>CM067356.1:23790217-23875217 GCA_034190875.2 Urechis unicinctus
AAAATCTCAATATATTACAACGTTCACCGGCCGTATGCGCTCTGCTGGCAGTCGCGTGCCTCACGGCTTTTGTCGGTGTTATTTACACGGTGGGTAAGCTTCTTCGCGCCAAGTCGAAGCGCTCAAGTCGAGCTCGACATTTCTTCATGCAGTTCGTGGCCAAGGAGCCGGGTGCCTCGTCCGGTCGTCGGTCTCATCTCCTGATATCAAGCAACAGGAAGACGTAGGAGCGATGTGATTGCTGGTGTATAGTCAATCGTTTTTCTTCTTTTTCTCATTGCAACAGAGTATGGACACCATGTAGTGCTGGGTACACGAGTTTTCTCTAGCTTTGAGGTCAATTTGATATGATCTGTTTGGTAATCGCCCTATATATAGTGTTAACTGCGACAAATATATATGCCGATCACTGCATTATGGGAGTGGTATCCCTACTCCTGACACCAATTTTGGGATGCTGCAACAGTCCAATGCATATCGATTGCATGTTGTACAATTAACCAAATATTTCTTCATTCCAATTAATTATGTATTTTATTTCAAATACTGATGGGAATCCGACACATGTTCTGTACGTCATTGCTGTGCATGTCGCATGGTCAAGTGCAGGGTAAGGTCGAATGCGGGGAGATTTAAAGATGGCGTGATTTCATTATTTGACTAATGAAATGGGATGGTGATTTATATCTGTATGTGACAGTAACATAATATGCAGCTGAATATAATGCAAATTCAAAGCGATTGAGATATGGTCGCTTGGTTGATTCTTTAGCGTATTTGCATAATGTCGCTTTAGATATTCTGAACTTCAAACACCTATGGTTTGCTCAGCACCTGTGTACAACCTATGTAATATACGCTGTTTTTTTCAGCGATTTATGTCATATTTACTGCTTCATTTTAACTTTAAATTTGTCTTCTTCTGCCACCGTCAATTGAGGCTTTTTATTGTTACTCGTCCGCGGTTCGCCATGTAAATAGGAAGTTCTCTGGTTGTCTGATGTCAACCTGTTGGAAGATAAGATTCTATCAGAGCCATATGCGGGTCACGAATACAAAGATAAACATTTACTCGTGGTTGTACATGTGTTCAGTAAACCCTCTGTTTATTGATTCTAGGTCCCCGTCCAGAGCCTCAATCAATACCAGTAAACAAACCCCATAGCTGTCATTCAAGTCGATGTGTAATATCACCGGGTTTTCCCAGTCAGGCCCCAGTCATAGGAACATACCGTATTTGCTGAAGCCCCTAGGCTTCATATGTACAGTACACACAACGGGCGGATGGTGTTTACTACATCCGGGCCACCCACTCCTTGCCATCTCAATCAGTATACACTGTATATGTTCAGAATAGCCCACAAACTAGGAATAAGTCACGAGAACAACGCAACAGATGAATACACCTCATTCATTATTAACAATGCTTTCATAGCTGCACTTAGAGTGACGAGTTGCCGTTGTGGGCTTTATAACATCCATTACGCGTGGTAATTGATTGGTGTCGACGCTTGAATAACTCCCATGTTTGAATAATGGGTCCTGCTTTTGGCGGGTGCAAATGGACATCAAAACCATAAGCAACACGGTTTGTGAAATCGCACGTCGGCTCGTTTTCAACACATGGAAAAATTCAACTATGAGACGACGCAGGACAAAATCGTGCATCTTTCGCACCAACGATTCTGTACAAGTTAATGTTGCTGGTTCGACGCAAATAAATCTAAGAAGTATTCGTGTCGTTCTGCAACTAAAAGCCTTTTAAAACTAAACTCGAACGGAAGACGTTAAGATATGCATAACAAATGAATGCTCTCAGTAGGAGACCTAAACTCTTCTTAATCTGTTTAAATGTTATATCCTTATTCAGGCAAAGTAATATGACATTTAAATGCCAATCATAAACTCCTTCCATCGATAGTGAATATGGCCAGTTAGAAACCTTTTGAACATAATACCTCTCCCGAATGATTGATTTTGTGTGCAGAACTTCTCAAATAGCCAGTAACCTTTGTTTATCAAAAATATGTACAAACAAGGAAGTTTATAGATGTATAGTCTTTACAACATGAGGATAAGATTGTCTGTCGACTCATATGCTGATAATAATCCCAGCAGACAAACTTGCTTCTGGAAATCCTGTACCGAGTAGATGTATGTCAACCGGACAGTCAAATTAAGTCCTCGATTTCCTGTAGCATGAATATGTACATTCGTTTAGTTCTCTAATTCCCTAGGTCTCAAAATGGACCTAGAAGGGGCATGCTTGGAAGAGCAGCAATGCAATCGACAACGAATACTATATCAAGTGGCAACAAAACTGCGTGTCAGATTCCAAATATGACGCCGCGCAAAAGCTTTGAAAGTGTCATCAAGACACAAAACCATGGCGTAGGAACGAATAGCAATGTCTGCAATTGAAGAATAAGGATAAAATGGCGCTGGCAATGGGAAACAGATCAGAGATGGATAATTCTCCATGCTGCAGTCATTCATCCTGAAGGGTTTTGATAACGGGTTTTGATAACGCAACTATCAATAGGCGTCTTTTAAAAACATTCAGTTGCGGTATTGGTATTAGTGTGATTGTTGCTTCACACAACGAATGAAAGAAGACCACTCCCTCTAGTTAAAGGAATTCTCCACTTTTGAATGGTTTGGTTATTTATATTATTCGAACTGGTAGTCTGTCCAGAGTCTCAATATGAATGCCACAACAGCATAATGTAGCATTGCTGTGAGGTCGTATATAAGCGATATATTAAAGAATTGGATATTCTAAATCAAACACAGCACTGCGAGCAAAACGCAGTGGACGTACAAGAGAACAATGCGACGGCGAAAGTGACTTTTATTATTGATGATGTTGTCTTGGCTGCATACATATTTATTAGCCATCATGGTAAGCGACATAACCCTCCATCGAGCTCAAGGCTATGAAAGCCCAGTGTCCATGACTACTATGTTCTGAATAAAGTTGTACAAAGAAAGACAGCACATACAGTGACGGTAATCGAAGTAACAACTTGCCGTTATCAGCAATAGCGTCAGTGTAATATTTTGTGCTGTATTCGACATAAGAACTACAAATAATTAAGTAACACCAGTCCAAACCAATATCCATATGTGAAGGTCAAGGAACGCGTGGCTTTCACTGAGAACAGATCTCAAGGTTAAGTGTTTGCCGTTGTGTGCTTGCGTTCGGTTACGCGAATGTTTTCCATGACCTTTGCTGTTGCAACTTAATTTTTAGCTTTAGACCACGAGTGGATTTATGTTTACTAATCTTTCATACGATTTGGAACTTTTGTTGTTATAATACAGTAATTATTGTTAATAAAACATTCATTTTGCAAGTTTTGGCGAAATATTAGGCATCTAGATGTACCTGTCGTTGCGTTGTTTGGCTCGCTTTTAAGCCTCAAGTGACTTATCGTTCTAAAATCAAAGGAACTTTCCAACGCTGAGGTATATATTACGGCACCTGGGGAAGGCAAAATCACAATATCCTAGTTAATAATGTATTTCACATATTCATTAAGCACATCATTGAATGACAAAACTGCGCAAAGCATTCCAGGGCACATTCGATATACCCTGAGGCAATTTCTGCTAAAAGTCCATGGAGACAGTTTTTTTTTTGCTGGCATTGAATAAAAATCCCTACCATCATCGTCAGGTCTGCTGCAGTATCCGTCCAGAAGTGACATCTTTATGATTATTCTCTTCAGCAAAGTAATAAGTCTCTGAAATGTGCTATGAAAAATAACGGTGTCAGTCTATGCACATAGTGTTCAGTTTTAGATACTTGTCGTGAGAGTAGCAAGTGAATAGAGCACAGATTGCAATATCAACAGAGAGAATGAATGAATGAAATTTATTCCAGAATAATACAACATAGGAATGATGCGGATAAAGAAGACAGGTAACGAATGGAAGAAGAAAAGACAGTCTGCTTTGCACTGACGGACCGCCATACTACAAAATATTATCAAAGTACTTTACACTAATTGAATGCTAAGAAACATTAAAATATATATTGACATGCAGAAATACAACAATGATAATCCTTCCACCTCAACTCCAGAAATTATAAAGATTTAAAAATGTAAACAAACACATTTCCAATACAATGGGAACAAACATTCATCCGATGAAATGACCTATTTATAGCCTATATGAAACGACCATCTATTGTCTATTTATCGCAAGGGCAAATGAGGAAAGTGTTTCTTAATGTTTTAGTTGAAGCTGTCTACTATTGACAGTTAGCATAGCAGTGCCTCAGCATGGCATCTTGAAAGGCCAAAGCATTACTTGTGGTTGACCTGCGGTAACGATTAATTTTACGGCCATGAATATAGTTTGGGTTATTCTAGCTATTGAAGCATAAATGCATGATGCATATAGCAAGACTGATAAAGCCGAGGTCTGTAGGTTTATGATCCATACAATTATTGTTCCAACCGACCATTTTACAATCAAAAACACTAGAAGATATGTTCCACTTTTAGGACAAATCCAATTAACTTATACTGCTATTTTATGTGAAATAATCCAATATATCCATACATATCCTAAGCTGTTTCTGTGGATCATTTTGGGTGTTTCTATGCGTTGGGTAATCAATTAGCACACCAAACATAGCTCTGATTCTATGACACAATAATAATTCCATTGCCGATTTCCCTTCCTTCGCAAAAGGCAATGAAAATAAATGTTATATTTTCGTCGTCAACCACATGACCAATTAGCATGGTTGGATGACAACTTTTCTTGAAGCTAGTACTTGTATGCAATTCATGCCATGTGCGGTGCTTTACTTTAAAACGGGCGTGTTTCTTATGAAAGGCCCCATTTGAAGAACAAGACAATGTGCAACATTAGTTATGTTGTTTGTTGTAATTGCTATGGTTTCGTTATTATGTTTATGTTGTTTTTTTTTCCTTTAGTCAAGGTTTTTCGGGCTTTTCTCCGGAACGGCTAAACATATCAACATGAAATTTTGGGGAATGATAGATCAAGTTGAGACTACCGATCCAGTTTCACGCGCATTGGAGGCTTATGGGATCGATTTTTCGTCGATTTTTCTCCCCATTTTCTGTAACTATCCATCCTCCATAACTACTGCAGTTACGAACATATGGTTGTAACAAGCAATTATCGTAGCATGGAATAGGCGAAAAAAATACTTGTTTTCACCTTTTTTACTTTGTATAATGACATGTATTTTTGAGTACCTATCGCGATTTTTGCTACGAGTTCTCTCCTCGCTGATATCTCTGAAACGGCTGTATTTACGCACATGAAATTTTGTCAGTATTTAGAACAGCCTCGTGATAATGATTGTAACTGATTTTTACCATTCACAGTAACAAAAAAACCGTAAAAAGGACGATTAGTTTCAAGGTTTTTACTGCAGCAGCTTAGCGGCAGGCTAACAGCAGGTGCTGTTTAAGTAGGCCAAACCTTACGTAATCGACCAGAGGCCTTGGCTGGGTTTGCATTGACTTGGGTAGGGGGTCATGTCAAAACAGGCTAAAACGTAATCGACCATGTTAAACTTTCGTCGGCTCACTGGCAAAGGGGTCATGTCAAAACATCTAAGCGGACTTATAATAGTGCGCGTTACCAGCTCTTCTCGGTCCACTGTCTTTTTGTCTCAGCGACATGCACTTCCCAATCAATCAAAGCGGGTATATATACACAAACGCACATGCACGCACACTTATATATGTATACACACAGGCGCTCGGTTTTCGATGCAAAGCGCCGAGCCGCTATCTATAAATCATATAATATAAGTGTGTGTGTATATATACGTATATATATATATATAATTATATATATAGCTTACATAGTGCGCATATATATATACATATATATATATACAGCTAAACATAAATATTTATATATAAATATATGTGGTATATATTGTTGGGTGCTTACTTTGGCTGGCTTTAAGGGGATGTCAAAACAGGCCTACGTAATCAATGCGTCATGTAAATCTTATAATAGTGCGCGTTACCAGCTCCTCTCGGTCCTGTATATACTGTCTTATAATCACATTATATATATATCCACACCAATACATATATATGTGTATATTTATAAGTGTGTGTGTTTATATACGTAGATATATATATATATATATATATTTATATATATATCTGATATATATATACATATATATATATAGATATACAGATTTTTATATACATATATATACATATATAGACATATATAGTATACATAATATATACATATATAATAGCTATATATAAAATATAGCATGTATACATGGCTTCGTAATCGGGTCATCAAAATAAATACGTATATAGGGGCATTCATATTATATATTGCTTTATGTCTACAAGTGGGCATATACAATACGATATATATATATATATATATATATATATACATAATATATATAAGAGAGAGAGAGAGAGAGAGAGAAGAGAGAGAGAGATACCCTTCCTTCGTATATATACATATATATATGTATATATTCATATATATTTGTTTAGAGATAATATTGTTTGTGGTATATTGTTGGTACCGTATTGCTGGTCGTCCAGGCTTGTGTTGGAAGACATGCCGTTGGCGCAACATATATATAAATAAAAAATAAAATAATGTATATATATATATATATATATATATATATATATATATATATATATATATATATATATATATATATATATATATATATATATATATATTCATGTATATTTTGTTTTAATATTGTTTGTGTTATATTGTTGGTACCGTATTGCTGGTCGTCCAGGCTTGCCGTTGGAAGACATGCCGTTGGCGCTTGTGCCAACTCAAAGAAGTCCAAAACTTACGTAATCGACCAGTAACGTGGGTGTGTGTGTTTGTGTGCATCGAAACATATTCGTATTTAGCAACTAGGCTATGTACGACTACAATTGAGTAAATTACTCTAAACTGGTCACTGCTACGGAGCACGTCGTCCTCAAAGGATCTTTTACATCCCTTTAAAGATGTGACCACCATTTGTACGTGATCATCCGAGTCACGAGTCAGGTTGTCACACCTTGGAGTCGAACCCACAGCCTGTGGATCAAAAGGCAAAGCAGTAAACCACCAAGCCACTGAGACCGTCTTAGTGCCATTCCCTCGGCTTTGTATTGACTTGGTTAAGGGGTCATGTCAAAACATCTGCTAATGGGTCATATCAAAACATCTAAGGGGCTGCAGCTTGTGACATCTATCGAAAAATAGTGCGCGTTACCAACTCCCCTCGCTGACATCTATCGTAAACGTGTGCTGCGCATAGGGTTTCTTAACAAGGCGCAATCACAGACCCGATTGCTTGCCATTGGAAGACATGCCGATGGCGTGCCTGCCGAATCTAGTTCTTGTAGTTTTGAGAGCAATTTAATTCCTTCAAAATTTAGTTGGATTATTCTGTGATTCAGCTGGAATAACCACTTAGTGTGTTCCTTGAGACGTGGGTACGTAGTGGCTCATAAGTGACTATAAGTTCTTTACCTTAACATTGATAATTATGCTTCAAGTGATTCATTGCAACAATCACTGATACACGTTTGTTCAGAATGCGGGTTATTTTCCAAAAGTGACAGAGCAAAAGTCTAATATTGTGCTTAAATATACTGTTGAAAAGCTATATTTGTTTTATAGCACATCGATGGTAGTTGGTGATGATTGCCAAACAATTTGATGATTGTTTGTGATAGGGCAAAACGAGTTAGCCATTGTGGATGCATGATGTGAGTGCGTGTTTGTTTTGGGTTGTTTTGCTTTTTGGCAAGCTGCTGAGTTATCAACGACACGTGGCCCGGTACTTCTAGATGTACATCAAATTAACGTATGATACAAATGCAATATATTTGTAATGGCTCTAGCATATTGCTAACAGGTTTCTTGCATGTTTAATAATACGTCGTTTTTTGGATAACGTTATTGTTATTTTTATTGTCCAATATCATCGTTTTGTGGGCTGCAACAAAAACTACGAACACCAGATGGGTTAAAATGGCTCTGCGCTGCGATTGCCTCATTGCTGACTGATTGCTGGGATAAAGGTCATGTGAGCTACGTTTGACGTTGGGAGATCTGTGTTTAACGTTACGTTGTAGCTTACAGCAATGCCGGCTTTAGAAGGAGTACATGTGGGGATGATTGCTTTACATCACAATTAAGGGACCAGAGAAGATTTGTTTACGTCAGCTTTATGGGTGCTTGGTAATCTTTAGGCAAAGAGCATCTTTGCATCAAACCAACAGATATAAATCAGTAGATATTGAAATATTTCATGGTAATGACTTAAAAACATCTGAGAGGTTGATATCAATAGCGCAACGTGTTTGGCGAATGTGAGTGTGATATTTGCATTTCACGTGGCTTACACAAGAGGCTGCCGTGAACACATGTTATTAATGACTATATAAAGGGTGGCTTATCGTCTCTATGCATAACTTAACTAACTCTGGTAAAATAATAGGAACACACTCATACCACACCTATCTACCAAGTGATGATGCCACAACGCATAAACTTCACTATATTTATATTCAGGTTTACGAGATACTGTTTGTGAGTGGCAAGAATTAGTAACTTGCATTGTCAAGTTGCAGACTTGAGTAACATTAATGATATTTACTGATTCACTTGGTGACATAAATATATCCTAAGATTGTATCATCACGGGCAGATACACAGATTAAAATATGGATGTGGATGTGCATCAAGATATCCCATATGTAAAGGATTGGTCGGCAGCCACATGGCAAAGCATCCTCTTCGGCGACTTTGTGAAATGATTACCAGTTGTGAAATCATCGGCAAACAATACGCCGTCGCCGATGCCTGGCTTACGATAGGCAATTTGTCAACGTTGCAATATTGAATGGATAATTTTCCTCGGCAGTATTCGATTGTTTGCCATGTAAATGATAACTTCCTCGCTGGTCTAACGTTTAGTTGCTTGTAGGAAGCGTTATTGTGATCATAAGAAAAAAGGTCACTGGATGTTCATACAAAGCCAGACATTTGCCCATCAGTGAGGCCTCTGCTTTTTTTTTCTGGTTTCTCAATCAATAAACGCAGACACACACCATAGATATAATTCTACAAGTAGAGTTTTGATAATCCCAGATTAACCCAGTTAGACTCTAGCTATATAACATGCAGCATCTGCTGAATTTTCCATGCTTCATGCTTCATATTAACAATGCACAGAACAATGCACACAACAATCGGATGATGTATACTGCATCCTGAGCCGGACCACCCCTCAATCAGTATACACTGCATATGAGCGGAATTGCCAGCAAACCAGGACCTATTAACGCGATCAACATGCCGAGTGAATACTCCTCATTAAT
This sequence comes from Urechis unicinctus, assembly GCA_034190875.2. Taxonomy (NCBI): domain Eukaryota; kingdom Metazoa; phylum Annelida; class Polychaeta; order Xenopneusta; family Urechidae; genus Urechis; species Urechis unicinctus. The sequence goes on from CM067356.1 coordinate 23,799,598, forward strand.
TATGAACTACCCCTTTCCTAACAATTTGTAGGATAGTAACTTCGCATCTTCGTCTACCTATATAATCATGTAGCTAAATATGCGGTACATAATATTTGAATATGTTTGCGTAAAATGGTACAATTAAACATCAATCAGTCGGTAAGAATTTAAAAATCGATAATTGATCTTTTTGTTCTGCTCAAGCTGCACAATTAATTGCTCTGACTTCAAGTCTTATCATGATTGTAATCAGTTAAATTATGATATGCGTTTGCAATATTGTTGCCTGACTTACTGCTTGCTGTAACCACATTTCTCACATACGACTCCCCTCTATCAAAATCATCACTGAATAAAGCAAGTTGAGGCATTTGGAATTGACTATCTCTTATGAATCAGTGACGTGCCAAGCTGCCCAAGCTGCCCAAGTGAAATCTTGTAGTAAATCATACAGTTATTCCAATACTTAGACGATGCCTGAAGTGTAGAACTGACAAAATTATTTTTGATGTGCCATAATGCATGGGAGTTGAAGATAAATCTTTAGCAAGTGCTTTTATATACACGTGGCAATATGAGCTCGGGGTAAGGAGACTGTAATTAGCGTGTGTACATTTTTTATTGTATCGTGTATTGCGCTCAATGCAAACCAAAGGAAAAGTTTAGATACATAAATTGATGCTTTGGAATTATAATATTAATTGTTAAGGAATATTTGAATGATGTACGCATTGTTAACCACCTCGATAAACGTGAAACACGTTATGCGGAGGTAAGCATTGCGGTGCTGCGTCAAAGAAGGCTTCATTAGTACCATTTGGAAGGCTGAATGCATTCACTTACATACCGACCGCTTTGAATTACACACAATACGCGATTAATGATAGATGAAACAAAACATTTCTGAACAAACGCTGCGTATCTTCCTCACATGTTTACGGTCAACGGAAAGAGCCAAATAAAAGCTGTTTGGGGTTTATTGTGCCCACCCTCTTTTGGTTAAGCAAACAAAGGCTCCCTGAAGCGTAGTTCTATATTGGTACAGCTCCCAAAATGACCTAAAGATGCACTGCATAATTAATGCGACCAAAAGTATTGTAGAGTCCTAAAGACCAGGTCAAAGTCTCGTGTAAACAATATGAACAACAACTGGTTATTGTAAATTAAACTGATTTGCTGCCCCTAAACCACAGAAAATATACAAGAAAACAACACAGAAAGCAAAACATTTTCCTATTTCTTTAAATAGGCTGTTATAATTGCATATATTCATTAGCCGTCATTATTAGCGACCGATCACTATTTTGTGGAATCAATACGGTGATGGAGTGTAGTACGATCATTTGGTGGTTCACAGTGCAAATGAGATTTTCTCTGAGCCCAGAATTAAGGGCTTAGTGCTATTCTTTCAGTACTTTTAATTCAGGTCAGCGAATAAGTACAGTTATCTAGTTAGATGCAATAGTAATTTTGCTTAATTATATTATCATCAGCCTAGATTGTTGCGTATATTTATGTGTTATAAACCGCTTTCATCTATCGAATAATTTTGAACTTTCGTTGACATAACAGAGCAATATAAACAGGAGCACCCCCGGTGCATCAATAGTTCGAAGTTAAGCCTTAGGTCGTAGCGAGCCGGCGTTATCGGTTAAGCAATTAATACTGTGGGCTTATTTGGTAAACATATTATGGTAACCATCTCTATGATCAACGTAAATGAATCCCCGGAATTGACAACTCGCCGCAATATGTTTGTTTGTAATACGAGGCAATTCCAAAACTGATCACAGCCAGCTTATTTACAACTCAAAAGGATGAATATCTCGACCGCTGGCTCTCCAGAAATTATCGTGAATTACCATTCTGAATCGGAATGTCTTGATTCATCTAGGGGTGTAATGGCACATATGTCATTAGAGTTGATTGGCTGTATCGTCCACGTATCATATAACCAACATCCCTCACTGAGACATAGATTGCGGCGCCCTGGGGAGGCACGCACATCGTTACCTGGTTACAGCAGCAGGGACGGTTATCCCTAGTAAGTGATGTTGTTTGCTTATCTAACCAGCTGATTATGGAATAACAAAACTAAGAGCACTTCCCTTGGTACTGTCAAAGTGCCACCGGGTGTCGTCTGCACGCACATCTAAGCTTGACAGCTGCGCTTTGCAGAAAATGTGTATGTAAATTAATGATAGCAACTTAAAAACTCACACCGATTGGCTACATGCATTGATTTGTTGCAGAAGCTATACGTTACCCGACGATTCATTTCACAGTGACTGGCCAGATTAGAATATTCTCCATAAGATATATATCAGATGCAGACAGCTATAATCAGGCAAAGCCTCAACATCTGGATGTTATTAAAGTTCATCAAAGTATGGTGTCTTCAAAACACAAATGTACACGTTTCCTATATACATGTGACGCATCACACATATTCTTGAGTCATTACTGGCGCATGTATCAACGCATTGAATACACTTAGAAACCATGTGTACACCCCAGACAGTTAGGTTCTGTACTGATAGGCGAAGATGCTCTCACTTGGCTGGAAAGAAAAAAAAAATTCGTTGCATGTCAAATGGGGCCAATAATTGAAAATTATTGATGATAAATTTATGCTTCGAAGGAAAAGGAAATCGGCAGCATAAAAACGAACTGAGTAATATCTTTAGAGGATAGTTATAACAGACTATGATACACTGTAACGTGTGCATGTCAATATTATTTAAGGGATGAGTATATTGCAAATGCCCTACCCAGACGAGTCTATGACGATCAATAATATTGTATTTGTGGTCACGCCTGAGCAATTTGACCATTCGTTCATGCGTAATGCTCTCATCAGGCAATGCAGAATAGGCCTGGGTTTGCCAGTTAAATCTGGACAACAATTGGTTATACAAATTGATTTGTCAGATATATGTCGTCCGTTGCAGTTTCATTTGTGAGACAGTTGACTAAGTTTCTATAATATCCTGCCTAATGCTACGCGTTTGTGTAAATATTAGTGCGAGTTGTTAGGCGCTGAATAATCAATACGCACAACAAATAGTGCTCCAATTTTGCATGACATGACCAAGGTTTCATTGCCTATTTACGCTTTACTGCAAACGATGCAGAAACCAATTACCATGAGTTTCTCGTCGCCAACTGTAAGGCCAATCAGCATAGTTGGGTGAAAACGTATTTTTGTCATTGCTCGCATGTGAATGATCGTTTCTCTGTTATCGCTTTTACGTAGAGATGTCAAAGACCAGCATTCAATGATGGGCGTACAATGGACCATACGAATCAATGAGATGCATCTGCATATGATTGAATGCATTAGCCAACATTACCATACATTAGGACAACAAGGCAGAAATGCACTCCTCATTCATTGACGAAAGTGTGTTTGATACATCAACCTATATTACCCGCCATTGATGAATTCGTAGCAGGAAATCTTTAGACGAACAAGGTGCCGTGTTATAGCAGACGCATGTAAGTGGACTAACATAGTGTGTGCAAAAACTAAATTCTGATCCTGTCTTAAACGAAACACACTTTTGTGAAATTAAATTTGAGCTTGCAGTAGCTCAAATGAAAAGCCGAACACTCAAAGAAAAAGAAGCTCTTGCTTTTCATTGACTGATTTAGGGTCAACACGGCTGTGTTTAGACGTGTTATATTAAACATAAACTCTGTGTGTGGTGTAGAATAATCGAGCTCTACAATTGTGAGGATGTGTCGGTCTTACAAAAGTAAAGATCCATTTATCATGTCGATATTCGTAGTGATTCATTTCAACAATCGCTAATGTACTCTCTGTTCTAAGTGGTGGTTCATTTCAAGTGGGAACGAAACGATACAGTAGATGCGAGACGAGACTGGCTTTAACAGATATCCCGTCAAGCTGGATCACTCGTGTTCCGGGGACAGCTAGCATCGACCTTTCAGGGCAGTCCATCGATACCTGTTAATCCGCTATTTCAGGCGCACTCTAACAAGCAAAGGTCTGCTGTTCCCATAAGCGAGTAAACCTCCCTTTAGACAGCGTGCGAGCAGAATGATGCTGTTGTTCTGTTACGTTCATGCTGTGGCCCATGTAAACGTAAACATCATTGGAGACGAGATGCATTGCTTACTCGGAGGTAACTAACTGGGTTGGCACAGGATAATAGGGGTATATAACAGTATTCTTATTCTTATCATGGATGACAAATAACTATCAGGGATCGATCGATGCCCCATCATGTGCACAAAATCAAGCAGCGACGCAAAGCGCAGGAAGGCTATCAATTAATGGTGGCTTATTTGTAAACATTTGCCAAGGACTAATTTCACTTATTCCTTGAAATTGATTTTACCTTAGGTATCGAAATAGCATTACGATACCTTTCTGTTAGTTTACTGAAAACGGTTATAAAGAAACACACAGACCTATGAACCATATCTGAATGAAAGTCAACAAGCCATCTGTCGACGATATGGATAGCGGTTCTATATGTCTTCAAAGTTGCACAACCTGGCCATATACTGATAATACCGAAATAAGCAGTACAGCCTCACATCATTCTCTCTCCATATTAGAATTTATGTAAATACTTTATAAAAAAAATGGCAACATAACGAAATGAATCATTTATGCTGAGACTAAGAACCAATTTGAGAGGATGCAGCAGCTTTGTCTTTCGTATATTACTTATTCTATATTTTTCCAGTAGTTAGCAGAGCTTTTGGCTCTGAACAAATTATATATGTCTGTAGCATGTTATGATTTCTTGTCGGCTTCTGCTATATATTATAATTTTGTGCACTTGCTTACCAAAGAGTTGTCGTTTGCGAATGTTTTAGATACACCATCCCTTAATGTACAGTTTGCGTCATACTAATTCACCTTTTATTTTATTTGATTGGTGTCGATCGATGGCCATAACAGGGTCTCTGCAGCTATATTCTTACACTAGGGTAAGTACAAAAATGTAAATCAATGTAAGCGTTGGTAATTGTTTGAGTTAATGAAAGAGCATTCTGAGTCGTTGTGAGCCATTCTTTATCCTTTTCCTTCCCTGCAGATGTAATTGAATTTTCCTTTTTATTATTCATTTGTATTCATATCCAATTGTTGGTCAGGCGAGAACATATTCGATAATGTGAATTTTCCCATAAAGCTCATCCAAATATATACTTGTATTTGTTTACCAGAATATAGCAAATGACAAACTATCCTGCACATAGTTTGCTAATTGACTCTATACAGAGGGCATCGATTGTGCAGCTAAATGTGCAATATATATTTTCCGAACATCCTAGCGTAAAATGTTCAGATGGTAAGAATTATTGCTAATGGGATTTTTAAAGCGAAACTTGAACGGAACACTTTTTGTTCTACTTAAAGCTGCATAATCAATTGCTGCAACTTCAAGACTTCACAGTGTTCGTAATCCTTTTGCGATATTGTGGCATGACATTATGCTCGTTGTAACCTCATGGTACTCCTTCATCAACTTAAACACTTAATAAAGCCTGTTGAAGTAATTGGAAATGGCTATCCCTCATGAATCAATGATGTTAATTGATTTTATAGTCAGGTTACCAGTAGACAATGTCGCCATGGGGCATATATACTGATGATAATCTAAGCATGGGAGACTGACAGTCTTATTAGTCTATTAAATATCGAACGTGCTCTTATTGGAATTACATTGATATCAGCGGGTATTCTCTGAGCGCTATATGACTCGCAACTTCTAATCATAATCAACATGCAATTCCTTGTTCAGCCTCTGCGTTTCAGGTAAGCACGAGGACGAGTCGCTGCTTACAAAAGTGAACTATCCTTCCTCTTAATGAGACTACCATAGTAGGAAGAACACAGTAGCCCTCTCCAATGAGAGACATTCCTTTGAAGTATCATGGATGGCACCAATATATGCCACTGCGTCGTGCTGATACAACACATTCGGTACGTTCTATGGCTGACATCCTAACACACATCCCGTGATAATGTATCATGATGTTTCTCCTCCCCATGACATATCATAATTCGTACGAGGGATGAAAACAAATATGTCGGCTATGTTCTCACAAGAAAACATCAATTACGAGATTTTGCTTTAGCGCCATGAATAGATATCAAAGGCAAGCAGTTGGTGAAGAAGCAGCTATTGCTGGTGTTATTTTCGGAAGCATATGAACTTTTCCGCAGTAATAGATAAGCATACTGGACAAGGGATTTCAGTTATAACCCTAAGTGTAATATTCTAGTCAATCATACCTTTATTACAATTTTAAACCTAATTTACAATATGCCATGATGCATCTAAACGAGTTGTGTGTGAATTGTGGGTAAGCGCTTTGATATATACATTGCAGCATTAGCTCGGGGAAGGAAAGCTGTTACAAGTTGGTGTGTATGTTTATTGCACTCTGTATTGCGCACAATGCAAACCACTGGAATTGCCTGTATCTATAAATGGATACTCCGGATATATAACATTCATTGTAATGGTCTTTTGAATCATGGTACGCTTTGATAACCATTTCCATAAAAGTACAAATCGTTATCTTGAAGTTGCTATTGCAGAAATTGCCAGACCAGAACGTATCGTGGATAGCTAAATACTGGGGCAAAGTCTCATGTTAAGAATATGAATATGAACTGCGTATTCTACATCAAACAAATTTAACAAACCACACAAAACATAAAGGAGAACAGTTCTGTTAACTTTTGATGAGGTTGTAATGACTGCATACATATTTAACAGCCGTCATTGTAAGCGACCGAAAACTATTGAGACGATATGATGAGTTGATGGAGGGTAGAAGGAGCTTAAGGTGATTCACCATTTTAGCCAGACTGCCCCTGAGCCAGCTGTTCTGTTCATACTTGAGTTCGGTTCAGCGATTAAGAACATGCTATTTGGATGGAAAAGTTATCTAATTGGACGTAATAGTGATCTTGCATAATTATATGATCATCCACCCAGGATTTTGCATATGTTTATGTGTAATATTCTGCGTTTATCTCTCAAATGGTTTTGAACTTAAGTTGATATATAATAGAGCATTGTACGTTTTTGTTATCTAGATCGAACAGATAAAGCAGCCCCGTGCATTAATAGGCCTATGTTAAGCTGGTTGTGCGTAATGCGCAGTTGCATGACGAGCCGGCCATATTGGAAGACCAATTACAAGAGTGGACAAAGTTTATGTGTATATCATGATCCCCATCGTTATAATTTAATATGATCTAATCCACGGAATTGACAGCTCGCTTTGTGCATCGCGGCAATATTTATGGCGTGTTACGAGGCAAGTTCCAACACCGATCCACCGTTTCATATATCTCGGTCGCGGTAATGCTATGGCTTAGTACCGCCAGTTGTTGTCCATATAGTCCGCGTATTACATAACTAACATCCCTTAATGAGGCCGTGATCCGGGCTCGCGGGGAAGGCAACCTCTCAATTACCTGGTTAGAACAGCGGGGTGGGTGGTGGTGTTGGGGACGGTGGGGTGGGTGTGGTGTATCCTAACCAATGCATAATAGCGCTCGTTGGTATGTGATGTCGTTTGCAAATCTTATTAGCTGATTATGGAATGACGTAACTGTCGAACAAATCCCAGTATAATGTAAATATGCTCTCTGGCGACGTCTTCTAGCACATCTGAGCTGTATATGCTGTTCAATATGATAATGCCGAAACAGAAAAAATAGTTGTTCACTGACATATTGGGATATTTCCTATGCTCATGTGCTATTCCAGTTTGTGATTTGGGGATAATATCGGATGCAGGCGGTTCTTATGATAAAGCCTAAACTTTGCGAACGCCGATCAATCATCAGATTTGTAACATCTGAATGTTATTAATGGTCATCAAATGCTCGTGAAATGGGGCCCATAATTGACAATTATTGATGACAAATTTATATTTCACAGGAACAGAATATGGCCAACATAAAAATTGAAACAGTGTCTCTAGAACAGATTGTGAGACACTGTTAGGTGTGTATGATCATAGTATTTAAGGGATGAACATATTGCAAATGCTCTACCCAGAAGAGTTTATGACGACCTAAAATTAATCCACATTATGTAGAACAATAATCAGAGGACGAACATGGCTTCAGTTCAAATGAAATGCCCAATTTGCAACAAAAAACACCTAATATTGAGTAAGAAGTTTGTTGTAATTGCTGTACATTTGTTGATTTCGGTTGCAATAACGTTGCATTCAGAAGTGATTTATTAAGCATAACCTCTATCTGTGGTGTAGAATGATGAACAGCAAGAGCTCAACTGTTGAAATCATATGTCAGTCTTTCAAAAGCATAGGTCCATTTGTGGTCTCCCACACATCATTTCGATACCTCGGGGTGATTCATTTCAACAATCGCTAATGTATTTCTGTTTTTAGTGGTGGTTCATTTCATGACTGGCATTAACAGATATCCCGTCATGCTGAATCAGCTCGTGTTCCGGGGACAGCAAGCATCGACCCTTCAGGGCGGTTCATCAATACCTGTTAGTCCGTTATGTAGCCCATGTCAACGTTAAAATCAATCGAGATGAGATGCCTTGATTACTTGGCGGTTATCAACTGGATTGGCAGATGATATAAGGGCTATATATCCATATTGTCCATCTTATCATAGATGATAAATTACAATCTGGGGTTGGTTGATGCTCCACTCGGTGCTCGAAACGGAACACCATTTTTCTGCTCAAGCTGCATAATCAATTGCTTTGAATGATGGTACGCTTTGTTAACCAATTCCATAAAAGTAAAAATCGTTATGATGAAGTAGGTAGTGTAGAGCGTCAAAGAAGTAAATGCTGCTTTGGCTCTTTTGGTCAAGCCAAGAAAGGTTCCCTGAAGCGTGATTATATGCATTGGCATAGTTGCCAGTCTCAGTTTTATTATTTGTTGTAGGGGTATAACCGGCGATGAATATTGCATTGGATAAACATTTTTTACCATGAGAGCAATCGTCATTGGTTCCAAAAATGTCTTCAAGATGCAGAGCCGTGATGCAAGAGAGAATGACAATGTCTGGGCATAAAAAGTACGGAAAGGCGGAGGAAGACAGAGGTAAGGGAGTCAAAGAGCAATAATCCAATAATTTGGATTCACTGTATAGGCATATATCTTGCGTTATAATCATTGGTTAAAGGTTTGGATTACGTAGCAATCAACAATTACACATTGAGGATAGCTGAGACCTTGTTGTTTTGCAACGCTTCACTATTCAATCACCAATTATATTTGCAACTTTATGTACAGATAAAAGGTCTTGCCGAATTGGGCTTCTAGTCTGGTCTTTTTTTATGCCGCATCGACATTATGTAGCATATACTTATATATTTACATAAATATATAAATGTATATATATATATATATATATATATATATATATATATATATATATATATATATATATATATATATATATATATATATATATATGTGTGTGTGTGTGTGTGTGTGTGTGTGTGTGTGTGTGTGTGTGTGTGTGTGTGTGTGTGTGTGTGTGTGTGTGTGTGTGTGTGTGTGTGTGTGTGTGTGTGTGTGTGTGTGTGTGTGATAGTCTGATTTCATCTCTAAAATGGTTTTGAACTTCCATTGACATGACAGGGCTAATTACAGTGTTTGGCGGATATTTTTAACGAAGCGTCCCCGGTGCGTTGATATGGTCTCCATCGCGAAAATCAACCAGAACGAATCCGCGGATTCGACAGCTCGCTTGGGTACCGCGGCAACATTATTAGAGTATTACGAGGTCAATCCAACACCTATTAATGCCAGCTGATTCCCAACGCAAACGGGTGAATATATCAGCCGCTGGCTCTCCATTCTGAACAGGAATGACTTGAATCAGCCAGAGGAGTAATGGCACATTTGTCATTCAAATGATTTGCGATTGCTGCGGTAAGTCGTTGACCCTGTTTCAGTTGTCTAGGTACCTCGGGTTGATTAGCTCTATAGTCCACGTATCATATAACCAACATCCCTCACTGAGACATAGATAGCGGCGCCCTGGGAAGTCAACCACTCAATTACCTGGTTACAACAGGAGGTACGACTATCCTAACTATTGCATAACAACGCTCGTGGGTGAGTGATGTTGTTTGCTTATCTAATCAGTTGATTATGGAATAACAATACTGCGAACACATTCAAGGGTGCTGTCAATATGCCCTCCGGCAATTTATTCTTGCACATCTGCGCTTTGTTGACATCATATATGCAGTCTTAAATAATGACCCCAAAATATTCTTACTGGTTAAATTGATATGTTGTAGACGCTATACGTTGCCCGCCGTTTCCCTTGACAGTGACTGGCCAGATTATGATAGAGAGATATATATATATATATAGATATATATATATATATATATATATATATATATATATATAGATATATATATATATATATATATATATATATATATATATATATATATATATATATATATATATATATATATATATATATATATATATATATATATATATATATATATATATATATATATATATCTCTATATATATATATATATATATATATATATATCTATATATATATATATATATATATATATCAGATGCAGGCGGCTATAATCAAGCAAAGCTTCAACTGCAGAGTTGTAACATGATGTTACTCATCATTCAAGCCTTGTGTTTTCAAAACACTGCTGTACATGTTTATTACAGCAATGAAACGCATCATACTTCTTTAACAGCTATGGCTAACAGGCTAAACATCTGAAACCATTCCTTTCGAGATTTTCCTTAGCCATTACTGGCGCATCTATAAGCGCGTTGAATACACTTAGAGACCAAGCGTAGCACCCCATTAATTTAGGTTCTCTAATGATGGGCGAAGATGCTCTCACTTGATTGGAAAGAGAGGAAATTCATTGCCAGTCAAATGGGGCCAATAATTGACAATTATTGATGGTAAATTTATACTTCGGAGGAAAGAAAAACAGGCAGCATAACAAACTAACTGTAGTGTCTTTAAAAGATAACAGATAATTATACACCGAAATGTGTGCATGTCAATATTATTTTACGAATATATTGCGAATGCTCCACCCAGATGAGTGAATGACTCAATATTAAGCGTGAGGTCGCGCCAGAACAATTCAACGCTTCGTTCATTATTGATGCTCTCATCAGGCAATACAGAGTTAATTTGTGTCGAAGCAATTCAAAACATCTAGAACTGAATGTTAAAACTAGAACCATTGATCATAATCGTGATAACAAATGGTTAGACATTTCTTCCTTACGAATGCAGTTGCGAACCAGAAGTTTCTTACCTTTGCAGTTTGGGATATATTGTTGCGTCAGGGAATGATTTTATTTGACTTCGTTTCAGTAATTCAGTTAGATAAGTAAGTACACCCTCTCTGTGTTGATGTATCAGTTGAAGTTCTTTGGCACTGAGTTATCAAAACTCAAACAATGCTCCAATTTTACATGACATGACCAAGGTTACATTGCCGATTTTCGCACTGCTGCAAAAGACACAGAAACCAATTACCATATGTTTTGCATCGCCAACGGCAATGCCAATCAGCATGATTGGATGAAAACATATTTATGCCTTTTCTCGCATGATAGTTTCTGTGTCCTCGCTTTTACTTAGAGATGATGAAGACCAGCATTCTATGGTGGATGTACAACTGTCCGTGCCAATCCAATCGATTCATCAGCATTAGATTGGACGCATAAACCAACGTGAACATACATTATAACAACACCACAGAAAAAAACACTCCTTATTAATTATCGCAGGTTTTGTTGATACTTCATCAACATATAGTATCTGCTATTGATGATTTCGCAGCAGGCAATGTGTGGGCCAATAAGGTGCCGCGTCATAGCAGACCCGTGTGAATGGGATCATTCAGTATGAGCACGGACAAGAATTCCGGAACACACATTCTTGAAATTTGAGGACTGAAATTTAAGCTGGCTGTAGTTCAAATGAGATGCCCAACTTGCATTAAAGAGACTGCATAACATTGAGGAAGAATCTTGTAGTACTTGCGGTAATCTTGAAGCTCTTTCATTTCATTCATTGATTTCGTTGGCAATAATGTTGCATTCAGATGCGATTTATTAAACACAATATATATGCTTGGTGCAGAATACTCGAGCTCAACAATTGTAAGCATTTATCGGTCTTACAAATGTATAGCTTCATTTGTGGTCGCCCACAGATGGTTTTGTTACCTGGTGACAACTATAGCCTATGTACGTCTGTCCTGAGTGGTGATGCGTTTCTGATGGGAACACAACGATACAGTTATGGCAGGTGCGACGCGAGACCGGCGCTAGCAGATATCCCGCCATGCTGGATCGCGTCGTGTTCATGGGTCGACAGCTTGCATCGATTTGTCAGGGGTGTCCATCAATTCTTGTTAGTCCGCTACCTCGGGCGCCCTCTGAAACCGGAGGTCTGCTGCGCCCATAGGCGAGCAAACTTCCCCTCACCCAGCATGCGAGCAGTTTCAATGCTTTTGTTCTGTCACGTCCATGTATGGCCCATGTAAGCGTTAACATCATTGGAGACGAGATGCCTTGCGTACATGGCAGTAACGAACTAGTTCGGCTTAGGATATAATGGTTATGCAGCAACAATCATGTTTTTTTTATCATCGTTATGAAATATTTCACTTTCTCACCCGTTAGGTTGGCGATTTTTTTCAAACTGGTATTGTTAACAGGTACAGTGTCATTTTCCTGACTTCAAACAATTGCGGTATTGATTGGTTTGGGGCCTAGGTCCCCAGCTTCAATATACACGCCGTAGCGACATCATGTATCATAACATATAGTTAACTGTTGCCTGATGAATATTCCCGATACCAGCAGCAAAATTGATAGAATTACCGGACCAGAACCCGAGGAAGGAACACAGCGGTAGGGGCGAATTCTCATATTATTGATATAACAAGAATCGGTAATCCTACATCAAACACTGCTATTGCACGCAGATCAAGAAAACAATGCGACGGAAAAACACCTCCATTTCATAACTGATGATGTTGTTATGGCTACATACATATTATTGATCTGCCATGGAATGTGAAGGAACACTCACAGATGTTTACTGTGAGTAGATACATAGGTGAACCAGCCTATGTCGATTCACCATGAAATAATACAATATGTTAACTAAAGCCGTAAACTGACGGAATCAAAAAGAGTAATAACTTGCGTTTATCAACTTTAACGTTCGTGTATAATTCGGCGTAATATTTGAAAGAGGTAAATGACGGTTTGGCGGAAGCTAAGCAGAGATTTTTCATTTCAAGGAGGCAGAAGCACACGGTACGCTGATTCATTTGTAATAACGCTTCATTGTACAATAATGGTTATTCTGGGTATTGCACTAAGCATGGATGTAAAATGCATATGGCTTGTCAGATATGGTTGTTGGCTATGAGCGAGTTTTTGTTTCATCAAATTGCTCCTTCTGACCATTATATAGGGAAAGAGGCAATCAATAACAAATCCAGCGCCAATCTGAACACATGAGACCAATATCTCAATACTACACGACCAAGAGCAATGTAGTTTTTGCTGCCTTAATGCCCTGCCATTTTAAGGAGACCAACCGCTCATACAAATTGCGTTTCATTATTTTAGGTGATATGTGGCAGGTTTTATATTCCACTCCTAAGTTGAGAAATGAACATAACGCTTTGCACTTGTTTTATACGTGATGCCTTGCATTTTCTTTTTTAATCGTTTGCTTTAACACAAACCCATTCAGTGATGTAGATGATCACTTCATAATCGGGATCTTTCAACAGCTGTGGATATCAGACGAATGTTGACAGAGAATAGGAAAACACGCAGGAGGAACACTTCTCATCAATAATCAAAGACTATTTCGTTTCTATATTCTCATACATCCATATATATACATGCTAGCGATAAATCCTTAACATGAACACGGAACACATGCTGATCCTGTCGACAGCAAAACTCCGTTTCAGGTTTAGGCGGGGCGTTGTTTTAGATATGATGTTTGCTGTAATCGTTGCAGACTTCGCTAGTAATGCGTGTTAGTTTTTGGAGTAATTCAATTTGATCTCATTGTAATTTCATTAGACTTTACACAGATTGATCATAACTTCCTTTCATTATCTTGAGACATCTAGATTAACAATCCAAGGACCTGAAATGTTCTGACGTGGTTAAGCTCCTGTTCCATGTATCCCACACAGATGAGCCTGGATTAAATACCCGGCACATCAATGGCGGTTTTAGATAGCTGCTAAACAATTTTCTGATATGAGCATCGTGTTATTGTTCTATTATACTTTAGCAACCTGATAAGCTGGCAATATTACTTGGACTTGCTCTTCTATACGTGCACCGACTTAATGACTAGCACAAATATAACCTATTTTGAATGGCTGTTGTATATTGCAAAGAAAGATCTTTAATATGCAATGTTTAACACCGTGCCCAATGTAATCTTGTTGTGGGCAGCAGCAGAAACGACGAAACCAAGATGCAATAGAAAGGCACTGGCGTTGCTATTCCGCAGTGATGACTGATTGCTTGGATAAAAGTAATACGAATTTAGGATTTGTGGTTAACGTTATTTTGCAGTTGGATGAGTTCGCGGCTTTAGAAGCAGGCACGTGGGACCGATTGCTTTATAGAATGATTCAGGGTCTTGAAAAAAATTGTTTTTGTCGGCTGTGTTGGTGTAATAAGTATATGCCTTATTTAGGCGAGGAAAAACTTTTAATCAAACCAACGGAAAGATAAGATTGACATATTTCAGGGAATGAAAATATCCAAACCACGTGGTGATGATACACACACACACACGCATACACACACACACACACATACATACATACATACATACATACATACATACATACATACATACATACATACATACATACATACATACATACATACATACATACATACATACATACATACATACATACATACATACATACATACATACATACATACATACATACATACATACATACATACATACATACATACATACTACATACATACATACATACATACATACATACATGCATGCATGCATGCATGCATGCATGCACATACATACATACATACATACATACATACATACATACATACATACATACATACATACATACATACATACATACATACATACATACATACATACATACATACATACATACATACATACATACATACATACATACATACATACATACATACATACATACATACATACATACATACATACATACATACATACATACATACATACATACATACATACATACATACATACATACATACATACATACATACATACATACATACATACATACATACATACATACATACATACATACATACATACATACATACATACATACATACATACATACATACATACATACATACATACATACATACATACATACATACAACTTATTGATATCGTGTTTAGAGCTACCCATTAGCACGACTACAGGAATCCTTTCTTATGACAGCCCTTAAACGAAACATTTTTTCTGCAGGACTAACAATAATTCATAATAATTCACATAAACTATGATATACTTTTGAAATAATGCCACTGAACCAAATGCCCATTGCCATCACAGTATACCAGAACAATGCCTCCATCTGTAACAACTAGTACTTGGAACCTTATCATACGGAGACCGGATAGTCACATTGAAGGTGGCGATCTAATGCTGACTACTTAGAATCAAGTATCGTGGGACAAACTATTTTTCGGTATAAACAATTGTGTTTGTGTATTTTTTGGAAAATGTTCTGATGGTACAAAATTGAAATGGGTGTAAAATGCATATAACGGATATTTTGGGATTCAATTAACTCAGTGATAACATAATTAATAATTACATAACCCTCTCGCAACAAAATCTATTAACACACCACATAAATAATATGCTCATTTTAGAGTTCTGCCCATGCGTAGTGGCTATGCAACTAATCACGCTGCTTCCTAGGAATAATAATCCCATAAAAGGCTCTTCACTCGACGGGTTCGACACACAGCTCAAAATGACGCACCGTGATAGTTCGCATCAACCCAACATATGCGCATTTGTACTACTAAACATATGTCAGCTTACAACAGAGTCTAATTGCAGAGTGACTGAGATATCGCAACATAAATCAAGCAGATGGGAAGATATTATAAAATCTCGACGTTAAAGATAAACTTTTGGCAACTTAGAAGCAATTTCTGACATAAATTACGGCAATACATGGACAAAATATCAATGATATAAAAAACAATATATAGCCTGTGCAAGTGATTTGTTATTATTTGTGATTTTGGTGGATGCGCCAATGTTCAAATTGCCGTTGTCGATGTCCACATCAGCTCGTGGTAGGGAATGGGGATAACATATAGATGCAAACACTGGATTGTCCATAGCGCTCAACGCAAACCGACATTGATTATTACAATCAAAATTGATGGACACGAAAAGCATTGCTATTGAAGGCCTGATTGAATGATGGTTTGGTTCGTTAAATATTGCCATAAAAGTCAAAAGCATGATTTATGATGATGGGGGTATTGTGCTGGGTTTCTGGGAACATTATTGGGGATGATCTAATGTGCCCATTTCGACGCGGAACCGTTTGAATTGCACACCACACGTAATTAACAATGACAGATAAGCCTGGTTAATGGTCTTCCTAATGAAGCATTTATCTCGACGCTGTGTAGAAAATACTGGCAATTTGTTAGCTATAAAGGAGAGTGATAGGAAGAGGTATACTCAAAGTGATATATATATAGTATGTCGTTGAAATGAGCTATAAATAGTAATAAAGTAACTTAATGCACAGAAGTCGCAGTTGGGTAACTGTCATAACACATTGTTTCCTACAGCTACTGTATGTTAGGATAAGGATAAAGAGAAGTAATGAAAAAGAGAAAAAACCTGAAGTCCCAGCCGGAATTCTCAACATGATTTATCAACGAAGACCTAACCAGACTGCGAACTGAACGGAAATGTCACTGCGAACTGAACTCTACTACCATAACTCATAACGGAAATGTCATTGGAAAAGACTCCAAAAACAATATCATCCATATACGCAACTTGTCTCTATCGCTATTGTTGACTGTTATCTTAAATTTTGAATGTCCTTTCAAATTAATGTTGATGATAAAAACTCGCTGGAGGATATAGACCCTGATGATACTGTGCTTAATGAACAACTAACTGAATGTGATTATCATTAAAACCAAATCTTTTCACTTTAAAGAAGCTCTTTCCTTGTTGCATGTGAATACAAGAAGTATTAAAAACACTATGATAATCTAACTGAATATTTGTCTGTACTTAATCACAAGTTCTCTGTGCTTGGTATCACCGAAACTTGGCTGAATGGTGAGGACAAACACTTGTATGATATTCCTCAATATACTTCTGTTCATGCAACCAGACATAATCAAATTGGTGGTGTCTAATGATATTGAATATATGTGTAGAAATGATCTAAACGTGTGCAAAAGTTATATGGAATGTTTGTTTGTTGAACTAAAAAGTACAAATTTAGGAGGAGTAAAAGTATTGTCATTGGTGTGATTTATAGGCCGCCAAATAGATATCAGGGAATTTGTCAATGAACTAAATGTAATATTAATATGTAATATATTTGATGGGTGACTACAATATTAACCTTCTAAACTGTGAATAACACTCCCAAACTGCTGAGTTCTTAGATTTTATGAACTCTCAGTCTTTTGTACCTATGATAGACAGATCAACAAGGGTGACACATAGCACGGCCACCTTAATTGATTTTTCTGATCATTTTCCTGTATTTATAGTGACGGAAGACCTATTGCATAAATCTTCTGACAATGTAACTAGAGTTAGATCATTTTCTCGAAGAAATGTTTTCGAACCTTATTGTACTCTCATGATTGGACCTCTGTCTTAGAAAGTAATATTGCTAAGAATGCTTATTCACAATTTATTGATGTAGTACACAATTTCTGGGAGGAGGCATTTCCTTATAAGTAAATGAAAACTAGGCGTGGAAAATATAAGCCTTGGATAACTAATGGTATTTGTAGGTATATTGATGTTAAAAACAAGTTGTATATGATGTATTTGAAGAAATAAACCTTGTACAATAAGACTAAGTACAAACGATATAGGAACAAACTTAATGATTTAATAACGTTGGCTAAAAAATCATATTATCAAGAATACTTGAGAAAAATAAATCAAATGCCAGACAAACTTGGAAAGTTTTAAAGAAATTATTGGTGCTGAACTTAAAAACCTATTTTGTATTGTGTTGAACTTAAAAACCATTTTATCGAGTATTTTAAGGAATTTGTATTGAATGGTGATGTAGACAAGTTTTTCTGAAGTATTTTTTACAAGTTTAAACAGTCTTTTTTACTCATGTTGGTCCAAAGTTATGTGATCAAGATGAAAAAAACAGTAGATTATGACGACAAATAAATTAGACTTACCATGATCTCCTTGAACCCCTTTTCTCATGTGATTATTTTATCATTCAATCAAGGTATTGTGCCTCATGAACTAAAATTGGCTCGACTACTTGGGATTGGCAATGTGGTCATTGTTTACATGTAATATGCAATAAATCGTCTAATTGAATGGTCTTTCAATCATTTGATGATGATGCCAGATTTGTATCACTTAATTGAGATTTATGCAACGCTATGTTTATGAATTTATGTTAATGATTCGTAATATAAATCATCGATTCTAGAGTCGCAT
Organism: Urechis unicinctus; assembly: GCA_034190875.2. Lineage (NCBI taxonomy): Eukaryota > Metazoa > Annelida > Polychaeta > Xenopneusta > Urechidae > Urechis > Urechis unicinctus. Next base: position 23,818,389 of record CM067356.1, read on the forward strand.
CAATGGTATTTAGTGCTCCCCGGTGAATGATCGGATGTGTTCTACCAATCTACGTCCATTTTAATTTAGGGTAATGCAGGTTAAAGATCAATGTGTACCTTTATTAATGTGTCTTGTATTTAAAGGATTGTATGTAAATAAACGATTATAACTTTGAAGGGAGATTAATATAGATGTTTGTGCAAATCACAATCTTGAAGAATTAATTCAATACGCCCATAGCATGGCATCATATTTACAAAGGTCAATACCTATTTATATGGAACCACGTTTTACGCGAACCAATTCCGAAAGCCTAGTAACAATCAATGCGGCTAGCATAGCTATAGTTTCTTTGCATGATACACACACAGCAGTTTGACCGAAACTTTGTATGTGATATAAAATTCCACATACTTATTTACCTACAGCGGTGCGAGGTGTTCAGTGGTTGACATGTAATTTATACACAGTTTTATCATTATTGAAAATGTTTTCAATCGGTAGTGTCATGCTATATCTATTACGTATTCATAATATCTGTCAGCAGATGATTTGCTTCTTGGACGCTTAATACCGTTTGAAAATGGTGAGTATATACCGACAGTGATATGAATTCATTTATCTGTGTCATTATTGCTAATGAGACATCTAAAATATGGTACACAGTTTCCAATTTCGTCATTTTGTGCTCCAAACAGAGAGTTCGGTCAAAAAGATAAACGAGTGATCTCATGGCTGAGCTTATCTAACACTATGTGAGCACATTACTACCATCAAACGCCATCAGGATATGTTGGCATATTAAACCAGACGAAAGCACACTGAGTGCAAAAAGTAGGCTAAAAATCAACATGTTTATCGTCAAGTATCTAACCAAAGTATCACAAATATGACCACATGTTGAGAATGTCTTCCGTTTTTCGTATCAGACAAATTTCTAGAGGAAATCTCTCTTAACCCCTTAACTGTTCAATCCGAATACACCCCTAACTATCCCCCAGTGTTCAATTAAATTAATGAATTTTACTATTTTTCACAAATTTTATGTGGACGAGTTAACTCGACAGAAACAGCTGTGAAATGGGTGAAGGTGCATGGACGAGTTAACCCATCGGAAAAAATGCATGGCAACCTGCCATGGACGAGTTTGCTCGTCGGAAAAGGTTAAGGGGTTAAAATATATATTAAAATTGTGTTTGTTGCCAAAATAATTTGCTAGCGTCCACTCAAAACGTGAGATCAAACATGCATTCAAACGATTAGAACCATGGAGCGAAATAAGGAGCGGTGATATACCGACTTGATAAACAGAGCGGGCAACGGCTATGAGCAAGCGTTTCCAACATTGATAGAAGGTTGCGATAGCGTCTTATTGATCTACATCATAACAAACGATCGGTACGCAACGGTAATGTAGTTTGCTTAGAGTTTTCCACAATGGTATGATAGTTGTCCAAATTGTCTTGTTCTTAGCTTCAAACAAGCACAGTTTACATTTATCAAAGGTTCTACTCCACTGCCTCAATGCATATACGAAACGACACTATTGAGCATAGGGTTAACTGTCTCCATACGTATATTCTCGATACAAGCATCGATATCGAGGATATTGCCGAACTAGTGCCCGGCGTTGGGACTTAAATGCTGGTGCGAACTCTCATTTAGATATATTGTTGTTTTTTTAATCAAACACAGGTATTGTGTGCAAACCACAGTAGATATACAAGGTAACAAAGTGTCGGAGAAACAGTCCTGTCATTATTTATGAGAACTTTTTTGATTCATAATGATCCATTCACTGTGATTGTAAGCGCCAGAACACAAGGATGTGATGAGCTACTTGATCTTTGTCGAGCCTTGGGCGATTCACAAAGAAAGCCGCATGTTTCTGATTACAATATGCTGATTCAAGTTGTAAGGCGACCACAACACAAAACATTACAGTATAGCGGAAGTAATAATTCCCCCTTCCGATTAAGATTTTGCGCGGTATACGCTTAATTGGGCATTAAAACAGCTTGTTTATTAATATGGTTATGTATGGGTATATAAATACCCAATCAAGTAAGGAGGGTCCCGAGTTCATCTTTCGGTGCTGAATACGGTAGTCACGCTTAACTGGAAAACATCTTGATATCGTCTTAGGAAGCGATCGTTGTCGTCTTGCCCCAAGTATTTGAACAAGACACTGGAGCAAACAGGAAAACTATATCTGTTTTATGGTCATATATTTATGTCTGACAATCTGCTGTGATCAATCAAATGTACTTGAACTTTTTTGGCTACTTATTATTGTAAACAGGGAAAAGCGTGAGATAGTATGCATCAGACGTCTCTTGGAGCTGTAAGGATAAAGTGCTGCAGTGGTCAGATGTTAAACCTCTAGTTATTAATCGTTCAAAGGATATTCATTATATATATTTTTTTTAACGCATAATTGGTTGCACGCCTCAAGCATCGAGGCGGCATTTATCGAGTCCGTAACATCACCGATCACAATTTGCGAAAATTGCTTTCTGATGTATTATGGAAAAAGTTGAATATCTCGGCCGATGGCTCACAGGCAAATGCCATGTATTATCACTCTGAATAGTAACGTCTTGAGTCAGCTTATGCTGTATTCGGGATTCATGCATTTTGCAAGATGATGGTCAGATCCATAATTCTGTCCTCAAAATGTGACATGTAGCACGTCGATGAAAAGTGTTAATATGGAAACAATATCAGTCAATGCACACAGTGCTCAGTTGGAATATATCAACAATACCATGTGTCCTTTATTTATTGGAATTGAGGCATTAAGTATGGGTATAGTGCGGCTGTCTGTAACGGTATGTGCTACTAAGGGTACCAGTACACATGAAGCTCATGCTGGGCATTAACACAAATTAAAACTGCGAGGCAAAATTGTCCCAAAGAAGACACAATATCTGCATTAGACATTTCAGTAAATTGATAACCGAGCCCGCAGTGTACATATATTTAACGAACATAATTGCGGTTTTTGTTAATGGGGCTATAGTTGTCAGCATATATGTACAATAGTTATTGCCCAAATGATATGGCCGGAGTCTATAGATGAGTTTTTGTTTCGTCGAATTACTTCCAACCGACCATTATACTGAGAGAGTGGCTGTCAAGAATGACCCCAAACGGGGTTGTAAAAAAACCCCTAAAGCATAGCCACTACACGATCAGCGTATATGTTCACTGCATTACTGTCCTGCCATTATAAGGAGCCCGACAACTAACGGGAAATTTTTCTATATGTTCTCAGGGTTTGTCATGAAATATGCAACGTTATGAGCTGCATTCTCTGCGAAGAAGCAAACCAATAAACCTCCCTTTTATGGTGAAGGCTACATCTATGCACCCAGTTCATTCCGGTACTAATGCCAGCATCGTACCTCTCATACATGAGCTCTATAGCACGTGTGTGTACATGATAATACATTAACACGCTCACTAACATGCATTCATTAGTTGCATGGGTGATGCCTTTCACTTATATTTGGAAGTCGAATCCTCTCACATTCACTTATTCCACCCACAGCAAAAACATCTATAACTATCTGACCAGGATATTTCCCACTTTCAGCAACAGAATTTGTCCTGGGCTCTTTTTCAGGCAAAAAATAAATCATCTTCAGTTGGGTCGTGAGCCTTTACTGTACTGATGATTTACGATTCATACTGACATCATGACAAAGCAATACCGGCTCAAAAAATTACACCCCCATCTCCACAATTTTGTTCGCCTTAACGAGTTCATAAATTATCGCGATGAAGACATTCGGAGACTAAGCACCCTTGAAAGTCATTAATGCGGCGTAATGAGGGAAATATTATCACAAACTGAAATGTACCCCGCTAGGGACAATTATTGATCACTAGTTTATACTATGGTAGAGGGGAAATTGCCAACATGCAAAGATGAAACTGCTGAGTGTCGTTAGTACCGGATCTGATTCTAACGGGCTATGAATGCAACTGATAATTAAGGGTCCCTGTGCCCTATTGGCTAGGTGTGATTATACTGTATATAAACCATCCACGGCCCATAGGTTTGATTTAATCTAAAAGGGAAAAACGGCATTCTTTCGGGACCTTTTGGCGTACCTTTATAATATTGACCAAATACAGTATGGACATACATTTGGCCTACAGCTGTGTGTCTTCTAAGCAACTTCAAGCAAATATCAGGATTTGCTTAGGAAAATGCCACGCTCGAATTCATCTACTACAATGCTGTAAACAACAACAGCTCATGGTATCTAATAATCTTTTTTTTGAATAAGGCACATCTGTTTTATTCATTGCCTTTTCTGCTGCCATTACATTGAATAATTCAATATAGCAGTGTTGTAAAGAAATATTCTAATATTTAGGCGGCTGCAATGCAACCATAATTAAGCGGTCCATGTGCCCTCATTGGCTAACCAATTAAAGCCACCCCTAAACGACGCCGAACGGCCCCTCAGGTCGACCCGCTAAAAGCCAAACGGCATTCTTTCGGACCTTTTGGCGTACCTTTATAATATTCAACGAATAAAGTATTGGACTCCTTTCGGCCTACTTCTGTGTTGTCTTGTTGATTCATCACTAAGCAACTTCAAGCACAAAATCAGGATGTGATTAGGAAAATGAGGTGCCGGTACATAACAGATCTATGTAAACAGGAACAGCTCATGGTATCTAATATTTCTTTTGTTTGAATAAGGCACATCTAAGCATTCATTGCGTTGCCTCGGGTCAATTCATTTCAACAATCACTGATGTATGTTTGTTGTAAGCGGCCATTCAATCATTAACGTATATATGTACTGAAGTTTGACTGATCGTGATAAGCCTGAAAGTAAAGGGTATGAAGGGCAAATATAAGTAACCATTGTGCCTAACAGCTAAACTAATATCAACATAATCATGCTGTATTTTATTGCTTGTAGCAAACTGTAAATCCAGCACTGCGCAAGTATTGTTTAGATGAGAGTATTGTTAAAGTGAGAATTCCACTAAAAGTATAAGTTGACATCTGAGCTTTTACAGCATTGCATATATCATCCATCCTGCAGCATCGATTCTCTTCCAGTAGCGGGCCAGTGTTGTCTCATTGATTGATATTCTTTTCTCAAAGCGTGACCTCCCAAACGCGTGTCAAACAATACGCTGTTGAAATAGGCTACAAATAAGGATTGCGTCGGTCAAAGCACTGTGTGTTCAGCTATATTATTTTCGTTATTTTAATTATTGTTGAAAAGAGTTTTTAAAGTTGAAAGAAAACTACCGGCAAGTAGGATCAGAAACATCTAAGAGTCCTAACGGCCAGAATTTTCTTGGTCATAAGCCACCATTAGGTGTGCATGACGAATCTAGGAGAGAAACCATCCATCATGTAAGGTTCTTTCATTGCGATGTCAACACTCATTATCCACTGTTGGTAATTTGCAGTGTAACAGTCATGCGTTATACTTGACACTTTGAGTCTAGTTATAGTTCCAGTTCCTGGTAACCATACATCTCGTTTGAATGAAAGGTATTTCGTAGCAGCGATGATGTCGCCTGTATTATAAATAATAGAACGGAAAACAATGACCCCGTCAGATCATTGCGTACATAGTACTTTTCGATAATATCCACCTTCATGCTTTGCAGTCCCTAGAGAAAAGTAGTGATGCGAAAAATCATTTCTCTTGACTCGTATAACTGATATAAGATGGCAACAAATCATATAATTGTCTTACATGCTGAAAGGTTGAGTAGTATGGATATTTGTACAAATCATATTGTGTAGGCATGTTATAATAAGCCGATACCAGGGAATAATATTTGCAAAACCCAAACACGACCAAGGTCAATACCTGTCTCTATTGAGAATTGTTCTCATAGTCCAATGACAATAGAAATTTGCTCGCAAACCAAGCGAGCTTACATAATCATGATACACATATCATGCAACCGTAGCGATATCATATACAACTTGACTTGTAAAGCCCATTAAAACACAGTCGGTCAAACTAAAGCACTGAAAAGACAGGCTATATGAGATTTATAAACCATTGCCAAACACGATATCATTTGGCAGCACTCCAACACTCACGAGCGTAACAACACGATGCGGGTACCGTGTTGTCCGAACATTGGTTGAAATGGACTAAATGAGCGCAGTAACAAGGCAAGTAGGCGATATGGCTGGTGGTGCAGTAGATTCTTTAAATTGCATGGCATACCCAAATAGCACCATCAGGAGTAATGCAGATGCCCCTCAGAAGCAATGACATCCTGTTCGATGTACGACCTTATGTTTATTAGACATATCATCATGGCATGGCATCATAACGTTCAGAAGGTCACTGCATTCATAGCACGAACTAAATCATTGATGTTATAATTGCGGCCTGATGTGAGGAGAGGCAGTCCAATTATCCCTCGTCTTTCGTGTGTGATGCTTTTTTTTGCAGTTACCCAAGTGGTGGCTGCTAAGAACCAAATGATAGCCATGTGGCCGGTGATGTCATATGTCAAATATGCGTGTGTTGCAATATATCATGGTATACAAGCTACCACTATTTATGGAACCACTGGGTGCACTTTGGAATATGAGCCAAACATTGACCTCGTAGTGCCATCATATAATGGTGCTTGGCATCTATAAATACTGAAAACCACGGCTGCAATGAAGCTTAATCAACCTTAAGGGGTGTCATGGGGCTACTACATTGGTCAGTATCATCATCTTAGGACGAGAAAGTACGGTACATTGTACCACGCTTTGCAGCTTCCTGCTTTGCTGCACAGTGCTATATTACTACATTTACTGTCTACCATTTGGCATGAATATGCACCATGGTCTGGAAGTATTGCAATTAACACAGAAGGCCATTCGAAATCGGTGGGTGATGTGCGTTCTTGTTAAGCCAATCATTTTGGAAACCCAACGCTCTAAATGAGAATTGACCGATACAATGTCCAAACATAGCTGTCATTTGATTAAGGTAGAACTGGTGTTGGTGATTGCTTTGATTGGTGAGTGCACTTCATTTTACCACTTTACAGGTGATGTTGGTTATTGCGTTATTGCACTCAGCCAGGATGCGAAATGCTTATGACGCAGTTGATATGGCGTTCGTCTATAGGCTCAAAACAACCATCACACTGACAGAAGGGCAGTTTATAACATCCTTAGTAGGTGAAAATGGAACCCAGGATCAATACTAGGCGAACTCGAACAGCAAAGACCTTCACTGCATAAATGCCCTTTCATTATCAGGAGACGCTTGTATACAGTGCTATCCAACGTGGCGATTGTGTGACATGCAATATGCAACATAATGGAAAGCTACTTTTGCCAGGCAGTTGACCAATCAACATCACATTATGATGTATAAACTAATCGATGAGCGTACTCATGTTCCATGTTTATGCTGCTCAAGTCCTATGTTTTAGCGCCATGCATTGCATTTATCTTTCCATTTTTATTTTATTAAACCGGCAAAGAGGGCAGCTGCTCCCCATCTCATTTGCATACTATTTTGACTGTCTCGCTATCAACACCTGTATGCAAGTGGCTCTAATCAGAAGAAGTTTTTGCTAAGCGGTCGTAAGCCAATCATCTGATTTGTCGGATTTGGAATCGATTTTCAAAGCACGAATATGCGCAAACCCTGCTTATATGGTAGCTGTGGGAAAACAGCAATAATTGTACTTTCGGGGTTTTCTTGGTCTGGTGCATATAATACAGACTCGTAAATTCAAGGCAATAAGTTCGTTTAGAGACTAGGTTTGTAAGAGATGTGGTACATGCCCATTGATCTCAATCATTGACGACAAGTTTATACTACTTAAGGGCAATAATCGTCAGCATAGGAAGCACAAAACTGCCAAATGTATTTGGAATCAGATTAGCACGGGCTTTGAAATACTGATATGTATATTGCAAATGCACCAGCCAGTTCAGGTCATGACGACCATTGATGCGGGGCGTGTTGTCGCGCACACAATATGATCATTATATCGTGATGCCACTGCCACTACTCAATAGATCAGTATAGAGACAGTTGTACAGAAATAACTCAATACATTGACTTTCCCAGACCACCGGTAATCATATTTGTAATTAGGAGAGCCTGATAACGAATGTTTAAATGAATTGATCATTGCCAATAATTGTGGACCTCGGCCATAACCTATCACATAGTGCTATGTCGTTGCTTCAAGGGGATGATTTGATTGACCGTTGCTGTTATCCCTTCGTTAGATTGTTTAATATACTTAGCATAAAGGTACGCTTTTAACGTGGATCATATAAGATTTTCTAAGGCGATGAGTAACCATCTGGCACACCGAACTCTGATTTTGAATGACGCAAGAATGTGCAAAGCATTGCCCGTCGCTTGGCTGCATCTTCTTGTCCTATGACCCCTGACTGTCCTGACGCATACATTGGTGTGCAAGATTTTCACATGACAAGTTGCTCAATGTCAGCAAATTTTAGTTCAGCATCTCGCACGGACGCTTAATACAATTCAAACAGCTTTTCTTGTGATGTACACCGTCATTGTTGGATCAAAACCCTCTGATGCTACCCCTCGACCGACGTAAAGCTTTGCCTATTTGACAGGATAATTAAAAAATTTGATTTCATTAAAGAGATTATAATTGTGATTTAAGTGGATAGGATAATTGATAGGTTACGGTTCTGACCAAATGCACCTGCCTGAAAACATTGACATGTATGCGTTCGTGGATTGTACATTTCCGAAATGTTTTTTTGCAGTATATGGTTAGATAGTTATCAAACCTGCACCATATGAAACACTTTCAGTACCTTCCAGCCAGTCAACCAATAACGGGGCTGAGTATCAATAATAGTTTATGACATTACAGCCCTGCTATGAAAATATGTCACAGATATAAGCACATTGTCTGAATTGTAGTTGGTGTCAATTTAACACAGATGCCACTCACAAGCATTACTATCCCCTCCTGGTGCAACCACATGTATATTATTCATGGCAAAATGGCAGCCTGACCTTTATAAAGTGGCAGCCTTTCTAGCTAGAACTGAGTCATCCATGTTGATACCAAATACTGAAGTGTGATGGTGCATATATAATATTTATGATGGCTTTGGTCTGTAGTCCCGAACACATACTGTAATACACAGCTACAATTGTTCTGACAGTGACTTATTAATGCGATACTTGGCGTCTATTTATACTGATACAACAGTCTACAATTGAAGTTAGATAAATTCCGAAGTGCCGCAAGCACTAAGGTTGCTACAACACTTACAACCTCACTACCATGACATTTAGAATCTCACGGAGATAAATATGTAGACATGTCTGGAAGTCACACTGTGTGTAGCTTTTTGCATATTGCTTGCTTGAAGCATTGCAGTAAACATATAAGTACCCAGCACCGCAGTATTTTTAACACGCTTCAATATTGCCTTAATATTGCCATTCGTCATGTACATCACTGTTCTGGATTTATGAAGAAATGGACATTCAAAGTGGTTGGTGATGTTTATTATTGCACTCAAACATCTCGATCCACTTTCATGCAGGGGGAGGATCAATAACACATCATAACGTCCTGTTTAAAACAACACCTTTAACATTTCTCCTAATAATACACCTCACTGCTTGATTAAAGCAACTCGCAAAGCTGCCAGTGTGGTCCGTAATTGGTCCCCAGTGTAGACGCAGTTTCAATTATCGCCACCTCTAGGCAAAGTACATAGCCTAATGTTAGCTAATGATAAACGTATCCAACACGCTATACAAAAGGATGTTGCATTGACGTCATCATATATTTCTGTAACTTACAAACAATAAAGGGGCAGCTCGTCCACTACTTCAAGCTACCTAAATAGCCATACGGAAAAGCAAGTAGAGCCTCCACTATAAATGATTAATACTAGACCACCAACCGCATGGACCCTCTGATGGTCATATACCCTGATTTCCCCGTCAATATAATAAATATTTATTTGTGCGGTTTTATTTATTTGAGAATGATGCAAACCTGTGATGACAAAATGACGGGAAGGATCTGCTGGTCTGTTATTTCTTTCGGGTGCGGTCAAAAACCAGATTCTCGCACATAATGTGGTTTGGTGTCCCTAGAAGACGCTTGATCGCCGTTAGTCTTGTCATTGTCGACATGCGCCGATCGAGTATCGTTTTGAGTGAATTAATGCGCAATATGCACACTTATTGCCTTGGGGAGCTGCAAATCTTTTGCTCGACGATCAGAACGATTAACGTGTTCATGCAGCAGATATGCTACGATTCAATGGCGGCTCTGTCAAAGATAACCGGGCATAATACCGCTCTTAAAAGATAGCAGAGAAGCCTAAAAACACGGTTTGTTGGTTGAAAACAAAATGTTGGTTGATCCACTACCCACGTTTACCTATAACCTACAATTGTATATCCTTATAAACCAAGAACGGTTGGCTAAGGGAAAAATACGTAGCTGTTTATCCACAGAAAGTTGTTAGGGTATTGTAATCACGTCTATGCATCGCGCCTTATCGTTTTAAAGTTATCCCCAGAGTCAGAGGAAAGGTACTCAGGCGCAACGAACGTTGACGGATGGTACAAAGCGACATTGGGTATCCAACCCGACGCATTTACCATGCATCTAATACGTCAACTATAACGCATGATTTAGTACTATGCTTGCTTGATTTCATGTGCGGGCTCCTAAGATAATGCATGCAGAAAACCTTATTTAACAGCTGGTCATTAACAGCGAACTAATATGCCGCGTATCCACTTGATTTCTTGCCCATGTCAATACTGACTGCATATAAACCCCATTATTTTATAAAGAGCAGAAAAGTAGTTTGGAATTAGTTTCAGAGTGGTTTCTAGGTCTACAAAGCATTTTCCATTTGGTCAAGCCATTTACTGCTTACGAGCGCAACCTACTATTAGCGTAGATGACGAAAGCTGTATCCAGAAGAACCTGCGCGTTATAGACGAGTTGCTGTTGATATCTAAACAGTGGTTGTTGCTGCAAACTCGGCTAGAGGTTCTCACATGTTCTCGTGTAGGATCTTATCACGGTATGTTTGTTAGCACGTTTAACGATACAAAGATATAGACACACCAGTTGTGCAAACTCATAATATTGTATTTGTGGTCCTCTGCAAATATTGATACACACGCAACTATAACTTGTGATCAATAGACAAATATAATTCACGTGCTTCCAACGATAGTGGGATGTCCTTTACACCCAATGGCGGGGAGGGTTTGAAGCTTGTGCCTCTGTGCCAACGTAAAATGCTAATTGGTTATTGCAAAACAACCAGTGAGAGTCGGAATTGCGCGTGATGAATATATAGACGCACAAAAGATCACAAGTAACACCAGGTGTACCTAAGTACCTACTGCCCATCGCTGCTAGCGCAAAATTGTTTCGGCAAGCATTTTATCATACAGGCAAACCTAATGTACTTGTGTCACTGTGCGTAAACGCCACTCAAATCACCCGATTCAGTTGATATTCGAGAATTGTAAAAAAGAGACACGTTGTCTTTCAAGTCCGTCAGATAATATTGTGCCCAGGCTAGAAAACCGATTATGCTATGACCAAAGTATCCTAGTTAAATGAAAGATCATGCTATATGGTTTGAAACATAACGTGGTAACCTTGGAATGAATAAACTAAGATCCTTTCGGAAATGTTCGATGCTGATCAGTTGTCCTTTGAGAACATGATCAAAGTATACAAAAAGTATCTTCTTGGTTCTATTATTGCGCAGGTTTTTTCAATAGTACATGGCCGGTATCCGGAGGCGTCCGCATTCGGGAATGCAAAGCGAAATTATTCAAAACAGAGATATCTTATCCTAGAGACGAGGAATTATCTTTTGTGTGCTTCATGTAATAAAGCATGAACGTTATGGCTACATTATTAAATCCCCTATAACATCACTTGACTGAGCACCATATCAATTATCCCCCTTCAAAACCACAACCACTCACGAACAATTACTTTTTGCATTTTATGTGACCATTATTGCAGTCGATCAATGGCCATATCCGCGGCGTAATTCTCTTAGTGACTTCCGTTCAGAGCCCCTTTGGTATGCGAGGGCGTTCGCGGAGAAGGTCCTGGCGCTCTTGGGAATTAAATGAAGATAGTTTCCGTAAGTTCCTTGAGCATTTTAATAGATAGTTTGGTGAAATTAACAAAAATGAAATATTTTAAGATGGCTGTATTGTATTACATTTGACCTAGATTCGGGGAAAATATTGGCCAAACAGTCTTCTTACCCAAAGCCATACATCACTAAATGGCTTTTGAATGCCTTTTGTCTCAACCTTAGTAAATGTAGAAAATCTTTGGATTCATGTTACATTAGCAACCAGTGGGAAAATTAAGATAATATCTGCTTAGCTTTTTGCTAATTGTCCAGCTTCAGCAACGAAGCGTTTAAGGTTTATTATGTATTCATTCGGTATTTTCGGACAGATGGTGTGGCTCGTTAGCGTCTGTACACCTACTGATCCATTATCCGTAATCACGACCACAGCATGTTTTACAAGAAAACATTTAGCGTAACTCAGACAGGCCAAATATTTATTCTTTAGGTCTGGCATTATGTCTCAGCATATTATGGACGATGTTTATCTTTAGGCAAGCTCTTCTATGCATTTGCGTAAAAATGAGTCAATTGCAGCAGCACCATGAACATGACCCAGTACACCTACAAAACGGCACACACAATTTAGCAAGATGGATCGGTCCATCTCAGCGTGAAATTGTCTATTGATCTCAAGTAGAAATCACATCAGCACAATGCACAAGTTGTTCTCGCAATGCTAATCAATCGCTTCGCTTATGTCTACGGAGAAACAGGCCAGAAAATATATTTCCTGGTTGCATTTCATTAAATATATGACTGTTATTGATTAACATATATCAGCCTGATCCATCTGTCACCGAGATCAATGTAATGTAACAAAATGTAAATAGAGCCCTGTTGTAGAATGTGTTTACGTCGCACCCATACCTATCTTATCGATAAATAGTGCTTCAAGAATATCATAGCGCACAGGCGAAGCACGTCATTCTTGCTGGCCAGTTGCCAAACACATCGGAACCAGTGTTCACAAATGTATCTGACATCAATTAAGCGTTATAGCATTAAAAGCCTTAAAGCCTTTGAACCTACAGGAAACCTCTTCGACTCATACAAGGGATTAAAATTACAATTTATATGGCATTCCTATTTGCAGCGTAACAGGCTTCCGTGGATATTGCATTGCACATATGATTAGGCAATATGCTTTGTCCATTCTCGGTTTATCTCGCCAAGACGTTGGAATACTGAACGTAAAGCCGTAAATAACCCATCAGTTTATGTTCATTTAGCTGTCAATCGGCCACTATTTATGACAATGCTAAATAGAAACTTTGTGTAGCCATGTATTGTGATCAATAAACAGCGTACCGGGGATTACGGGAAGCGATGATTAGAATAGATTAAATTCATGGGTAACTAATGTTACAATTATCGCCAATGTCTGTTAATTAGCAATAAAGATGCCCTGAAAGATGTCAATGTGATGACAAAATACTACTTTGGTTGGCTGCATCTGAATATATTAAAACATACGCCAATAACAGTGATATAAATTGTGAATAAACCCGTTTCTGAAATGGTTTGTCATGAGAGATGTTCAACTATGTATGGTTGAGTCTTTCGCCACCAGGGATCCACTGAAAGTTGTAAGGCTTATTCAGTATGTAATCACCACTGTCGGTCGTAAACATTATCTTCAATGCGCTTCACCGCATCCATTATGTAGTGATATAAAATCACTAGGGTCAGTAGTTGAGTTGGGTGCTTGGGCATTCACAGAACAGCAATTCAATATATAACGGCTAAGTGATTAATAAAACTAATGAGTGAGATCTCTGTGATACAAAATACTACTGTGAGTTCAAATCGATTGTTTTCGCCATTTTTGTCACCGCTGTCGGTCATAAATATCATCTTCATCGCGCTTCACCGCATTGGGTGCTTGTTGGGTGCTTGGGCATTCACGGAACAGCTATTCAATATATAACGGCTAATTAATAAAACTAATGATTGAGGTCTCTTTGATGCCAAGTACCACTGTGAGCTCAAATCGACTGTGTGGGTTTTTTTCGATTTCATCGATTTTAACGCCTTTCAAGATGTATTTAGGCGTGCGTTCTTACTACGGATAATGCTATTAGAAACACTTGAATAAGTAAGCGAATATCCGCCGACTAAATCGGGTATATGTCACAAGAATGCTGTCGATTGACTATGGTTGGGACAGTAAGCCTTTTAAAGCCGTTACGTGATATAGCCTGGGTTAGAAGACCGTTTGGCCCATAAGCCGCTCGTACCAAGGTCAAATATGGTACAATACAGTCCAAACTAAAACACAACTTTAAAACCACTATCCTGTATTACATCTAACAAGGTATGAAAAGTGCTCTAGAAACTATCCTTACAATGACATCTACCTCTCCGCGGGCGTCCTTGCATGACGAGCAGTGGTCTCAAGGGAGACAACTTGCAAGAATTTGCTCGGAGCCTCAGATGTGGTCATTGATCGACTACATTAATGGTCACATAAAGTGCAAAACTGGAGCTCTCCTGTGTGTTTGTCGTTTGGAAGCGGGGAAAATTGATATTGCGCTCAGCCTGGGGATATAATAGGGACATTAAGGTGCTTTAGCAGCCATAACTTCCATGCTTTATTACATCAAGCTAACCAAAGTTTATATTTCGTCTGGAGGAGAAAATATAATACAAACATTAAAGCGTCTTACTCACGCATATTGCAAATGTGAGAGAGTCTCAATTAGCGTTCCTAGCAGCAACTAACGCTTAGATATTGGCTAACGCGAAGGTTCTCCTAGACAAAGCTTTCGTATGTTGAGCTCGTAAGCAATTAATGGATTGTTTCACAACAACAATAAGCTTCGTCGGCCCTGAAACCTATAAGAAAAATCGACGAACGTCATTTTCCAATGCTACTATTTCTACAGCGTATAATGGGATATGAAAGCAGTCAGTATAGACATGAAAACGCAATCCAGGTTAATACCAGACACATTATGCACTCAAGCACGCATTGTACAGTCTCATGCGTAATGATTGACACAACAAAGTCGTTTTGACATTTGTTATTTGTACCGAAACGCAGTTTCCAAACCTCAGTAGAGGTTTTTATCATGCATGCTTAGACAACAAGTTCTGCTCGTTCGGTTCAATCCTAAATTATGAATTGATCCAAATTGAACACCGAATTGTACCACACAGACCGCAAAAATTCGCATACATTTTCGCCGGAATATGACCAGAATGGATCATGAATACGCAAAATGTGAATTCTGATCTTTATTGAACGCTGCAAAGGCAGATAGGCATTAGCTTCTAAGCTCCCAATATGCAGTCTCGGTGGACCGACATTGGCGTGTCAGCGATAGTGTCATACATTCACACAACGCCAAATACTTGGACATCATAAAGGCTGGAGCAAAGTTGAAATGTTTTTGGTGCAAGCTTCTAACGCATATAATTCTTTAACGATAGACACATTGTTTGTTCAGCCAATCTGCTATTTTACCCGACTTTGATGACATGAATTTTGTAAACAGCGATCCAATTCGCAAAAGTTCACTTCATACATCTATGAGATTAATTTCCTTTGATACCCTATGCTACCTTTCGTACCGTATCATTTGATCATTTCCAATAAGATTGGCCGTCTTTCCGTTTGTCCAATGACAATGCATCTTCAGCTGCAGAACGAGAATAATCCATCAGCGACCAAAGTGCCCATTGAACCGTATCCAGGGGTTATATTGTCAGTCAGGTTACTACGTAAACTGGTAGCACAAGACAATTGCGTAATGGGCATAGACATTGGTAAGGGAATACTATGCATGCAATTCAAATTATAGCAAATAAGATTTTAATGATAACTGATGCGCTAGTGTTTTACAAATTAATCTTTTTCAAATATGATTTGTTTTCTCAGAACCGCCTTATGACAATAACTTCATTTGGATGAGAAAACTAACCTTTGCTGAGGTAAAGGAATGTGCCCAGAATAGGTCGTTAGCCATTTCTAACTTTTTCTGTTGGCTGTTTTATTGATGTCATGTACTGCGGGTGTAACGCAGCATTCAACGCAATAACTGTAATGGCCATCTCGAGCGTTAACACTCCGACAAAAATAGAGATATGATCTTGGGAAGCTTTTCAACCTATGATTTTCCGTTTCATTTGGAGGATACTTTTCTATGGTCACTGGCTTCGACAAAAAAGGAGATTTGTTAACATCAACATATCATCACAATATCATAAAGGCGTGAAATTGCTCCAACAAAAACTGTAATTTTGAAGCTCACATCGTCAGGCATTTGCTGACAGGCAAATATATTATGTTTTGTTATCCGAGAGGACGTTTGCATAGGATCCTCAGCGACTGCCATGCATCGGAAAGCGGCTAAGTGAATGCATTGCGATTATGCCCCCCACCCTTTTATGTGTTTGAGTGGTCCTGTCATTCAACAATATATTACAGATGTACGCTCAAGTACAGCGCAGTTCTTTCTCATCTGAAAAAAACGAGATGAAAATATACTTTGACGCGAAGACAATAACAAAGACATGATGTACGCGTTGGCGGAAGAAATGTGTACACTTTATGTTATGAATGGGCTTATATCAGACGTGTTGATGCATCAGAAACTGCTTCTTCACGGTATTGTGAATCAATTCGTCATGTTAAATTCTTAAGAATGGTTCCATGGGAACCATATATTTTATCTTTAATAATAAAAGGCGTTGCAATTTTGACCTCACCCAATTTTCCATTTGCACCAACGCAAATTCATTATATCCAGTTGCCTAAACTGGTATAACGTTTAATTATGCAGTTAGCATTAACATTGTCTATACCATCTTCGTAAGAATGGAGATAAATCGTTGTGAAGATAAGAGATCAAATTTGTTCGACGTTTTACTCAAGTCTCACACGGTAATTATCACATTGACGCCATCCCTATATTTCAAATCTAGATTTACTTACGGTAGAGCAAAGTGACGTTAATAGCCCGGACAACAATTGTCAGTCATATTTGGTAAATGATTACAATTCGTCGCTAAAAGTGACTCTTGGGCTGCAAAGGAAGCTCGCAAATCTCAAGAATCAATTATCACGTACCTTCTCCTGTTATGATTAAATGTAGGCCTTTGAAGGCGGCTTTAGGTAGCTGTACTGAATAAATGGAAGCAGCCGTTTTATCTGCCAAAAGGCACTTTGTACATTAAAGGGATTAATACTTTGAAACATTATGCCTTGTTTTATAATGGTTTATTTAGTAATATTGCTCTAGTGGCAATCTGTCATTTTGTACCATAACAAATCTCCTACAGTTGCTGAGACGAGAGTCGTCAATCATAGTCCTTGGTGCCTATAACACCGTATCCCGATGCTTTGTTTGATTTTTTATTCGTCCTTGTATATCATCAAATGATATTACAGATATTTTGCTTAGATTGGATAGATATTGCTGGAGAAATATGATGCATTAGGTGCCAAATATTGCATAGTTATAGAGATTTCGTATATAATGTTGGGCTTGCTGTTTTATATATATTCTATATTCTGGTCCTACTAAACAGACGGGTCTTCAGTCATTGCTTACCTTGCACGAGAGGATTACATTTCTTGGTTAAGGATATATTATGCAGCAAGTTATGAGTGTGCTTGCTGTGAAAGTTAAGCAAGACAAAGCCATGCAGAGCACGTTGTATGCAACTTGATAATGTACCCAAGACACAGCGAATACCACTTTGAAAGAATATAGGTAGCAAGCTAAATGCCATAACCACCCCCATCAAATCCCAAAGGGACCAAAGTATACAGAACCGATATATTAATTGAGTTTGTCAGCTCGAAAATGTTGTTGCTAAGCTAACAAGAACAGCAGTTGTGTGCTCATTAATATTTCATTACAGTAGACCCAAGGTTTTTAATTCTAGTCTGATAGATGCATCTTTCAGAAAGTATTAATACAACGGTAGCATGTTAGTTTTACACCTGTTCCATTGTAAATTACTGGACTACAGTCAATGGATCCAAAGCACAGAACAACTGATAAATGAGCAAGTGTTCATTTTTATGATCGCCACCATAGATGCTGTCTTACAGTATGACGTATATTTGAACTAGAACTCAAATGCTTCTCGTTGTCAACAGGTCAGCTACGGGAGGTTACACAATAAACTGCATGAGTTAGCCATTTCCGGTCATGCCTTCTCTCCAAATGCTTGCACTGCTTGCTGGTGAGCTTGCATTCCGTTAATTTCATGCGATGCATTTATTTTCGTCTATTGCTGCCTGTGAGTAGTTTTTGAATAGCATCCGCTATATAATTCTCATAGTGGCATATCAACTGTTTGTTTATAAGAACATATGCTACACAAATTTAAATGGTCACGTCACATTGTACATAAATATCACTGCATAAAAGGGCGACACTGAGTATATATGAGTATATTCTCCTCTTATATAACCAAGAGCCTGTATTAATTTTGTGCTTGAAAAGTATTGCTTTAACACCTCTTTAGTGGCAACAAGCCTCACCTCGTTTTTCAATCCGAAGCAATGCTCTACTATCCATGGAAGAATTCGGGCTTTGGCCGTGTATGTGGTCCACCGAGTGATTGTTATGTATGGATGTTGGTTGCTATGAGGACATGGCGTTTTCTGTTCGTGTTTGGATTGAGCAAAAACAAAAACGCTGCCGGACATAGACCGCATTTTTATATGATGAATGGTTACCAAATATACTGCATGTAACCATCAAGCAACCGTTGTGCAAGATACGATAATGGGTCTCATTTTATACCTCTCTATTCATGCGGAGATTGCAACGTAAAGTTTTACGTGGGTCTATAGCTGGAAAACTAGTTACATCTGAAATGACAAAAGCACACAATTTTATTGATTGGGAAAAGCGTCTTCACGGACAAAAACATGATATGCTTTTCAAGTAACCTTTCCTTAAAGAGTGATATAGAGGGGCATGGACCCGGAGGGGCATGGACCAGGTGGGGCATGGTCCCAGAGGGGCTTAGATCCGGAGGGGCATGGATTCAGAGGGGATGGACCCAGAGGGGATAGACCCGGAGAGGTATGGACCCAGGTTTGCTTCGTCCATGCAATATTCATGTGCATCTGGACCGCTGTGCCAAATATGATTAATGCTTGTTGCGATGCGACGACATTGTTTCAAGACAAAAAAACCTGTTCATAAGTTTGCTAATGGATTGTTCCTTCGGGGATATGACGACATATTTTGTTATGCCTGTCGCCTTTGCAGACTTATGCTATATTAAATGGAATGAGGGTTTTGCCAAATTAATTCTCTAACATTATTCTCCTGCCTTGCTAGGCCGCCTGAAGTCACATTCATAGATAGGAGCACCTACACAACCAAGATAACATATAACATCATAAAGAGAGTAACTGCTATACACAAATAAAACCGTGGATCTATGTATTCCTCTATCCCGTGGTCATTTTGCGTTATGCTGCGAAAAACATTTTTTTCGTCTTTTACAAAGAAGCGGCTCATTAAAAACAAATTGGCCTTATCTCAGAACATTATCCTTGCACAGACCAACATTGCCGATTGTGTTGCTTTTTGGAGCCGAGTAAGCAATTTAAACTTTCCTACACCTATGGTAAGGGTACTGCATCGTTCCGCAGGGAGTTACATTTTGACAAGCACAATATTTTAGATATTTAAGAAGTGAGAATGTTCGATACGCATAATTAACTGGTTTTGCCAGGGTATCATCAACATTTGCTGAGGTAAGGCATATTTGTAGATCCTGTGAGTTGGCCAAGCCAATGATGAATCTATTACTATGGGAACACATTTTTTGTAGCGATCCGTGGGCGGCAGTCAATGATGGCAAGAGCGTTCCTTACAACCGTCAGGAAGGCCTGCCGTTATTAGAGCCCCATAGCATAGAATAGCAAACCACAGATAGCCTCAAACACAGGTTGCAGTGAGATATACCTAATGCCTTTGTATCATACAGCTATCAAACGCGTTGGAACCAGTCTTCACAAATGTATCTGACATCAATTGAGCGATATGGCATTAAACGTCATAAAGTATTTGAGCCTATAGAAAATTCAACTTCAGCAGATATTGTATTGCACATCTTTATGATTATGCAAAATACTTTGTCCATACTCTTCTAGGCGTTTGATTACAGATCGTAAAGCAGTAAATGACCCCTCAGTTTACCCTCCTTTTGCTGTCGAACGGCCACTATTAATCATAATGCTAGGTAAACACTTCGTGTAACCATGTATTGTGATCAATAAACAGCGTACCGGGGATTACTGGAAGCGATATTTAGATTCATTTGCTACGATTATTGCCACTGTCTGTTAATCAGAAATGAAGAAGCCCTGAAAGATGCCAGTATGATGACAAAATGATACTTCGGTTGGTTGCATTTGAATATATCAAAACATACAGCAATAACAGTGATATGAATTGTAAATAAACCCGTTTCTAAAATGGTTTGTCATGAGAGATGTTCAGCTATGTATGGTTAAGACTTTCGCCACCAGGGATCCATTGAAAGTTGGACGGCTTATTCAGAATGTAATCACCGCTGTCAGTCGTAAACATTATCTTAAACGCGCTTCTGTGCTTCCATAATGTAGTGATATAAAATCACTGGAGTCAATAGGTGAGTTGGGTGCTTGGGCATTCACAAAACAGCTATTCAGTATTCAACTGCTAAGTGATAGATAAAACTAATGATTGAGGTCGCATTGATGCTAAGTACCACTGTGAGTTCAACGCGATTGTGTTTTTCCCATTTCATCGAGTTTAATGCCTGAAAGGATGCATTTAGCCGTGCGTGCTCACTATGGATGATGCTATTAGAAAACCTTGAATTGATAATCGACTAATACGCGCATATATCACAAACATGCTATCGATTGACTATGGTTGGGACAGTTAACCTTTTAAAGCCGTTAAGTAATTATGACATGGGTGAGAAGACCGTTTGGCCCATTAGTCTCTAGTACCCTTGACAAATATGATACAATGCACACTGGCTTAAAACATTACTTCAGAACACCTATCCTGTATTACATCTAACAGGGTTCGTAAAATGCTCTAACACCGGGCGGAAACTATCGACATTGAATCCCTTACAGCGTCATCTCTTTCTCCGCGGGCGTCCTTGCATGTCGAACAGTGGCCACACTTGCAGGATTTTAGCTCGGAGCCTCAGATGTGGTCATAGATCGACTACATTAATGGTCACCTGGATGACATTGTGTTCATCAACAGCCGATCAAATGTAAGTAACGCTTAATGCAACTGCCCCAAACAATAGCGTTTTCATTGGTGCACGCATAACACCAAATTCTGAGGCAAGGTGATCTCTATGCTGCTTGCTCCATGAGGTACACACACAGCACCATCCTCTTGGGCAAGGTGATCTCATGCTGCTTGCTTCATGCGGTATACACACAGCACGAGCCTCGGCACCAAGGTCAGCCTATGATACTTGCTCCACCAATCTCTGTTGCGAGGACAGCTTATGTTGCAAGTCAGTTATATTTATTTCGTTCAAATTGAACTCCCTTCATCTAGCTAGTAAGTGCTTTTTGTATTAAGGTGTGATTTTAACGCGAAGACATTTATACAATCCCCATATCATCGATATGGTGCATCAAACTCCAATCACACCTGCTGTCATCCAAACGACCCGATATCTCACTGATTCATTGCATTTTCGTACGTGTAGTCCATAAATAGCGAACACGGAATGCTGATGCCCCTCACAATCAATGACATCCTGTTCGATGTATGACGTTAAATTCATTATACATATCATCATTGCAAGGCATCGTGGCTTTCAGAAGGTCACTGCATTCATAGCACGAGCTTAATCATTGATGTTGTCATTGAAGACTGATGTGAGGATAGAGAGTCACATTATACCACGTCGTTCGTGTGTGATGTTTATTTTGTGTGGGATGCTTATATCTATATCTATATCTATAAATATATCTATATATATACATATATATATACATATATATATAGAGAGAGAGAGAGAGAGAGATAGATAGATATATATATATATATATATATATATATATATATATATATATATATA
This sequence comes from Urechis unicinctus, assembly GCA_034190875.2. Classification (NCBI taxonomy): domain Eukaryota; kingdom Metazoa; phylum Annelida; class Polychaeta; order Xenopneusta; family Urechidae; genus Urechis; species Urechis unicinctus. The sequence goes on from CM067356.1 coordinate 23,840,614, forward strand.
TATATATATATATAGGTATATATATATATATATATATATATATATATATATATATATATATATATATATATATATATATATATATATATATATATATACTATATATATATATATATATATATATATATATATATATATATATATATATATATATATATATATATATCTCTATATATATCTATATCTATCTCTCTCTCTCTCTATCTCTATCTATATATATATATATCTCTCTCTCTCTCTCTATCTCTATCTCTCTCTCTCTATATATATATATATCTATATAGGCATACAGCACAGTTAGATATAAGTGTTTTTGCAGGTTCGTAGTGCTGAGAACTTGAGATTTCTATGACATACCTACACGTTGACAGCACCTATTGTTTGTGCAGAATCAAGAAGGACTAGCTTATCAAATCGTAGTTTGACCCATTGGATTAGCTTACCAGCCAATACAGATTCAGCCAGTTTACTGAACACGTTCAAACTCTCAATTGTTGGCTTGTGGTCGTCTTGCCATCACCATGCATCACTGGGTGCCCATCGTTATAAATTATTGTAAATAATTTGATTGATGTAGGACTGCTGTTGGTGAATGCCTTGATTGATGAGTGCACTTCATTTTACCATCATGAATGGGATTAAAGTTATCTCGCTATTGCACTCAGCTAGTATGCGAAATGCTTATGACGCAGTTGATATGGCATTCGTCTATAGACGAGTTTCGTGCCATCATATGGCTCAAACCAACCATCACACAGACGGAAATGCGATTAATAATGGAACCCAGAAAACATACTAGGGGACCGCGAGCAGCAGAGACCTTCACTGCATAGATGCCCTGTCATTTTCAGGGGACTTGCTGCTTGTACAAAGTACTATGCAACGTGGCTATTGTGTGACATGCAATATGGGAAAAATGGGAAGCATCTTTTACCAGGCAGTTGACAAATCAACATCACATTATGATGTATAAACTAATCGATGAGCGCACTCATGTACCATGTTTATGCTGCTCAAAAGCTATGTTTAAGCGTCATATAGTGCATTTATCTTTCCACTTTCACTTTATTCAACCGACAAAGAGGGCAGCAACCCCCACATTGCATTGGCTTACTCAATTGAATGTCTCACTATCAACACCTGTATGCAGATGGCTTTTATCAGACGAATCCTTTGCCAAGTGTACGCAAGCCAATCATCAGATTTGTCGGATTTGGAGACAATTTTCAAAGCACGAATATGCCCACATCCTGCTTAAATGGTAGCAATATATAACTGAAGAAAAACAGCAAACTTTACATTCATGGTTTTTTTTCCTGGTCTGGTGCATATATTTACATGCTCGTAAAATCATTGGCTTGAAAGAGAAGTGGTTGGTACATGCCCATTGTTGTCAATATTGACGACAAGTATATACTACTAATGGGCAATTGTCGTCAGTATAGGAAACAAAAACAGCCAAATGTATTCAGAACCAAATTAGCACGAATCTTTGCTATGTGTTCAATGCGAAAGTATTGAAGTAGTGGAAATATTGCAGACGCATCATCCAGTTCAGGTCATGACGATCATTGATTTGGAGCGTGTTGGCGCGCCCCAAATATGATCATTATTTCGTGACGCGACCAGTATACAGCCAGTTGTACAAAAATAATTCAATACATTGTCTTTGCTAGACAACCAGTAATCATATTTGTAACTAGGAGAGCTTGATAAAGAATGTTTAAATGAATAGATTATTGCAAATAATAGTGTACCTCGACCATAACATATCACATTGTGTTATGTCGTTGCTTAAAGGGGATGATTTGATTGACCGTTGCTGCAATCGCTCCGTTAGGTTGTTTAATAAACTAAGCATAAAGGTACGCTTTGAACGTGGACCTTATATGATTTTCTAAGGCGATGAGTAACCAATTGGCACAGCAAACTATGATTTTACATGACGCAAGAATGTGTAAAGAATAACCCATCGCTTGGCTGTAGCTTCTTTCCGTAGGACCTCTGACCAGCCTGCCGCGACCATAGTTGTGCAAGATGTTCACATGGCTAATTGCTCACAGTCAGCAAACTTTCAGTTCAGCGTCTCACACGGACGCTTAGCACAATTCCAGCAGCTCTTCTTGGGATGTACACCATCATTGTTGGATTATTATCCTCTTATGACGCCCCTCGACCGAAATAAAGCTTTGCGTATTTCACATATTTTGACAGGATAATTAATCATAGAAAACTTGGATTGCATAAAACAGGATATAATTGTGGTATACCTGGACAGGATAATTAATAGACCCACTTTTTGATTACAAACCACAGGCCATAATTATGTTACAAGCCTTGCTTACCAGCGTCCAGCAGGTGAATCATGCGCGGTGAATTAATCCCATATAGATACGACGTCGATGCCTATTACCGTTCTTGCCCAATAAACCTGCCTAACAACATTGACATGTATTTGTTCGTGGACTGACATTCCCGAAATGTTTTTTTGCAGTATATGGTTAGATAGTTATCAAACCAACACCATATGAAACACGTTCAGTACCTTTCCGCCAGTCAACCAATAACAGAGCCGAGTTTCAATAATAGTTTATGATATTACAGCCCTTCTATGAAAAGATGTCACAGATCTAAGCATATTGTCTGAATTGAAGTCACCAAGCGACCAGTTGGCAATATTGGCTGTTGTTTTCGTAGTTGGTGTCAACTTAACACAGATGCCACTCGCAAGCATTAATATCCCCTCCTGGTGCAATCCCGTATATTTTATTCATCACAAAATGGCAGTCTGGCCTTTGTAAAGTGGCAGAATTTCTGGCAAGAACTAAGTTATCCATGTTGGCACCAAACACTGACGTGAAAGGTGGCATTTATATTATTGACGATGGCTTTAGTATGTAGTCCCAAACTCCTGTTGGATGGAAACTAATTATTTGAGTAGCACAGAATATTAGCTTTCGACTGTATGCGATACCCCGCTACACACTGTAATACACACTTCCAATTGACCTGACTGTGCCTATATAATACGAAGTTCGGCGTCTATTTATACTGATACGACAGTCTACAACTGAAGCAAAATAAACTCAGTAGTGCCGCGAGCATAAAGGTTGCTATTGCACGTACGACCTCACTACCATGTCTTTTGGAATCTCAAATGATAGATATGTAGACATGTCTGGAAGTCACACTGTGTGTCGCTTTGTGCATACTGCTTGCTTGAAGCAGTGCAGAAAACATAAGAACCTAGCACAGCAGTGTGTACAGCACATTTCAATATTGTCTTAATATTGCCGTCCGTCATGTACGCAATCACTGTTCTGGATTTGTGAAGAAATGGACATATAAAGCTGATTGGTGATGTGTAATTATTGCACACAAACGTCTATCATTAGAAAACATCGATGAGCCTTTGTTTCTCTGTCTGACCATTCATGACACCATTGTTGTTTTGAAGTGGCCGTCAGTGTGCAGGCGGGAAGAATGGAAGTGAGTGGCCAGTAAGTTACCTTGCTCATAAAGACTGTACATAACAAATGTATATCAAATTAATGAAGCTGCATTGTAATCTGGGTTATAAAACCGATGCAGATAAACTAGATAGTGCTGAGAAATGGAATACGGCATGATTAAGGTCTGCATACGTCCCACAGCTGCATACGTCGATCGAGTATCGTTTTGAGTGAATTAATAGGCAATTTGCACACTTATTGCCTGAGGGAGCCATATATACTTGCCTCAACGATCTGAACGATTAACGCGGCGTCAACTTTATCTGCCAAACCCCACCACCTCCGCCACATTTAGCCGAGAAGCCTGCAAACACGGTTTGTTGATTAGAAACAAAACGTTGGCTCTTCCAATACCCACATTTAGCTATAATCGACATTTGTATATCCTTGTAAACCAAGTACGGTTAACCAAGGGAAAGATACTTAGTTGTGCATCCACAGCAAGTTGTTAGGGTATTGTAATCACGTCTATACATCAAGCACACATCTTCATTGGGCCTCATCGCATTATTTTTATCCCCAGAGTCAAAGGAAACGTACTCGGGCGAAACGAACGTTGATGAATGGTACAAAGCACCAATGGGTATCCAACCCGACGCTTGTGCTATGCGTCCTTTACCTCAACTATAACGCATGATTTAGTACTATGCATGCTTGATTTCATATGTAGGCTCGTAGGATACTGCATTCAGGAACCCTTATTTGATAACTGATCATTCACAACGAACTAATATGCAGCTTATCCACCTTGATGTCAATACTGACTGCATACAAACTAGATTATGAAGTACAGAAAAGTAGTTTGGAACTAGTTTCAATATCGTTTTTAGGTCTACAAACCATATTTCGTTTTGTCAAACAATCCATTTACTACTTACGAGCGCAACCTACTATTAGCGTAGATGACGAAAGCTGTGTTCAGAAGAGCATGCGCGTTATAGACGAGTTGCTGTTGATATTTTCACAGTGGTTGTTGCTACAAACGCGGCTAGAGGTTCTCACATGTTCGCGTGTAGGATCTTATCACGGTATGTTTGTTAGCACGTTTAACGATACCGATATATACACACCAGTTGTGCAAACCCATCATATTGTAATGGTGGTCCTCTGCAGCAAATATTGATACACACGCATCTACAAATTGTGATCAATAGACAAATATAATTCACGTGCTTCCAACAATAGTGGGATGTCCTTTACACCCAATGACGGGGGAGAGTTTGAACCTTGTGCCTCTGTGCCAACGTAGAATGATAATTGGTTAATGCAAAACAACCAGTGAGAGTCGGAATTGCGCGTGATGAATATATAGACGCAAAAAAGATCACAAGTAACACCAGGTGTACCTAGGTACTTACTGCCCATCGCTGCTTACGCAAAATTGTTTCGGCAAGCATTTTATCATACAGGCAAACCTAACGTACTTGTGTCACTGTGCGTAAACGCCGCTCAAATCACCCGATTCAGCTGATATTCGAGAATTTTAAAAAAGAGACACGTGGTCTTTCAAGTCCATCAGATAATATTGTGCCCAGGATAGAAAACCGATTATGCTATGCCCAATGTATCCTAGTTAAATGGAAGATGATGCAATATGGTTTGAAACATAACGTGGTAACCTTGGAATGAATAAACTAAGATCCTTTCGGAAATGTTCGATGCTGATCAGTTGTCCTTTGAGAACATGATCAAAGTATCCAAAAAGTATATTCTTGGGTCTATTATTGCGCAGGTTTTTTCAATAGTACATGGCCGGTATCCGGAGGCGTCCGCATTCGGAAATGCAAAGCGAAATTATTCAAAACAGATATATCTTATCCTAGAGACGAGGAATTATCTTTTGTGTGCTTCACGTAATAAAGCATGAACGTTATGGCTACATTATTACATCCCCTATGACATCACTTGACTGAGCCCCATATCAATTATCCCCCCTTCAAAGCCACAAACACTCACGAACACTCAATTTTTGCATTTTATGTGACCATTATTGCAGTCGATCAATGGCCATATCCGCGGCGTAATTCTGTTAGTGACTTCCGTTCAGAGCGCTTTTAGATATACAAGGGCTGTTCGTGGAGAAGGTGTTGGCGCTCTCTGGGAATTTAATGTAGATAATTACCGTCAGGTTCTTGAGCATTTTCAATAGCTAGGTTGGTGTAATTAACAAAAATGTAATGTTTTAAGATGGCTGTATTGTATTACATTTGACCTAGATACGGGGGGAATATTGGCAAAACAGTCTTCTTACCCAACCCATAGATCACTAAATTAATTTTAAATGCCTTTTGTCACAACCTTAGTCAAATGTAGAATATCTTGGTATTCATGTTACATTAACAACCAGTGGGAAAATTAAGATAATATCTGCTTAGCTTTATGCTAATTGACTAGCTTCAGCAACGAAGCGTTTATGGTTTATTGTGTTTTCATTCGGTATTTTTTCGGACAGATGGTGTGGCTCGTTAACATCTGTACATCTACTGACCCATTATCTGTATTATCACGAACGCAGCATGTTTTACAAAAAAACATTTAGCGTAACTCAGATTCAGACAGGCCAAATATTTATTCTTTAGGTCCGGCATTATGTCTCAGCATATTATAGACGATGTTTATCTTTAGGCAATCTCTTCTATGCATTTGTGGAAATAAAGGTTGATTTCATCTGTTATTCAGTTAATCAATACCAAACGCTGATAAACATTGTGATTTGTTCATCCAACTTGACGTTGTTATCGCCAGAAGAAAGCTCACTAGGCATTACAGGATTGCAGTTCGGATAAAACGCCACTGACTACACTTTGCCAAATGAGATTTTTTAAACTCATAAGTGTTTCCGAGGAGTTGTCTCGTCCATGACACGTTACCATGCATTGTTTCCGAGTTAACTCGTAGATGCACCCTCACCCATTTCACAGCAGTTCCGTCAAGTTAACTCGTCCACATAAAAATTGTGAAAAATAGTAAAATTCATGAATTTAATTGAACACTGGGGGAAAGCTAAGGGTGTATACGGATTGAACAGTTCAAGGGTTAATTAACCACAGCAAATGCTGTCGGACCACCTGGTTCTTCAATATGGAAATTAGCAATCGAAGGGTACGTTGTAAGTATTTAACAAGTGCATTAGGAAACACATAACTGAAACTGCAGTAAACGTTACATTTGAGCGTTACATATGAGGATCTCTGAATGTATCATTGGACCCTTGCTATACTTGTTGAGCTTGTTTGCATATTGTCAGTAACGCTTGCGTATCAAAATAATAATGCAAGCAATGTTGGATAGGATATGACTGACAGTTTTCCAAATAACACATCAGGTATAACTATCGTATTTCACATTTGCAAACCGTGCAAACAGCAAAGAGAACCTAAGTGACACCGTATTGAGATTTGTAATGGGGTGCTAATGATATTGTCGCCGATAAACAATGTCTCTCGGAATTCAATAATATTTAAAACGAAATTCCACTAATGGTTTTTACTAGAATCAAACCTCTATTTGTCTGATACCATGCCATAAAATTTTGCACTTAGTGTATTGATTGAGAACAGAGTACTCTTATAATGATCCGGTTTGCTTCTGTCGACAAACTACTTGGTAAACACAGATATTTCAGTGTCATATTTCGCTAAACTGAAGGGGGTATTCAAAAGTATATATGAGCTTGATCCATCGGTCATTGCATGCATTTAATGTTGCATATTATATTAGCAAGAGGCATAGACATGCCAGTCTAGCTGGTAGCCTGGAAGTCAATGTAAGATCTGCTCAGCAAGCAGCGCACGTCTGCTCTTTTTTATTGTGGATTATTCCCCCCCCCCCACCCACCCACCCCAAACCTTAATAAACATGATATAAGCAATATGACAAATCAAATATAGCACAGACACCCAATGCAGTTAAGTCTCAGGACAGCTGCATTAAACGTAAATACAGATATATCGTATCCATTACAGACCCGATAGCCGTTACTGCGAGTAAATAAGCAAGATCGGATTGCTTGAATGAAACTACGTAGTATTAAGTTAAATTTCCTGCTTGGTTACTTTAGTTAGCCGCTACTCTATCCGAGATATTGACGGATAAAATTGAGTGTAAGGCAATCTCGAGTCGGCGGATTTTAAATGATGTACTGAGATGGCCGACGGGAGAAGACCTACATCAGAAGGTAACATGGTCCAAAAGATGGCTCACGACAGTGATTGGTTTTATCATTTATTTAAAGCCTTCATAAGGTTTCTGAACTGTTTAATGAGAAAACGGAACTTTTCATTTTAGATTAACTGATGGATGCAGTTACTTATGGACGCCAAAGATTGTTCTCTGCGTTCTGTGTATCCTAACTACATTTTCTGCCCCATGACCACATACGGATTGAGACAAACGAATATTAACACCTACCTGGGTTTGTATGCATTACCCTACATAAATAGTGCCTCATTCACGGCTCGTAGATGACAATGTTAAGCAAAAAATCATCAAGCAATGTGAGACGAAATAATAAACCGTATCTGCGCATTTTTCTATTCATGACATACGACTGATCCTAGATGTGAAAAGAATAAGATTCAGTCTCTGCATTCTCGCTATATAAAAGTGAAGTCAAATAGAACATAGGGTAAGCGTACTGCATAGTTTTGCAGGGATTTTTTTTTGACAAGCACATTATTTTTGATATTTTAAGAAGTAAGAATGTACGATCCGCTGGTATAATTGTTCCCCATTACATAGCGTCAGTGTTGCCAGCGTATCATCAACATTTGCTGAGGTAAGCATATTTGTAGAACCCACAAGTTGGCCAAGCGAATAGTAACAATTATGCTTTTACTTATAACGCACATTTCGTTTAAACATCCTTAGATACCAGTCGATGATGCCCAGAGCGTTCCTTACAAGCGTCAGGAAGGCTTGCCCATATTGGTGCCCCACGTCAATGCATCTATAATATAGCAATTGCATACGACCCAGTCGGTCACTTCAGTTAAATGACGATAAGCATAGAAAAGCAAACCACAGATATCCTCACACACAGGTTGCTTTGATATATACCTTATGCCGGTGTATCACACAGTTGCCAAATACATCGGAACCAGTCTTCACAATTGTATCTGCCATAAATTAAGCGCTATGGCATAAAAAGTTATAAAGCCTTTGAACCTACAGAAAACCTCTTCGACTCATACTAGGGATTAAAATTACAATTTATATGGCATTCCTACTTATAGTGTAACAGGCTTCCGTGGATATTGTATTGCATATCAATATGATTAGGCAATATGCTTTGTCCATACTCGGTTTATCTCCTTAGAACGTTGGAATACAGAACGTAAAGCCGTGAATGAACCATCCGTTTATGTCAATCTCGTTGTCAAACGGCCACTATTTATCATAATGCTAAATAGAAGCTTCGTGTATTGTGAACAATAATCAGCGATGATTAGATTAGATTAAATCCATGGGTAACTAAAGTTACATTTATTGCCACTGTCAGTTAATCAGCAATGACGAAGCAATGATAGATGCCAATATGATGACAAAATACTGCTTTGGTTGGCTGCATCTGAATAAATCAAAACATACGGCAATGACAGTGATATGAATTGTGAATAAACCCGTTACTGAAATTGTTTGTCAGGAGAGATGTTAAACTATGTATGGTTGAGACTTTCGCCACCAGGGGTCGTCTGAAAGTTGTACGGCTTAGCCAGTATGTAATCACTGCTGTCGGTCGTAAATATCATTTTCAACGCGCTTCACCGTAGTGATATAAAATCACTGGAGTCAGTAGGTGAGTTGGGTGCTTTGGCATTCACAGAACAGCTATTCAATATATAACGGCTAAGTGATTAATGAAACTAATGATTGAGATATTTTTGATGCCAAGAACCACTGTGAGCTCAAATCGATTGTGTGGGTTTGTTCGACTTCATCGAGTTTAACGACTGACAGGATGCATTTAGGCGTGCGTTCTCACTACGGATAATGCTATTAGAAACATTTGAATTAGTAAGCGAATATCCGCCGACTAAATCGGGTATATGTCACAAGCATGCTGTCGATTGACTGTGGTTGGGACAGTAAGCCTTTCAAAGCCGTTACATGATTATGGCCTGGGTTAGAAGACCGTTTGGCCCATAAGCCTCTCGTACCAATGTCAAATATGATACAATGCAGTCCAAACTAAAACATAGCTTTAAAACCACTATCCTGTATTACATCTAACAAGGTATGAAAAATGCTCTAGATGCTGGTGGAAACTATCCTTACAAAGACATCTCCCTCTCTGCGGGCGTCCTTGCATGTCGAGCATCTCAAGAATTTTCTCGGAGCCTCAGATGTGGTCATTGATCAACTACATTAATGGTCAAATAAAGTGCAAAACGGGAGCTCTCCTATGTGTTTGTCGTTTGGAAGCGGGGATAATTGATATTGCGCTCAGCCTGGGGATATTATGGAGACATTAAGGTGCATTAGCAGCCATACCTTCCATGCTTTATTACATCAAGCTAACCAAAGTTTATATTTCGTCTGGAGGAGAAAATATAATACATACATTAAAGCGTCTTACTCACGCATATTGCAAATGTGAGAGAGTCTCAATTAGCGTTCCTAGCAGCAACTAACGCTTAGATATTGGCTAACGCGAAGGTTCTCCTAGACACAGCTTTCGTATATTGAGCTCGTAAGCAATTAATGGATTGTTTCACAACAACAATAAGCTTCGTCATTTCCTACAACGTTACTATTTCTACAACGTATAATGGGATATGAAAGCAGTCAGTATTGACATGGAAACGCAATCCAGGTTAATACCAGACACATTATGCACTCAAGGACGCATTGTACAGTCTCATGCGTAATAACTGACGCAACAAAGTCGTTTTGACATTTGTTATTTGTACCGAAACGCAGTTTCCCTAGCTCAGTAGAGGTTTTTATCATGCATGCTTAGACAACAAGTTCCGCTCGCTCGGTTCAATCCTAAATTATGAATTGATCCAAATTGAACACCGAATTGTACCACACAAACCGCACAAATTCGCATACAGTTTCGCCGGAATATGACTAGAATGGATCATGAATACGCAAAATGTGAACTCTGATCTTTATTGAACGCTGCTAAGGCAGATAGTCATTAGTTTCTAAGCTCCCAATATGCAGTCTCGGTGTACCTACAAAGGCGTGTCAGCGATAGTGTCATACATTCACACAATGCCAAATACTTGGACCTCATAAAGGCTGGAGCAAAGTTGAAATGTTTTTGGTGCAAGCTTCTAACGCATATAATTCTTTAACGATTGACACCTTGTTTGTTCAGGCAATCTGCTATTTTACCCGACTTTGGTGACCTGAAATGAAATGAAATATTGAAAACAGCGATCCAATTTGCAAAAGGGTATTTCATACATCTATGAGATTAATTTCCTTTGATACTCTTTGCCACCTTTTGCATCGTTTCATTTGATCATTTTTAATAAGATTGGCATCGGTATCCTGGGGTTGTATTGTCAGTCAGGTTACTACGTAAATTGGTACCACAAGACATTTGCGTAATGGGCATAGACATTGGTAAGGGAATACTATGCATGCAATGCAAATTTATTGATAACTGTTGCGATAGAGTTTTTAAAATTCATTTTCGTTTGCAACATCTCCACCAGAGTCACACTGAGCAACGGTACCTTCATTTCACAGGCCCGCATCAAATGTCTATCGACATATGTTTACAAAACCTAGTCAGAACGCATTTTGATCACTGCAACAGGGACCATTATAAAGTTAAGTACGTAGACATTCAGCTCACCAGCACTATTACTAAGCTTACAAGAACTATTCCGCTGCAAACAATGCAGTCTTAACAAATTAATCTTTTTATCAATATCATTTGTTTTCTCAGAACCGCCTTATGACAATAACTTCATTTTGATGAGAAAACTAAACTCTGTTGAGGTAATGGAATGTGCCCAAAATAGGACGTTAGCCATTTTATAACAGGGCTGTTGTCTGTTTTCTTTATTTGGAAGCACTTACTTTTGTACTATGCCAGTTCTGGACAGCTTTTAGTTATATATATATATATATATATATATATATATATATATATATATATATATATATATATATATATATATATATATATATATATATATATATATATATATATATATATATATATATATATATATATATATATCTATATATATATATATATATATATATATTAATATATGGATCTCTAGATATATATATATATATATAGATATAAATATATATATGGAAAAAAATATATATCTCTCATATATATATAGTTTATATATATCTAAAGAAATATATATATATATGTGCCTATATATATATATAGATAGAATAGATATATATATATATAGAGAATATCTATATATATATATATATATATATCTATATATATATATATATATATATATATCTATATATCTATATTATATCTATATCTCTATATATATATATCTATATATATATCTCTCTATATATATATATATATATATATCTCTATATATCTCTATATATATATCTATATCTCTCTCTATATATATATCTCTCTCTCTCTCTCTCTCTGGAATATTAATAATGAACGATCTATCTCTATATATATATATCTCTATATCTTTTATTCTCTATATCTATATCGCACTATTACAATCATGTATTTTATGACTGATTACATCGTCTTGGAATATTATAATGAACGAGGACTTTTTCTCAAATGCGGAATGTAATTTTGTTCAGACATCCATCCGGCGCACTTACAATCCATACGATAATCGCATTTAGTACGGAAATGGAAACAAATGCACGATTAAGAAAATCTCTACTATGTGAGAAAACCATACCACTTGGCATAAACTAATCCAGCATTGCTTTTATACTGGTATCTGACTCGTCCCTCGACTATCCCGCACCCTGGTAATATAGGCACAATAGCTCAATAATCAAGTCCAGTTACACATATTGCAGTGCTTTATTCTCAAATATCAGTTGGTTTCTTATCAATACTTAATGAAGAAGCTTTGGTTTATATAAGCGATGTAAATACGATATGGCTGTTTTATTTATGTCAGGTACTGCGGTGTAACACAGGATTCAACGCAATAACTGGCCATCTAGAGCGCTAACACTCCAACAAAAATAGTGATATCATCTTGGGAAGCTTTTTAACACCAATGTTTTTCCGTTTCATTTGGAGGATTATTTTCTACGGCCACTGGCTTCGACAAAAAAAGGAGATTTGCAACATCAACATATTATCACAATGTCATAAAGGCGTGAAATTGCTCCAACAAAAACTCTAATTTTGAGGCTCACATCGTCAGGCAATAGCTGATAGGCAAATATATTATGTTTTGTTATCTGAGAGGACGTTTGCATGGGATTCCTTGTATATCATCAAATGATATTACAGAACGTTTGCTAAGAATGGATAGATATTGCTGGAGAAATATGATGCATTAGGTGCCAAATATTGCATAGTTATGGAGATTGATAGTTCGTATATAATGTTGGGCTTGCTGTTTATATATATTCTATATTCTGGTCCTACTAAACGGACGGGTCTTTAGTCATTGCTTACCTTGCAGGAGACGATTAAATTTCTTGGTAATAGATTTATTATGCAGCATGACATGCGTGTGCTTGTTGTGAATGTTAAGCAAGACAAAGCCATGCAGAGCACGTTGTACGCAACTTGATAATGTACCCAAGACACTGCCAATACCACTTTGAAAGAATATAGATAGCAAGCTAAATGCCATAAACACTCCCATTAAATCCCAAAGGGGCCAAAGTATACAGAACCGAAATATTAATTGAGTTTGTCAACTCGGACATTTTCTGGCCAGTCTTAAAGTAGCCAAGCTAACAAGAGCAGCTGTTGTGTGCTCATTAATATTTCATTACAGTAGACCCATGGTTTTTAATTCTTGTCTGATAGAGGCATCTTTCAGAAAGTATTAATTCAACGGTAGCATGTAAGTTTTACACCTGTTTCATTGTAAATTGCTTGACTGCAGTCACTGGAGCCAAAGCACAGAACACCTGATAAATGAGCAAGTGTTCATTTTGATGAACGCCACCACAGATGCTATCTTACAGGATGACGCATATTTGAACAATAACTCTAAAGCTTCTCGTGTCAACAGGTCAGCTACGGGAGGTTACACAATAAACTGAATGAGGACCGTTAGCCATTTCCGGTCATGCCTTCTCTCCAAATGCTTGCACTCCTTGCTGGTGAGCTTGTATTCCGTCAATTTGATGCGATGCATTTATTTTCGTCTTATGCTGCTTGTGGGTAGTTTTTGAATAGCATCCGCTATATAATTCCCATAGTGGCATATAAAATGTTTGTTTATTAGAACATATGCTACACAAATTTAAATGGTCACGTCACATTGTAGATAAATATCACTGCATAAAAGGGCGACACTGAGGACTGCAGCTTAAATTATTTTCGCAGAACATAATGTTCATCCTCGACTTATCGCAAAAACAATCACCTGGATGACAAAAGCCTAACCATTGTGTTCATCAACAGCCGATCAAACGTAAGTAACGCTTAATGCAACTGCCCTAAACAAAAGCGTTTTAATTGGTACACGCACAGCACCAACCTCTGTGGCAAGGCCATCTCATGCTACTGGCTCCATGAGGTACACACACAGCACTAACATCTGTGGCAAGGTCATCTTAAGTTGCTTGCTATATGCGGTTTACACGCACACACAGCAGCATCCTCTGTGGCAAAGGTCAGCTCATGCTGCTTGCTCCATGAGGTACACGCACAGCAACAACCTCTGTGGCAAGGTCAGCTCATGCTGCTTGCTCCATGCAGTACAAACACACCACCAACCTATGTGGCGAGGATAGCTTATGTTGCAAAACAGTAAGTATTACGTTCAAATCGAACTCCCTTTATCTAGCTTATTTTGCAGTAACTCAAGTGGTTGCTGCTAGGAACCAAATGATAGCCATGTGGCCGGTGATACCATATGTCAAATATGCGTGTGTTGCAATATATCATGGTATACAAGCTATCACTTTTTATGGAACCAATGGGTGCACCTTGGAATACCAACCAAACATTGTTCCCGCGGTGCCATCATATAATGGTGCTTGGCATCTATAAATACTGATAACCACGGCTGCAATGAAGCTTAATAAACCTAAAGGGGTGTCATGGGGCTACTACATTGCTTAGTATTATCATCTTGGGACGAAAAAGTGCAGCTGTATACGGTGCATTGTGCCACGCTTTGCACCTTCCTGTTTTACTGCACAGTGCTATATGACCATGATCTGGACATATTGCAATTAACGCAAAAGGCCAATCGAAATCGGATGGATATGTGCATTCTTGTTAAGGATACTGCTAAGCCAGTCAATCCAAAAATCCACATTGCACAACTCATTCAGCAGTTAAAATGGCTACAGTTCTGTAACACATCCAATGTACCATGTGCTTTGTCTACTTGAAAAAATATGCACATTCGTACGAGGCAACAGGGAAAAGCTACATATGGTGCCACATATGGTGACATATATATATACATATATATATATATATATATATATATATATATATATATATATAGATATATATATATATATATATATATATATATATATATATAGATATATATATATATATATATATATATATATATATATTTACAAATGTATATATTTACAAATATATATCTATATATATATATATATATATATAGAGATATCTATATCTTTCTCTATATATATCTATATATAGATATCTATATCTATATATATATATATATCTCTATATCTCTCTCTATCTATCTATCTCTATATATATATATATATCTATATATATATATATATCTCTTCATATTTATATATATGATGCTTTTAAACTAAAGAAATGCAAAGTACTGCATATGGGTCGGGCAAACGAAATTGTGCGTCTAAGGAAAGGGATTCATGTGCTATAATTGCTCAATCGTTCAAATCGTGAAATATATGCTTTATAGCAGCAGTAACGACAAACAACGTTCAGACGGATGTTCACTAGTCGCTCTAAAGAAGTTTCGATCAAACTTTTTTTTTAGGCACTTGTACGGCCACAGCTAGTATATGTAATTCAGGCGTTGTCACGTTCCTTCAACGTAGTATTCTTCTAAGCTTGTGGTCGGTATGTGTCAGTTACAATATGAACGATGATTGCGAGAATTGATTTCTTGTAAAATTCCATGGGCACCTCATACAGGTATACAACATATTTAATGGACTGGATCATATAGGTGAGAACTCGTGAGTTCGTGTGCACTTCATTTTACCACGACAAATGTGATGTAGGTTACCGCGTTATTACACTCAGCCGGGATGCGAAATGCTTATGACGTTGTTGATATGGCGTTCTTCTATAAACCAAAACCAACCATCAAACTGATAGAAGGGCAATTAATAACATCCTTAGTAGGTGAAAATGGAACCAAGGATCAATGCTAGGCGCACTTGAGCAGCATAGACCTTCACTGCATGAATGCCCTGTCATTATCAAGAGACTAGTCGCTTGTATACAGTGCAATGAAACGTGGCTATTGTGTGACATGCAATTAGCAGCATACTCATGTACCATGTTTATGCTGCTCAGGACCCATTTTTAATCGCCATGCAGTGCATTTATCTTTCCACTTTCACGTCATGTTATTCCACGAACATAGAGAGCAGCTGCTCCCAATCTCATTGGCATACTCATTATCAACAACTGTATGCAGGTGGCTCTACTCAGACGAGGCATTTGCTAAGCAGACGTAAGTCAGTCATCAGATTTGTCTCATTTGGCAAACGACATTCAATGCACGAATATGCGCACATCCTGCTAATATGGTAGCAATAAATAACTGACGAAAAACAGCAAATTATACTATCGTGTTTTTTCATGGTCTGGTGCATGTAATACAGACTCGTAAAATCATGGCAATGAGTTTATTTGGAGGCTAGGATTGAAAGAAATATGGCTGGTACATACCCTCTGATGTCAATCGTTGACGACAAGTTTATACTTCGTACTGGCAATAATTGTCAGCATAGGAAACAAAAACTGCCAAATGTATTTAGAACCAGATTAGCATGGGCTTTGAATTACTGCTATGTGCACAATACAAAAGTATTGAAATAGCGAATATATTGCAAATGCACCATCCAGTTCAGGTCATGACGACCTTGATGTAGAGCCCGTTGTCTCGCACAAACAATGATCATCATTTTGAGATGCCACTGACTACACACAATAGATAAGCATACAGACGGTTGTATAGAAATAATTCAATATCTAGACTTTGCTAGACCACCAGTAAACACATTTGTAATTAGGGGAGCTTGATAACGAATATTCAAATATGAATTGATTATTGCAAATGATTTTGGACCTCGGCTATAACATATCATATTGTGTTATGTCGTTGCTTCAAGGGGATGATTCGAATGACCGTTGCTGCTATCGCTTCGTTAGATTGTTCAATATACTAAGCATTAAGGTATGCTTTGAACATGGATCATATAAAATTTTCTTAGGTGATGAGTAACCAATTGGCACACCGAACTCCGCTCTGCCGCTATGATTTAACATGACGCAAGAATGTGTAAAGAATTACCCGTCGCTTGGCTGCAGCTTCTTGCCGTATGACCTCTGACCGTCCTGTCGCGACCATTGGTGTGCAAGATTTTCACATGGCAAGTTGTTCAATGTCAGCAACGGACATTTATGTTTGCATGCTTTCAGTTCGGCATCTCGCACGGATGCTTAGTACAGTTCCAACAGCTCTTCTTTTGATGTACACCATAATTGTTGGATTAAAGCACTCTGATGCCTACCCTCGACCGACATAAAGCTTTGTGTATTTGACATATTTGGACAGAATAATTAATCATACAAAAGTTGGAATGCATAAAAGAGGATATAATTGTGTTGCAAGCCTTGATTATTCATGCTCGATGAACTATTCCCATATAATTACCACTTCGATACCTGTTACGGTTCTGACCCAATGAACTTGTCTTAAACATTGACATGTATGTGTTCGTGGATTGCACATTTCCGAATATTGGCTATTGTATTTGTAGTTGGTGTCTATTTTGCACCTCAACAAGTAATACAGATGCCTCTCACAAGTATTAATATCCCCTTCTGGTGCAGCCACGTGTTTATTATTCATGGCGAAATGGCAGCCTCACCTTTATAAAGTGGCAGCTTTTCTGGCAAGAACTCAGTCCATGTTGACATCAAAGACTAAAGTGAGAGGTGGCATATCCATTAGTTATGATGGCTTTGGTCTGTAGTCCTAAAACGCCTGTTTGGCGGAAACTAATGATTTAAGTGGCATAGAATGTTAGCTTTCTGCTGTTTATGATACCATTCTACTTACTGTAATACAAACCTACAATTGACCTGACAGTGCCTTCATAATAATATGTTTGGAGTAAACTCAGAAGAGCGCGAGCATTAAGGTTTCTATTCCACGTACGACCACACTACCATGACATTTGAAATATCATAGGATAGATATGTAGCTTTGTGCATATTGCTTGCTTGAAGTAAACACATAAGTACCCATCACCGCAGTGTTTTCAGCACACTTCAATATTGCCTAAATATTACCATCCGTCATGTACGCAGTCACTGTTCTGGATACAAGGCTGGTTTGTGATGTTTGATTATTGCACGCAAACAACTCGATCCATGTGCACTTTGTAATAAAGTGTGGAGAGGATAAATAGCATACCATAACGTCCTGTTTAAAACATAACCTTAAACATTTCTCCTCATAATACATCTCACTGCTTGATTAAAGCTACTCAAATAGCATAGATGCCAATGCTATTGAAGAGTCATTGTGGTCCGTAATTTGTTTTCAGGGTAGACGTATTTTCAATTATCGCCACCGCTTGGCAACGTACTTGAGGTAAGCAAACGATAAAAGTATCCTACGCATTATACAAAAGGATGTTGCATCACAAATTTTTGCAACTTGCAAACAATAAAAGGGCAAATGGTCCATTACTTCAAACGTCCACTACTAAACGGTCTTTTTCCCTGGCACCTACTTCTATGCAGTCATGGGAAGTCATCATGATAAATCTGCCTCATTCACCCGTAAGAGTAGTAAACAATGCTAATATTACAACGCTAAACCAAAATGATACTTAAGATCAGCATGCGTCCCACAGCTGTATACGCTGGTCGAGTATCGTTTTGGTTGAATTAATGGTCAATATGCACACTTATTTCCTGAGGGAGCTGCATATTCTTGGCTCGGAGATCTGAACGATTAACGCGGCGTCAAACCCCGGCCCCTCCGCAAAATTCTGTCTGGTAATGTTTCCCTCTGAATCTGTAATTCAGAATTCATGCAGCAGAAATGCTATGATTCAATGGCGACATTTGTATATCCTTGTAAACCAAGTACGGTTGGCCAATGGAAAGGCACTTAGCTGTGTATCCACAGCAAGTTGTTAGGGTATTGAAATCACGTCTACACCCATTTACACCCAATGACGGGGGAAAGTTTGAACCTTGTGCCTATGTGCCATCGTAGAATGCTAATTGGTTAT
Source organism: Urechis unicinctus (assembly GCA_034190875.2). Taxonomy (NCBI): domain Eukaryota; kingdom Metazoa; phylum Annelida; class Polychaeta; order Xenopneusta; family Urechidae; genus Urechis; species Urechis unicinctus. The sequence goes on from CM067356.1 coordinate 23,859,756, forward strand.
TGCAAAACACCCTGTAAGAGTCGGAATTTCGAGTGATGAATATATTGACGCACAAAAGATCACAAGTAAGACCAAGTGTACCTAAGTACCAACTGCATATTGCTGCTTACGCAAAATTGTTTCGGCAAGCATTAATTCATACAGGCAAACCTAACGTACTTGTGTCACTGCGTGTAAAAGCCGCTGCAATCACCCGTTTCAGTTGATGTTTGGGATTTGTGCCCAAAAAGACACGTGGCCTTTCAAGACCGTTAGATAATATTGTGCCCAGGCAAGAAAACGAATTATGCTATGCCCTATGTATCCTAGTTACATGAAAGATCATGCAATCTGCTTTATAACATTACGTTGCAACCTTGGAATGGATAAACCAAGAACCAAGCGGAAATGATCGTTGCTGATCTGTGGTCCTTTGACAACATGACCAAAGTATCCAAAACTTTCCTTCTTGGGTCTATCATTGCGCAGGTTTTCTCAATAGTACATGGCCGGTCTCTAGAGGCGTCCGCATTCGGGATTGCGAAGAGAAATTATTTAAAACAGAGATATCTTACCCTACAGACGAGGAATAAACTATGATGCGCTTCGCGTAATAAAGCATGAACGGTATGGCTGTAAATGCATCATTACATCCCCTATAACATCACCAGACTGAGCATAATATCAATTATCCCCGCTTCCAAACTGCAAACACTCACGAACACTCACTTTTTGCATTTTATGTGACCATTATTGCAGTCGATCAATGGCCATATCCACGGGTAATTCTGTTGGTGACTTCCGTTCAGAGCCCTCTTTGATATGATATGCGAGGACATTCGCGGAGAATGAGCTGGCGCTCTTGGAGATTTAATGTATTAAATTTCCGTTAGATTCTTGAACATTTGTAATAGCTAGTTTGGTGTAATTAAAAGAAATGACTCTGAAGCAATGCTTTAAGATTGCTGTATTGTATTATACGTGACCTAGATACGGGGGGAATATTGGCCAAACAGTCTTCTTACCCAAAGACATACATCACCAAATGGCTTTAATGTGCCTTTTGTGTCAACCTTAGTAAATGAAGAACATCTTTGGATTCATGTTATATTAACAACCAGTGGAATATTTTACATAATATCTGCTTAGCTCTATACTAATTGAACAGTGTCAGCACCGAAGCGTTTACGGTTTATTATGTACGCAATCGGTATTTTCGGACATGTGGTGCTACTCGTTAGCGTCTGTACACCTACAGACCAATGATCTTCATTATCACGACCAAAGTATGTTTTACAAGAAACCGTTTAGCGTTTTTCAGAATCAGACAGGCAAAATATTTATTCTTTAGGTCCGGCATTATGACTCAGCATATGATCGAAGATGTTTATCTTTATGCAAGCTATTCTATGCATTTGAAGGAAATGAGCTATTTGCAATGACACCATGTACATGACACAGTACACCTGCAAAATGGCGCACACAATTTAGCATAATAGATCGGTTCATCTCAGCGATCATTCCAAGTTGAAAACACATCAGCACAAAACACAAGTTGTCCTGGCAGTGCCTATCGATCGCTTCACTTCTGTCTACGGAGACGCATGCAAGTAACTATATTTCCTGGCTACATTTCACTAGATATATGACTTTTATTGATTAACATATATCAGCCTGATCCATCGGTCAACGAGATCAATGTAATGTAGCATAATGTAAATAGAGGTCTGTTGTAGAGTTTGTTTACATCGCACCCACACTTATAGATAAATAGTGCTGCAAGAATATCATTGCGCAATGCGAAGCACGTCATTCTCGCTGGCAACCTAGAGGCAAGCACACAATAGAAAATATATTTGGCAATATTTTTTTAATTTCGTCCTAGGAGCGGTAGAAATAAGGGTTGATTTAAACTATTATTCATTTAATCATTACCAAGCGCTGATAAACATTGTCATTTTTTTCATCCCACTTGAAGTTGTTATCGCCAAAACAAAGCTCACTATGCATTACAGTATTACAGGTGAGAGCAAACGCTACTGACTGCACTTTCTCAAAAAGGTTTTTTTTAAATAACCAGAGCAAATGCTGTCGGACCATCTGGTGCTTCAATATGGAAATTAGCAATCGAAAGGGTACGAGGTAAGTGTCGAACAAGTGCAGTGGGCAACAAATAACTGCAGTTAGAGTTACATTTGAGCGTTACATATGATGAGCTCTGAATGTGTCGTTTAACCCCGGCTATACTTGTTGAGTTTCTTTGCATGTTGTCTGTAATGCTTGTGTATCCAAAAAATTATCCAAGTAATGTTGGATTGGATTTGAATGGCAGTTTTCCAAATAACACATACGATCAGATATAACTATCGCGTAGCACATTTGCAAGCCGTGCAAACTGCAAAGAGAACCTAAGTGACACCGTAATGAGATTTGTAATGGGATGCTATTAATATTGTTGCCGATAAACAATGTCTTTCGAAATTCACCAATATTTAAAACGAAAACTCCACGAATGATTTTTACCAGAATTAAACCTCTCTTTGTCTTATACAATGCAAGGAAGTTTCGCATTTAGTGTAATAGTTTCAATACATATTGTATCATTAAAGCATTATTTCCATGTATATATAAATACATATATACTTATATATCTATGTGTATGTGTATATATTTCTAAATATATATATATATATTTACACAAATAAATATTTAATAATATATATATATATATATATAAATATATATATATGTATATATATATATATATTAATATAGATATATATATAACTATATATATAAATATATATATGTATATATATACATATTTATATATATTTATATATATATATATATATATATATATATATATATATATATATATATATATAACTATATTTATATATATACATTGGCATATATGGGTATATTCTCCTCTTATATAACCAAGAGCCTGTATTAATTTTGTGCTTGAAAAGAATTGCTTTATCACCTCTTTAATGGCAACAAACCTCACCTCGTTTTTCAATCCGAAGCAATGCTCTACTATCCAAGGAAGAATTCGGGCTTTGGCCTTGTATGTGGTCAACAGAGTGATTGTTATGTATGGATGTGGATTGCTATGAGAACATGGCGTTTTCTGTTCGTGTTTGGATTGAGCAAAAACTAACATGCTGCCGGACATAGACCGCATTTGTATATGATGAATGGTTACCAAATATACTGCATTTAACCATCAAGCAACCGTTGTGCAAGATACGATAATTGGTCTCATTTTATACCTCTCCATTCATGCGTACGAGGAGATTGCAACCTAAAGTTTTACGTTGGTCTATAGCAGGAAAACTAGTTACATCTGAAATGACAAAAGCACACAATTATATTGATTGAGAAAAGCGTCTTCACCCAGAAGGACAAAAACATGATATGCTTTCAAGTAGCCTTTCCTTGAGCGAATAAAATAAAACTTCTGAACAAGGAGAGTGTTTACTGCTCAGCGCCATGGGCTAACTCAATTATGAAGGTGATCCTAGTACAGAATATTGTCCATGGCATGGCATACTGAACAATATCAAGTAATACGTTTGCTTGATTCTATCACTTGAAGCAATGAAATTACGCTCATCTTAGTTGCGTAAACAGCCTTGCAATATCTAGAATGAGCAATCTATAGTGAATGGGCGGATCGGTTTGTTTAACAGAATACCGCCCATGCAGGCAGCGCGGTCTACAATGCTTGCCATAACCGGGTAATGCACTTTGTATATTCATTCAGAGAAGGCAGGATGTCGACGTCAACAGCTAAAAATGCTTCAAACGTGTCATTGATCGCGGTCTGCTTCTGATCATTCACAAAATGAATTTTGTAATCATAGCTTTGCTGACAGTCTCCTTCTGTGTTCAGCTTATCCAGTATGCCGCAGCGTCTGCCATCCGATCGAGCCGCCATAGAATTCGAGCGTTGCTTGTTGACAGAAGCGAACCAGATCATTATTAGAGTACGCCCACTAGTGCTCTGCGCCAATGTAAGAACTGCTCAGCAAGCAGCGCACAGGATCGGTGGATGAGTTGGACCCGTCCATTGTTTGACCAAACTTTATTCATACATGTGTGGCATTTAGATGGCGCACTCTTCCATAATCAAGGTGCTGTAGCAAATCACGAGGGATGCAATAGAGCCCCAGCTGGTGATGTCATTGCTTTAGGTAAGGAAAAGGCTTCCTCCCCTGTTTCACGAAAAGAAAGATGCTGGACCGAAGGCGAGAGTGGCCGCTGGCAGCGCAATGTAGCGATGCCATAACCAGATCCCCCTCGATATTGACCTGAAGTGTCCCAAAAAGCGCGTGGACCCAAGTTGCGCAGCGTTGTCTAGTGCGAAATATGGCACGTCTCATCAAATATCGCACAACGGTTTGCGATAGAGCATTGTACATATATCACCCGGAAGCGATCCAGCGGGGCATGAACCAGGAGGGGCATGGACCAGGAGGGGCAAAGACCCAGAGGGGCATGGACCAGAAGGGGCAAAGACCCAGAGGGCCATGGACCTGGAGGGGCATTGACCCGGAGGGCCATGGACACGGAGAGGTATGGACCCGGAGAGGTATGTACCCAGGTTTGCTTCGTCCATGCATTATTCAAATGAATGTGGAGCTCTGTGCCAAATATGATTAATGCTTGTTGCGAAGCGACGACTTAGTTTCAAGACAAACAGCAAACACAAAAAACCTTGTGCATAAGTTATACAGATAAACAGCTAATGGATTGTTCCTTCGAGAATATGACGACTTATTTGTTTATGCGTGTCACCTTTGCAGACTTATGCTATATGAAAGGAATAGTGTTTTGAGGGTTTTGCCAAATTGATTCTCTAACATTATTCTCCTACCTTGCTAGGCCGTCTGGAGTCACATTCATAGCTAGAAGCACCTACGCAACCCAGATAACATATAATGACATCATATAGAGATTAACTGTTACGCTCAAATAAAACCGTCGATCTAAGTATTCCTCTATCCCGTGGTCATTTTGCGTTATGCAGCGAAAAATCGAAATATTTTTTGTCTTGCCTTGTCTCAGTGCATCGTTCTTGCACAGACCAGCATCGCCGATTGCGCTGCTTTTTGGAGCTGAGTAAGCAATTCCAACTTTCCTGCACCTGACATTCTGTTTTAACTTAACATGCCAATGGCTAGATTGTGCTGTATTCTCATCAATGCAAGCATGGTTTGGATACAAGAATGGAGTGACCATATTCCGTCCCTGTTCAGTTAGTTAGATGCTTACTTTAATCTTGTGTATGACGTTACTAACAGTTTTTGCCAGGCTTTAAGATACGCTAAGAAGCTAAATGCCTGGCGATCCGTTCCGCAATCTTCTCGATTATATAGCGTTCCTAGGTGGTTACAAACACCAAATGCCCCGTTAATATGACATTCGAAATGTCATCTGAAATGTAAACACGGAAATAGCTGTGTTCTGGATCTTATATGACATTTCGAAAAAAAGTATAGGATTTTGTTCTGTGCATGCAGCATTGATAAGCACACTATGGGGATCGTCTTTTGCCGCTCGGTCGGTAATCATAATTCAGATGAGTTGGCACTAACGTAAAAAATATTATCTGCCTGACAGCAAAGCTACAGAACACTTCTCATAAGTCACAGCGGACTTTGATTGAAGATTCTTCACTGCGCATCAGTTCGGCGGCGCATGGAACTAAACATATTGATAACGGCGGGCTCGGTACCAAGTAGAAAGGCGATGTTAGCACTTCGACTTGAAGCAGACAACAATCAATCAACAATTGAAATGGGATCTTACTTTATGCAGACTTTTAACAAGGTTAAACAGAAATTCACTAAGCAATGTGAGACGAAATCACGAACCGTGTCTGCACACTAATCTATTCATGACATACGACCAATCGTAGTGGATATGAAAAGAATAAGATCGGGTATCTGCATTCTCGCTATAGTAACGTAACATCAAAGAGACAAAAGGATAAGCGTACTGCATCGTTCCACAGGGAGTTACATTTTGACAAGCACAATATTTTAGATATTTTAGAAATAAGAATGTTTGATCCGCAGGATTAACTGCATTACATAGTGCCGGTATTGCCAGAGTATCATCAACATTTGCTGAGGTAAGGCATATTTGTAGATCCCGCGAGTTGGCCAAGCGAATGATGAAAAATCGTTCTATTACTTTAGGCTCACATTTTGTTTAGCGATCCGTAGGCGCCGGTCCTTGATACCCAGAGCAGTCCTTACAAGCGCCAGGAAGGTTTGCCTACATTGGTGCCCCATGTTAATGTATATACAATATGGCAATGGCATACGACTCAGCTAAATGCGTTGAATAATAAAAGGACGTTAAGCATAGCATAACAAACCACAGATATCCTCACACACAGGTTGCAGTGAGATATACCCTATGCCTGTGTATCATACAGCTTTCAAACGCGTCGTAACCGGTCTTCACAAATCTATCTGACATCAATATAGCGCTATGGCATTAAACGTCGGAAAGTATTTTAACCGATAGTAAAGCTATTCGACTTCCGCAGATATTGTATTGCACATCTATATGATTAGACAAAATACTTTGTCCATACTCGGTTTATCACCTCAAGACGTTGGAATACAGAACGCAAAGCCATAAATAACCCATCAGTTTATGTTCATTTCGCTGTCAAACGGCCACTATTAATCACAAACACGTAAACAGGTAAACACGTAGCAATGTATTGTAGTCAATAAACAGCGTACCGGGGATTATTGGAAGCGATGATTAGATTCATGGGGATCACCAAGGTAACTAAAATTATAATTATCGCCACTGTCTGTTATTTAGCAATGAGGAAGCCCTGAAAGACGTCAATATGATGACAAAATACTACTTTGGTTGGCTGCATCTGAATGTATCAAAACATACAACAATAACAGTGATATGAATTGTGAATAAATCCTGAAATGGTTTTTCGTGAGAGATGTTCAACTATGTATGGTTGAGACTTTCGCCACCAGGGATCCACTGAAAATTGTACGGCTTAACCAGTATGTAATCACGCTGTCGGTCGTAAACATTATCTTCAACGCGCTTCACCGCATCCATAAAGTAGTGATATAAAATCACTGGGGTCAGTCGGTGAGTTGGGAGCTTGGGTATTCACAGAACAGCTATTCAATATTCTACGGCTAAGTAATAAACAAAACTTATGATTGAGGTCTCATTGATGCTAAGTACCACTGTGAGCTCAAAGCGATTGTGTTCTTTCCATTTCATCGAGTTTAACGCCTTAAAGGCTGCATTTAGCCGTGCGTTCTCACTACGGATAATGCTATACGAAAACCTTGAATTAATAAGCAAATATCTGCCGACTAATCCGCGCATATTTCACAAACATGCTATCGATTGACTATGTTTAGGGCAGTAAGCCTTTTAAATCCGTTACGTGATTACGACCGCGGTTAGAAGACCGTTTGGAACATAAGCCCCTCGCACCCAGGTCAAATATGATACATTACACTCAGGCTTAATACATTACTTCAGAACCACTATCCTCTATTACATCTAACAAGGTATGAAAAATGCTCTAGATGCTGGTGGAAACTATCCTTACAGCGACATCTCTCTCTCTGCGGGCGTCCTTGCATGTCGAGCAGTGTTCTCAAGGGGCCTCCCTTGAGAACACTGCTCGACATGCAAGAATTTTGCTCGGAGCCTCAGATGTGGTCATTGATCGACTACATTAATGGTCACATAAAGTGCAAAACGGGAGCTCTTCTGTGTGTTTGTCGTATGGAAGCGGGGATAATTGATATTGTGCTCAGCCTGGTGAAATTATGGGGACATTAAGGTGCATTAGCAGCCATACCTTCCATGCTTTATTACATCAAGCTAACCAAAGTTTATATTTCGTCTGGAGGAGAAAATATAATACATACATTAAAGCGTCTTACACACGCATATTGCACATGTAAGGGTCTCGATTAGATTTCCGTAGATATTGGCTTCTATTCGTCCATAACGCGTAGGTTCTACTAGACACAGCTTTCGTGTGTTGAGCTCGAAAGCAGTTAATGGATTGTTTCACAACAACAATATGCTTTGTCGGCTTTGAAACCTATAACAAACAACCGACGAACGTCATTTTTAAAATCTTACTACCTATATAACGTGTAATAGGATGTGAAAACAGACAGTGTTGACATGGAAACGCAAATTAGGTTGAAACCAGACAAATTATGCACTTTAAGCAAGTACGCTTTGTACGGTATAATGGGTTATAGTTGACGCCGAGTAATAACCAACCGTCGATCGTAAGTTCCATTGGAGCAAGCTGTCTCGGACGCAGGGAGAAAATGATGCAATGAGGCGCTCTGTTGATAAGCGTTGATATTTATAGAAGTGATTGCAACAGCTTGCTGTATATCCATGGTACAGTCTGATCAGAGATACAGTATGATCAGACAATACACAACTAATAATCTCTCTCACGGCCATCCATACTCAATTAGATTGGAAACACATGCGTTGTAATTGCTCAAACTATGTGATTGACCAGTCAAAGATATCTTTGAATCCAACCGAGCGTTTCAGATAGCTTATCTATTGGTGTGTAACAGTGAAGTAATATCCAGTAGAGCTTTCTATGAACTCCTCCGCAGCATAGTTCAAAATTGGATATTAAATTCCAGCTTATGAAGGAAACGGCTAGTGAATAAACAACGAAAGTGATTGTTGCGGTATATTGAAGGGGGTGGGGGGTGGTTGTTTTGAATGCTGTGTGGTCTGGTGGTAGAAGCTACAAATTGTTTTCCCCGTGCTCGCTGTATCGATTTCTAAGACGTTGTACAATATGAAATTGGCAATGTTCAATCAACGCATTGATTTATATCCACATATGTCACAGTCGTACTTTACCATCGCGGTTATGAGTTAAAAGGACACCTATCAACAGCGAACGGTCGCACATGATATGGTAAAGTGAGTCAGGGCAGGCAGTTCAAACAATCCATCGGGTATAAAAAGGTTGCGCACGATGACTACGCAAGCTCTGTTGTCACTCATGTGATTGTTTTAGCTTTTCTGCCCTAGAAATCATCGAATATCGGTCAAGTATTTGAAGTGATGTCCTAGTGGAGGTTAGAGTCCTCGTTAGCGGCACGAGGAGAGTCTATTTGTGTTATAATTATAAGGTGAGAAAAATTCTGATTCAACCCGCCATCGATTCTGGGTTTAGAGAGGGATGTGTGGTGGTGGTGGTACTCGGGTGGGTGCAAAATGTAGCTGTCATGGTGATCCAAACATTTGCTTTCATCGGATAGGGGCAATGATTTAGTGATTCAGTCGGGAAAAAGGTATAGTGAGTAATTTGAAAATAACTGAGTTGAAATATTTGCAGGGATTGATAGTGAAAACTTGACAAACACAGAAAAAGATACCGTGTCTTTTCAGCTCTAGTATATTTGCTCCATGGGTACATTTTTGAGGATGAAGATTTTTGGAAGCGATTTAGAACAGATAGCATTTTGTTTCATTTATCTTCTTCGTGTCTTGAAGCTGGGGGCACAGGAATTAAGCTGTTTTCTTGCCGCTGCACATTGCCTGTAACATTATGAAACATACGTATCTCACTATTAAGCAAAAGCTTACCAATGCGAAAACACCACAGAGACCACATACAGAATCATTTAACTGTGCCTTTCCCCACCTAAAAATGCCGAACGTCGGCAGGAATGCTGACGCGAGGAACAGATCTTTCGAACACCCTTCCGAACACTGTTTTCTCACAGCTTGCAGCTGTACTTTGCGTTTAACAAGACCGTCAACATACGGGGTACTATTTATTCCAATTCATTCCCACATTTTAATTCAATCTGTTTTTGTCTCCATCTTTTAGTAAGACATTTGTTATTTGTGCCGAAATTCAGTTTCTAAGGCTCAGTAGAAGCCGCCATTTCTTTGATCATGCATGCTTAGACAACACGTTCCGCTCAGTTCAATCCTAAATTACGTATCGATCCTAATTGAACACCGCATTGTACCGCACAAACCGCACAAATTCGTACAAAGGAATATGACCATAATGGGTCATGAATATGCAAAATGTGAATTCTGATCTTTATTGAACGCTGCAAAGGCAGATAGTCACTAGTTTCCATGCTGCAAATATGCAGACTCCATGGGCCGAAAGTGGCGTGTCAGCGATAGTGTCATATATTCACTCAATGCTAAATACTTGGACATCATAAAGGCTGGAGCAAAGTTGAAATGCTTTTGATACAAGCTTCGCAAGCATTAATATTATAATGATAGCCACCTTGTTTGTTCAGTCAATCTGCTATTTATACCCGACATTGGTGACCTGAAATATTTGAAATATGGAAAACAGCGATCCAATTTGCAAATGGGCACTTCATACATCTATGAGATTATTGTCCTTTGATACCCTATGCCACCTTTTGTACCGTTTTATTGGATCATTTTTCAATAAGAGTGACCGACTGTCCCTTTGTCCAATGACAATGGATCCGCAGTTGCAGAAAGAGATTCATCCATCACCGACCACAGTGCCCATTGAACCGTATCCTGGGGCTATATTGTCAGTCCGGTTACACGCTACATATATTTCCTCTATACTCTGTTTGATCAAATTTTACTATGTAAACTGGTACAACAAGACATTGAGAGCACAGATATTGTAAGGGGAATACTATGCATGCAATGCTAACAATGATTGAATTATGGAAAATACGACTGTTGCGCTAGATGCCTAGAAAATTAGCAAGCCTACACGACATCTCCCCACAACTCACCTGGTCAACAATAGGTTATAAGTAAAGTAATAATAGAAATATAAATAAAAGTAATAGTAATAATAACAACAAAAATATTTTAATTTAACTAATTAATCATTAATCGGACCTGAATAGATGCAAATTTCTTGCATAACCTATCAACAATTCTGATACAAAGTGCACCAGAATGTGTATTTCACATTTAGACTGACATATTTTTACCACTCGACCCTTAATTTAGAAAATCCCCATGAATAATATTTCCCCACTGAAGGGATCCAGTTTCTTTTGTGGATATTAATCCACTTACAAGGGGAGGGATAGGTTGAGTGCCAAATATATATTATGACAACAATCCTAGCCATCATCATAACCCCTCTTTTCATGCATACCCACATGTCCACCCTGCCTAGGCAACGCACGAAGACGCCACAAACGTTCCAGGCCTACTGTCCAGGCAACTGCATGTCCCATGAGAATTTGGATAGCGTGCCTTAGTCGTTCAGGGAATCACTTATACTTTAAATCAGTTCTATCCTGGCCTCCGAGCTCATCACATCTCTCTCCATGCCCTTAGGCAAAGCTCCATCTTAAATTCAAATTTCAAGTCAACTTATTAAGTTCAAGATTCATCTAAACTCTACGCCTGGAGTTCGTGTCTTACTTCATTATCACAAATGCGCATCGTGTGCATCTCTGCACCACACATCACGATACGTTGTCATAATATATTTGACGCACTCACAGGGCGGAATACCAAAAATGTTTAATGGTATCTTGTAATGCGTTAGGGCAAATGTAATAATGTTAAGCTGAACAGAACAGGTTTCTTCACCCAGATGCATAGCATATTTATTTATTTATTTAGCTATATTGAAGTGTAGGTGAGGTGCAGTATATAGGGAAATGGAATTGTGGGGAAATATACATACATACATACATACATACATACATACATACATACATACATACATACATACATACATACATACATACATACATACATACATACATACATACATACATACATACATACATACATACATACATACATACATACATACATACATACATACATACATACATACATACATACATACATACATACATACATACATACATACATACATACATACATACATACATACATACATACATACATACATACATACATACATACATACATACATACATACATACATACATACATACATACATACATACATACATACATACATACATACATACATACATACATACATAGTTACATAGTTACATACATACATACATACATACATACATACATACATACATACATACATACATACATACATACATACATACATACATACATACATACATACATACATACATACATACATACATACATACATACATACATACATACATACATACATACATACATACATACATACATACATACATACATACATACATACATACATACATACATACATACATACATACATACATACATACATACATACATACATACATATTTACATATACATACATACATACATACATACATACATACATACATACATACATACATACATACATACATACATACATAGTTACATACATACATACATACATACATACATACATACATACATACATACATACATACATACATACATACATACATACATAGTTACATACATACATACATACATACATACATACATACATATACATACATACATATATACATACATACATACATACATACATACATACATACATACATACATACATACATACATACATACATACATACATACATACATACATACATACGTCACCTGGTGAATGCGAATTCGCCTAGTTTACAAGTTGTGGAATTAAAATTACCGGTTTGCTAAATGCCGCTGTGGTGATGCGTTGACTTCCAGGGCAAGGCGCTACAGTTACACTTCGCGTTATCCTTTTTCAAGTGTTGCGCGACAGTGAAACCAGCACCAACGAGTGCTCAAACCAGCACCAACGAGAGCTCAAACCAGCACCAACGAGAGCTCAAACCAGCACCAACGAGAGCTCAAACCAGCACCAACGAGAGCTCTCGCAGCGACTCTATCTATATATGGGACAGCTGCCCTTGTTTCCTTCCCGTCGCTGACCCTCCAATCTGGATCTGGATCACTAGAATTTCGGACTTCTAAAATATTACCTGGGACTAAATCATACACAGGTCTCTCCATAGCCACTGCATACAACTCATCGGAATAATATGGGGTATCAGCATATTTTCTTGCAACAGCATGTGCATCCATCATTAGACATGTCTTCATCTCACTTGGGAAATCTTCCTCGTGACACAAGCTTTTCTCAATCACAGAAGACGAGCATCCCGTGTAACGCAAAACTTCAATTACACATTAACAACCCTGTATCCGGCCAATGACTACTGGCAGATTAAAGTTCAATTCTGATGCCAACGATATTACACAGCTTTGTGCCATCTCTACCTTCAAGGTACTTGTGTGTGCCCTATCGAACAATGGGTATTATGATTCCATTAGTGAGAATGTCATAATCCACTTCTGTACACGCTAAATGAGTACTTCTTGCATCCCCTGAAACTTCCATATGTTTAACCAACTTTTCTCTCGGCAAACAATGGGCCATGATATATCCTACAAATCTATGCACATATGGGTTTTATGTGCTTGATAAAAATATGGAAAACATGTTCGTTGTATTTCTTCAACTATAACCGGTAGCTAATCTGACATCGGAATTTGAGCAGTAAATGTGTATTCATGTATTTCAACACAATCCCCGATAAAACTGACAATTGATGTGATGTTGTAATAGTATCATCATGTTAATGCAGAGGATACGTGAATCGCAAAAACGAAACGACTCGTCCAAAGGAGTCCTATAAACTATGTTGGACAATATATCCCTACGCTGTCCAAGCAGTGAATTGGCTGAAAGGGTATATCCACAACTGGCGTGATTCGCGGCAATACTCTTGAGTTGAAAAAGCAAAATGTGAACAAGCTTTTGTGTGAACATACAAAAGCATGTATTTAGCAATGGCATATACAGATATTGCGAGGTAAGCTGATAGTAGATTGGTGTGTCATAGGAACGATTGAATGTATATGCATACATCGGCTACTGGTTGTAATCACTGCTACAACCCATTACCTATATCTCCAGCGAATGCCAATGCAGGCAAACTCGTATTGTCATCAAAGAACAGTAGATGAATAAGTGCATCCACATCCAACAACAGCTTTTAAAGACTCAATAGCCGAATAATCAACTAAACCAACGTTCCAAGGCTCGTTGATTTCCCGATAGCTGTGATCTCAAAGCAACGGGTTTGTTGCAATACGGTCATTTCATCAATTATTACGCCTGCTGTGATGCCAATTGCTCCTGGTGAATAGCTTCAGTACGAAACAACAACCGGACACTGCGCACTAATTCTTGTAGCTGTAGATTTATCAGCAATTCCAGTCATCTTTGGCTATTGTTTTTCTTAATTTGCTTGTATTGTGGATGTACATCAACATTCTTCCAAGCAGCCTTCACGCTGCGAGTAACATTATGATGTTCAGGAACAAATTGCTCTATTATTCCGTATATGACACATTATGACTAACTGAACTACCAAGCTGATCTTTTAGTGAAGTGAATCATATACCAAACATGCCACCCAATCAACGCTACAATTCTTCCTGACCTGAAAACGGAGTTTGAGCCATAGTCCTAAAAATGGTGGTGTACGCATGCGTAGTTAATGGTCCATGTTGCATTTTGTCCTCATTTCATTGTGGACAAATTTTTGAGCCTGTTTTCAATGCGCCTATGTCGATGATTTGGCGCTCCAAATACCATGGAAGGATTGTTAACGAAACACTTCAGCAACTACACAAAATTTAAAACAGAACTTTTATTGCACCAAATCACCAAGGACCTTTTTCTCATCAACATATTACAATTGGCATCGGCGTAGCTCCAATAGGCACGGTAGGTCCGGGCCTACACATTGTTTCCAAAAATTAATCGCACCACATTGGATCTTTAGTTTAAAAAAATCTCGGGGGAGGTCCCCCGAACCCCCCATACCAAGTGGGCCTATACTTCGTAATAGGCCCAGCTACGCACCTGATTGGTGAATCAAACTCTTTATTGCAGCCCATACAGTTCAATCGGTCGATTTGGTAAACAGTCTATTCGATGTGATCAGTCCAATTGGTCTTTACCAGTCAGCTGGAAATATAATTAGTTCATTTAATCTTAATCACTCAACGTAGGATAGAATTGCCAACTGTTCATCAATTTTGTGCAAGGGAGAGACCCACTCCATAAGAATTTGGGATCATAACGCAAAACAGAATATATACGCTATTAACCTTCTCTGAGGAGTACCAAATAATACATATTGCCTGATAACAAAACAGCAACACCAAAATACCGGTAAGTCAATTGTCGAATAGCAAGTAATCCTTTTTAATGTAGCTTTTCTTTTATGTACTTCCAGTTATATGTTTCACTTTGTAACCAAATAACTTTAAATCCATGGAAACTTTTTGTCGGAATTTATCAATCGAGTTATTAGGAATCGCCGA
Source organism: Urechis unicinctus (assembly GCA_034190875.2). Classification (NCBI taxonomy): domain Eukaryota; kingdom Metazoa; phylum Annelida; class Polychaeta; order Xenopneusta; family Urechidae; genus Urechis; species Urechis unicinctus. Next base: position 23,875,150 of record CM067356.1, read on the forward strand.
CCACACTCGCTCAATCAATGTTCTTGTCTTTTGACCTTTACTTGGGTTTAATATTACGAGGAAATCAT
>CM067356.1:23880217-24332717 GCA_034190875.2 Urechis unicinctus
TTTTAGATTCTGATCTGTACGCTTGTGAATCTTTGTCTGACAGCCATGGCCGTGTCATAGATTCCGATCTGTATGCTTGTGAATCTTTGTCTGACAGCCATGGCCGTGTTTTAGATTCAGATCTGTATGCTTGTGTATCTTTATGTGACAGCCATGGCCGTGTCTTAATGTTATTATTTGGCAACGCAAGTAACACTACCAATGTGTGAAGATGTAAAAGGGGTAATACGTGCTTGATGAAAATATGGAAAACATGTTCTGCAGTCGTGATTGTTCTACCATAACCGGTCGCTAATCTGGCGTCGGAATTTGCGCAGTAAACGGTATTCACTTTTAATTCCCGATAGAGCTGATAACTGCTTCGATAGTATATTATCAAAGAGTTTATAGCTATGCTAATAGCGCTAATTCAAGACTCAGCTCAAGAAAAAAAGTGACGACGCCACCAGTTAGGCACCGTGCGTTGCTTTGTCATGGCGTTCCTTAAAACGACGCCGAATTCTCTGATTAATTCTAAGCCGTGGAAGCCTCGACCAATCAGATGACTCCAGGTCTTTAACAGACCCGACCCCAAGACCCATCAATAAACCCATGTGCTGTTGTTGTTAACATAGTATCTGAGCCTGATGACGGCGTTGTATTTCATGTTATTTGATAATCCTCACACAGCTTAGCGAAGCTGTTAACTCCATGCTCGAGAGTCCCTGGCCAGTTCCCTTGTTGTTCGCTGTAAATGGCCAAAAGAAGCTGAACAGCATTAAATTTTGAATCTACAACAACAACAAACAGCAACAACATTCCCTTGTTGACAATCTTATGTCACCATCTACAGCGCGGGCATAAAAGATCGAGAATAGTGAACGGGACAAACACTATGAGAGACGTACTGTTTTCGATAGGTGCACCCGTGCAATTTATCAAGTTGACATTAATTTCATAATTTAGTTGTTATTTTTGTTATTTTTAAGACTGTGTCCGACGTGTTTTGGCAGCGGAAAGGCTCTCATCAATTGCAGTGACATCAGACGAGTATTTCCATGTGCTTTTTTTATATCACGGTAGCGCCGCATAACGATTGCAGTGTATTGTAATTACACACACACACACACACACACACACACACACACACACACACACACACACACACACACACACACACACACACACACACACACACACACACACACATATATATATATATATATATATATATATATATATATATATATATATATATATATATATATATATATATATATATATATATATATTAAGGTCATTACAACTAAAACTCTCAGTCTTAATAGGTTACTCAGAACAACCACAAATGAAGAACCACATTAGAAGGTTAACAATAAGCACACTAAAACACACTGAACACAACAATTATTTAAAACCAGAGTTCAATTCATCCATATAAACACTGAACAGACAGGTTGACAATATGCCTCCCTGTCTTATGCATTAAACACACCAAATCAGCCAGACATAGTTCTGTCCCATCTTACACACACACATCTGATTGGAGTACCATGCAACCAACCATTCTAACGGTATATCCAGGGACACCTTTGTTAGACAAGCTCCCCCCACCACTACAATAAAAGTAGCAGTAGTCCTATATACTGGTGTGGATTTATGATAGAATTGTCCTTGTACATATGCCATATAGAGCTTTCAAGGAATTTAGTAAACAAATATCAATATTTGATTTTTCGGAAATCTACACATAGAACAGCACTTAAAACAAATAAGAGCACAGATTTTCATGTGTGGGAAAATGTCAATGTCTTACGATTTTTTCTCTCCTTATGGTCCCTAAACTTACAGTTAGCCTCTCTCATGGAATGAAGTAACCTGATGTTCACCATAATACACATTACAGAAACATGACACCTGCATGATTCACATTGGAGTTTCTCCATTGAGACCTCTTTAGCTACAATGCATAGAGCAGCACTGGCTTTCACTTGCTTACTGTATAAAACTGTGTCAATGAATTTGCGGCAATATTCCTTAAGCCTGCATAATGCATCTACTAGTGATTTGCTTGGGACAACGAGCACTTCCTTTGCATTTTGTATATCATTTAAATTTTTTTCTGCATATTGCACACAGCTTAATTTCCGTGGCAATATAGCCAGAGATATATGCTAGAACATTCACTTCCTGGGTGGAAAGGGCTTTGTCAATTCAAACAGTTAATTGCAGCGCAGAAATGACCATTTGTGTTTGACTTCTAGTCAGACATACTCGCAAGTCATAACGAAGTTGGTTAGCTGCTGCGCGTCGAATAACTTCCACAAAAGTAGGGGGAGCTGCCTACGCGGTGTCGCGGAATTTGTCGGGCGAGCTGCCTAGTCGGGTATCTTATAATAACAAGATCTTTGATATTACTACCATCGATATGAATGCAGAGGACACATGGAACGCAAAAACTAAGCGATGCCAGGGCATGAAGTAAGAAAGTGAGAATGCGCGTATATCGCTTGAGTTAGGGACGATCGCGACAAGTGCTCTGTGGAATATCAATGCTTAATGGAACTCAAATGGATGGCAAATAATCTGTCTAGATTCATACTATGCAACAGCGTGGGGCTAGGCTGTGAGTTCTGCTCAGCAGGCAGCAAAAGGGAATCACAACATCCTGAGCATGGGTGATTCAACATTATTTTATTTCAATAACTAACCATTAATGCTCGGTAGCTATCATGGGGAAATTAGCGTGTCTTCTTGAGATGGTGGTCCATCCGAACCTCCACTTTCTGGCAAAGTGGACCACTTTTTATAATCGGTTTGGCCTGTTAAGTAAACAGAGCAAATCAGATAGGTCTGTACATCGATTTTGCAGAAAATATTGACTAAATTTTAACTACTACTTTACCTATTATGATTAAAAACAAATCCCAATAAGTTCTCATTTAATCTTTAAGTGCGTCATTTGATTATTTGTGCCTTGTTTTTAAAAATGATTATCACAACAACGCATAACAACATGTCTACAAACCTTTCTCGAGCTTTTTTTAGCCTGTGCAACCACAAGCTCCGGCATAATATTGACATTACATGTCTGTTAATGTTGAACACATTTTCGGAATATCTTTTGCACATTTTTGTAGACCGTTTTGGCTTAGCCATAACAGCATGAAGAATGTCTGCTGTCTTGATTGGCCTGCTGTAAGCAGAAGTCACAATCTGTAAAAGCAAATAATTTGAAAATGAATTATGTAGAAACGAAATAAATTGTATATATTATTGTAACAAAATCATATTCAAAGTTATCAAAAGCGATATATAGTCTAAGAACATTACGCACTTTTTTTTCCATGCTTGTACTGAAGGTAAGAGAAAGATATTTTTGTAGCGCTGCTGTTAATGTACATCAATTGAACACAGTGGAATGATGTTTAAAAGGTTTGACTCAGTGTTTAATTGCACAACTTGTCCTACACACCATATAGATCCATGCTACAATGCTGCATAGCATGTTTAATACATTATATACATATATATATATATATATATATATATATATATATATATATATATATATATATATATATATATATATATATATATATATATATATGTATATATATATCCTATACACACCGAAAAATACAGTAAACACGATACCAATCACATATCAGCACCATTCAATACTGTACAACATGCCCTTTACATCTCCTATACACATCCTAAAATACTGTTCTATACGCACTACACACTATATATATCCTACACACTCCCAAGATATACTGTGTCAGAACCACCAAAACACTGTAACACAAGCCCTATATACACTACACATCGTAAACAAAACAAACAACACTGTAACATTAGCCTTATATACACTACAAATCATAACAAACCCAATAACACTGTAACACTAGCCTTACATACACTGCACATCATAAACATGTGTGTGTGGGGGGGTGGGGGGTAATGACATTACGGCTATCATAATTGATGGTACCATTGTCGTTTCCATGTCAATATTCGATGCTGAAGATTTGTCAGTTGCCGGATTCTTTTGGTAAGCATAAAATACACCAATTGTGCATAATTATTGCAATTATAATCAAACCCATATTATACTATAGATTGAATTGATGCACTTTCTCATGATATCTCACCTGGCAATACATATTAGCAAACAATTCAAAGCTGGAAACCTGCATTTAACGGAATCATTCATAACATCATAGGCTAAAACTGCAGTAGTATAGTGTAAAGTGTAAAATAATTGTAAAGAATATGTAATTGTAAAGAATATGCATTGTTAAAAAAAATCTTTTTAATTTCGCAATTAATTAACCAATTTTAGTCCGATCGTAAAACAAATGACATTTTCTGAAAGCTGAATCAATTACCAAACATTGATGATGGACAAATGCTATCAAAATATTCGTCGTCAAAGCGCGCTGAGACATGGACTTTTATCGTCAAATTTTCGATGGCTTATAAAATAAAATATATGTGTCCCATGGTCATGATCATTAGCTTGGTATCTCTAAATTGCAAACATTTCCCCTAATATCTCCACCTTAACCCCACCAACTCGCTCCTCTGTGTTTACAGTGATGCCAGCCGACCACCATGCTCTTGCCACGAGTCACGCTGTGGACCTGGGTCAATCTTATGATCTATATCGCCAAGTTTTGTCACGGCGCGTGGTCAGACGGAACCACCCGGCCACACCAACAGACAGAATGCTACAACCCCTGCTACGAAAGAAGGTGAATGTCACATCTGTGAGGTCCCCTGATTACAACAAGATCATGAGAGGTGATAGCAGTGAAATAAAGCGTGTCAAAGAGATGCTGTTTAAAGAGTCTAGGAAGCCAGCGACAGATGGGGAAATCATCAAGGTAGCTGCCAACTGCCCTGATTACATTTCGCAGAGAACTTATTCCATGCAACCTTGGTCCGACGAAGAAGCTGGATATCCCATAGCGTTTATATTGACAGTTCATCGGGGCTCAGGGCAGGTGGAAAGATTACTGCACACCATACATGCACCTCAATGCGCCAGTTCGCTGAAGGCTTTCGAAGCAGTGGCACATTGCTTCCCGAACGTGTTCTTGGCATCCAGACCAATTGATGTTGTCTATGGTGGTTTCACTTGATTAATGGCTGATATCCACTGCATGCAAGACCGAATGCAGTCCCCATAACCATGGTATTTTAACGTAAATATTTGTGGTCAAGAAATGCCACTGAAAACTAATCTGGATATCTCCCGGGCATTAAAGAGGCTCAACGGTCTAAATGATATAGCCGGTGTGTTACCACAAAACGATCATATTAAAGGTCGATTCATGCTACAGCATGAAGAGGGTGTTGCTCGTCCTTTGACATACCATTCAATGAAACTACCTTCCCCTGGAGATTGTCCTGTATGTTCCATTAGCCGTTGCTTTACGAGAATGGTTTAGAGATACGTACACACCGGACGAGCATTACTGGGCTACGCTTCAGTACCTTGAAGGCACACCCGGGGGCAAGATCAAGCCATCTTCAGGCTCCATGGCCCGGGCCATCAAGTGGAAGCATATGGCCCCAAAACACAACCCTCATTATGAAGGTCAGTATCAGCGGAAGGTGTGTGTTTATGGCGTGGGCGATCTGAACTGGCTCATTCAGAGAAATAACATTATCGCAAATAAGTTTGACATCGCGGCTGATCACTTAGCAATCACATGTTTAGAGTTCTGGCTCGCTACAAAGACAGCATGGCAACATATATACGGCCTGACATTTCATCTTCTGGTAAGTTGACAATTGTTAGAGATATGGTGGTCAGTGTAATATTTATCCTTGCTAAAGTATAGGGCAAGTGTGTGCTCATCAAAATCGACATTTGCCACCAGTTAAACAATCAGGAAACCCTGTTGGCTGAGTACAATTGCGCGTTGCTGAGTGAAAAAATGACCACAAGAGCTCCATTCCCAAACACAACCTCTGAACCACTCAATAAAGGTGCGAAAAGAGAGGAATAAAAAGCAATAAGAGGAGAGTCGCAGGCTTCTTGCAAAACTTTGTGCTGCAGTCCCCTGTCTCTAAGAACCTATTGGTGAAATAGCAGGCTGGATTGGAGAAAATCCTGTACAGGTTTTCACTGGGACGTTTGCTCTACTTTGTATGGTACTAATAAGCTGTTAATCTAAAAAAAAAATAAGCAGAAGGTTTACAAGTACATAATATTTGCATTGTGCTTTGTGCTGTGTGGTATGATGTGTTCTTTAGTTTGGGTTGTGTTCAATCTCAATAGTCCGATCAACTGCGGCTGTTATAGCTTGGCGCTATCGCTGACAATGTGCTCCCTTATATGGCATGTCAGTCCATGTATTACAGGCTCATATTGGAGGTATGATATATCCATTTGTGTGACATTCTGTCGTCAGCCCCGTGCCTAGACTGCTCGTATATATCACTTTCTGCACTATTCTGCACTAACTGCACATACGTCGATGACTAAGTATCACAGAGTTTATAGCTGCGCTAAGAGGGTGCACTTTAACCGCCGCCAGAGAAAATATTTAAAGACGCTTTGTCATAGCGTCTCTTAAAATTACGTGGAAGCCTCTGATTACAACTCCATGTCTTTAACAGGCGCCTACCCCCTAGACGTTGGATAAACACTGCCATGCGCTTTTGTTGATTTTATGTTATCGTCACCCAGTGACAGGCGTGTATTTTGTATATTTCATTATCACTACACATCTTGAAGGAGTGAACCCTCGTAGCGTAGCTATAAACGCTTTGATAGTATCTCAAGAATGCCCAACCAAATAAAAAAAGAGCATTATGAAAATAATCATTTGAGGAGGCGAGAAGATAGGGTTTGGTGGTTGGCTGGTTATCGTATCACATCATCTGCTTCTTAGGTAAGGTTGGTGATAGTAAATAGATTAATTTCTCTTTGGGGGCTTATGGTATCGGGGAGGATATCAGGGAGAAGTATCGGCGGCGGGGTGGGTGGAGGGCATCTTAAAGACAATGTCCAATCACTACAATCACCCTCATCCACCAATGTAATGATCACAATATCGATCTTAACAGCAACGCTAGGCCTCGATGTTCCCATCAGAAGTATAGCCTATTGATAGCTCACTTGAAAATGCTTATGAAGTAGAGCGGAAATGGGCATCGCGTCATAACGTTTTCCGCACGTTCACAGTCAGGTTATAATGCAGTTGGTGATTTCAATGTTCAATCTTCTCATATGACACAAGGTGACGTGAAACAATCAATGTGTGATGACCTTAAAGTCCTGTCTGCCGGATCGCAATGGTATAAAGTACACACTCTTAGAGGGCCGTCATAACGCAGATTAAAGTCCAGACTTAAAGCAGGATTTTATTATATTTCATCACAAGCAACCCAGTTAACAAGCACCCATTTATGATTACAAATGCACAGAAATATGTTTGTGATCAACTAGCACAATTACATTGCATTCGCCGTTTTATATGTGTCAGTTATTTGCTACAAAATCAACAAGCACGTTTGGAAATTACAAAGGCATCTTTCAATATTAGAGCGCTAATACCGCCGTCATTAGTATATATTACTTTTCGACCACCTGCATTAAAGTAAGTTGGACGCCCGCAAAAGAATCTCACGGTTTCTCTAAAAATGGCATTTTATTATATTAATTCACCCTATCCGTCCTCTCTATATTTCCCGTTGACCATCAACAATATTATTTTGTGCGCGTGTTCCATTACAATTTTACGCTGATCCGTGAAGATATTGGTAACCACGTGATCCTTAGGAGGCTACTGATTGGTTCAGTTGTTGCCCGGATTGCAACGTTCGCCATAGTGATCTTGAAAGCAATTTCATGACTACCCAGAGCTCATACAGGCATGTGTAAGATGATTAGATCTCCAATAATCTATACCTAAGGTACACAGCTGCTTTATTGAAACATGGAGTTATGGCTGGATCAATCACTCCATGATTGAACATACAATCTAATGTAGACGCATTATAGCAGCTTCGACTGAGAGGGCAACGGCCAACCAGCCCCACGCCGGCAATGTTGTACTGCTTGTAGTTGAGGACGATGTTGTCGTTGTTGAATCTCCGGGTTGCATGGTTGTTGTTGTGGTTGTCGACGGGACACTTGATGACAAGGCTTCACAGATCCAAACAAACGATTAAACATTTCGATGAAATAAATCTAGCCAGAAGGCTTATACCAGAATTCAGTCGGTATCATTAACTCTAATTGTGTTTTTGATTGTCATTCTTACCGGAATTGGTAGAATATATTAAATTAACGGTGGTTAATGGTAACTAAGATCGTGTAATGGACGACAGTAACGGGAAACTCACTATCACACAGTCCGTCATCACATTCATAATCGTTGCAGAATGAGTCAGCGCAACTGGCTCCAGTCTCAAATGGTCGGACTCCCCTAATGTTACCTCTGTAATAAATTTGCAGTTAAATATTAACATTTAGAAGCTTTCTGGCGGAGCAACGAGGATCAGCTTTGCCGGCAACATTTCATTGAGTCAACAGATTCGCTACTTCCAGATGGGGCTACCACCAAAAAATACGGAATCTGGAAAATCTTGCCGCTAGTTGCTACTTGGCCTAACTCAGGAGGGCATTATTATGAGAAAGGTCAAAAGGGCGAGGGATGGATTGATTGCCAATTATTTGTGAGTGGTCAAACGCCTTCAAAAACGCACTGTATTCATACACACGGTTACAATGGGCGGTGCTCGAAATCGGCTCTTTGTCATCATTGTTTTGTATTATGGTTGTACCATTGAAACATAACCCTCATTATCTGCCTAGTATAATCTGATCAAGTGTGGTGTCCGGTAAAGACAGGTTGCTGATATGGATAACCTGAACACCAAGACTGCTTGTTTGTTCGTTGCGTGCTTATACTGAGTAAGCTAACAACGGTTAAGATAGTTACCGTAGGAATTGCCCATCATAAACAGTTGTCAGCTGAAGCGGGTTTTAATGTATGTTGAATTCTCCATTAAATGATATCTAAACTAAGGGACGTCAAAATAAGACGCGCGGCGCACTGACATTTATTGGATCTTTCTGGTAAACGACCTAAAATCAGATCCGTAAAGGAAAGTCATAGCGCTTCACAATGTCATTCATCATAACGTCATATTGGTCTCGACATTCTGAAACATCGCTCAGTGTTGGACGAATTTGGTCACAACACAGTGAAAAGGCGGAAATCATTGTGTTCATTTCGCGATTTCGCGCCACGAACATGCGAATGATGTTACGAACGAAATTGACTTATGTTATATCAGTTATAATGGACACATCTAACAAACATTATTATGTTGATATTTTTACATTTAAAGGTGAATTTTATCAAAAAATCACTCGATTTTTAATCGAAAAAATATGTTGCTAAATGCAAGAGTATCTTAAATGGTGCTGATATCCGGAATCCAAAGTTGGAATGGCCGTAAATAAACTTTCAGTTCCTTATTTTTCACGTCCCGTCAAAAATAGCCCTTATTTGGAAGCTCATGTATTATTAATTCCGGAAGCGCAGAAGCGTCATCACTCTGTGCCGTTCGCCGCCGGCGAATGTTTAGTTTGCGCTATTTTCATTGCGATAATGGACGACCAAAGCAAGAAACGAAGAAAAGGTGGAGGGAGAAAGAAGCTATTAACAGATTCAACAACTAAGAGAAGGAGGCTTGAGCTAGACCAGCTGCGGTCTAACACGCGGGTCTCTTTAAGATAGGCATTCAGGGAAGTGAGAAGTTTGACCAACGAAGAAGTTGCAAAGTTTTTGCTGGACATGTAAGTAATCTCGTTGTATTATGAATGGCAGCGGCTGTTCGTACGGCAGCCGTACGAATAAGATGGGAATTAGCTATTCGTACGGCAGCCGTACAAATAAGGTGGGTTTTGGCTATTCGTACGGCAACCGTAAGAATAAGATAGAAATTGGCTTTTTTTTTGTCTATGCGCACAAAACGAGTAGCTAGTTATCAGTTATACAGTTAATGTCTTTCAGAACAGCTCAACTATATTTCATCATGGTACCATGTCATTGGAAGTGTTGCGGTGAGATGTGGAACTTCCATATTTATGCTCTGAACTGTGTAAACACTTTGCCAAGCAATGTTGTACAAGGTGAGAGGAAAAAGGCCTAGAAGCTGGGATTAATTGGATGGAACTCAGTTGTTGTAATTAAGTATTTGCCTATTGAGAAAAATACCCGAAATATTAAGGATATGGAGTCTTTTCCCACTATCACAAAACAACCCCTTGGCTTAGTAATAAATTTTAAAAGATATTGCTATGGATTGATAGAAATATATAACAGAGTGCTGGTAAAAGTAAAATAGTTTGTATTACAGTTGTGAAAAATGTTTTATGTATGACCTACACAGGAACAGATAAATCTTAATCCACAAAACCATGTGTAAACATTACCGAGAGTGGTGGAACAGGAAGACAGGAGTCAGCTTCACAACAGCAATTACAAATTACCAAAGGGTCATCGCTGCTTGGAGTCGTGTCAGGAGTGGAGCATACCCTTGAGTCTGATTCATCTCCCAGCAGCGTAAATGTAACCGATTAAATAAAATTTAAGGGCCCATTGTGAGTCCATTGCACTATTTGGATTTGTTAATTGTTTTTGCAAACATACCTTACTTTGTAAATTTCAGGTAGAGAAATAATTGCATCCTCTTGACCCTAATTCAATGGCTGCTGTTAACAGGTTAAGGTGTTTGTCATACCTTGCCCGCAATCAAGTTGTGGCAATGGACCACAACAGGCATAGGCATCGGGCATATGCCTCAAGAAGGATGGATAGCCAATGTAAGTCTCTCATGACCACTCAACTACACACTGACTAAATGTCCTATCAGAAAACAAAATACTGATGTCTCACATGTAATATGTTCTAGCTATTTGGCCATATAATGCCATTCTGTTGTGTTACAGGTACAGCACTCGCTTCAACCAGCAAAGACGTGGTCATCGTTTAAGAGGCCAAGACTTCCGCCCATATACCAGATATGATGACAGAAATCTTAAGGCCCAAGCAATGCGACAGCAATCACAACAACACCCACAACGCTCTGCTGATGACCCGGCAACATCAGTCTGAACATTGCTCCTGTGCCAAGGCCATCTACCCAGAAACAGATGAGTTGCAGGTGTCTCGTTTTGATTAAAAATATGATTTGGAAATTTGTTTTTGTTGAAATGTACAAATCTTTTATTCGTCACATTCTTTTGTCTGTAAATCCAAACTGTTATAGAAGAACTCATGGAATTGGCAAATAAATAATACATGAACTCATTTTAATGTCACTTCTTTTTTCATCAGGGCTAGAATTATGAACATAAAAAGTCAAATCCTAAGATAACGTGTCATGACTAATTGACAAAATAATGTGTGCATAATTCTTTTCTTCTGTGTTTGAGAGACAACAAATTGACTAATATATGAATGCTCATTCCATAAAACAAATAGACAATAAATTATGAGATTGTTGAAACAAAAATGTTCACAACAAATAATACTACATGTTGTGTGAGACTAGGCAATTTCAATACAGGGATCAACATAATCCACACCAAAATACCAATCAGAATAATGAGATATTTCCTGATTAAAATTACAAATTAAATCATTTAAGCTTAGTATATTTCCAAAACCTACTTTGTATTAAGCCTGTATACTGTCAATACTTGTCAAGGAAGAGGTCTGTGATCCGACACACAACAGGAGGGAGTTACCCTCCTGTTGCACTCCCCCAACAAGCCATGAATTCACAGAACCAGCTGCTGATAGGCGCCGCGTCTAAGCATCTTTTTTTTTTGGTCCTCGGCAACCGCATCTAACTCCCATAGCAAGTCCACCCGGTACCTGTTAATAACCTCAATGACCATCGGGTCAAGCACAACTCCTTCCATCTGAGGTAGTGCATATGTGCTAAAGTCTGGGCTGTTGGTGCAACATTGCCGCTCCACAGGGGTAGGCATTTCCCTACATTGAAGGCAGATGCACCAGTCTGGTTAAGTGGTAGTTGATGGAGGGTGGAATCCTTCTTTGGTGTGGGTTGTCGGGTGATTGTAAGCGCTAACTGTGGATGTCTGTCTAACCATCAACCAGCAACTGCCGCATCCCATCCAAACCCAGCCACCGCACAAAATTCTGAAAATACTATGAGTAATCAAAAGTCTTCATTTTGATGGATTGAATATCTCCAATACAATTCGCTCTCTGTGACCAAAATTGCATGAAGGTTTTTGGAGTAGCTGAAGAGTGCTAACTGCTGAGTTGTACAATACCTTCAATTTCTTTTTCCGTGACAGCTCTAAATATTTAGCAGCCACTCTACTCTGCTGTAGGGCCTGGTTAGTTATTGGTGTGTTGCCAAGGTAGCCTCTGCGAACAAGAGTGACTCGCTTTCGGCCTGTCGAGGTCTACAAACAAATGAGAACCAGTGGAAATATATGGTTCGATAAGTCCAACATGGGACCCCCTATTTACTGACAAAGTGATTCAATTAGGTAAGGCAATAGTACTTCGTTTGAAGAAGGTGGGGCTCCTCTGACACCTCTTCGGGCTGTTCTGCAACCTCAATCGACTTGGACACCGGTGTCACGGTGAACAATTTCAAACCATTAAACACCTCCTTCCCAGCCATAATGGATGTATTGAGTTCAATAAAATACCCTTGATAAGATTCAAATAATATAGGAACCAATCTCAGTTCCACACAGGTTGTCAGAATCTGTACCATGACCCCTTCCACGGCCTCTTCTTGTACGTGATCCCCTTCTTGGCGTTTCGATTGCCTTTAAATTTGAAAGCGGGTTGGTTCAATTCAATTAATGAATGAACTTGACAAGAATAATTCAATCAATAATGTTAGTGTTTGAGCCAAAAGCCAAAGTCAGCCAAAAACAATTTGTACATAATACAGATTTAAGGTCATCTCTGTCACTAAATTTCACCAAATTTATTCCAGCTATCCAAGGCTTCAGCAACACCAGCATTGTGTTAAAGTAGACATTTATAGGCACACAGTCTTAACCATGCGTATAAGTCTTATCAAAGTGGGTTTCAACAAACTTAAAATAACCCAAATCAGAACCAAAACCTCCACACCCGTCTACTGTCCCTTGTCCAAACCCATACGATGACACATACCACCCCAAACTCCTAGGGCGGACGTTTCAGACAGACTAGTCAAGAATATCGTTTTTATTACGCTTGAACGGTAATATAAATATATAGGACGTCTTGTAGGGCTACCTCAGGGTTTGTTCGCAGGTGTAACGCTATTTATTGTTAAATGTACGGTAATCTATTGTACCGATAGTGTTCACTATATTGAGGTGGGTTCTTTTTTATATAACATTCCAAAACTCCAATCAAATAAGAGTCATACAAGAAATGTAGGAATCAAAAGACTCACCATTTCGTCTGCTAGCGTTCCCGCATTCTGTCGAATCCGCGCTTCGCGTGACGTCATGACTATGTGTAGTACACAAATGACCCTTCAATACGCATGCGTCATTTTTCCATCGACATGTGCTTATGTTTGTAAACACGGGTGTGACCGACAGATTTCGAAACGGTGTAATCGACGATATAGCGTTGAACCAGTCGCTCAAGTTGAAATCCATTTGCACGAAATTTCTTAAATTGATATCAAGCATACGTAAACTTATTGTTAAAGTAAGTTTTTCAGCCTCGAAAATATTCGAATAAGCAGTTATGTTTGTGGCCGTTAAAATGACACAAAAGTTAATTAGCAAAGGTAGAGTTACGGAGGTCCGTAGTTGCAGACAAAGATGTTTCCCTCCCCAATAGTCGACGACGTGATGTTATTGCAGTGCTGAACTGCACATCCCATGTAAACACTATTGCTCCACACGACCTGCAATTAGTCAAATGAAAGAAGACACAATTTCAAATCAAAGCCCCCATGTTTCCAACGCGGATTGTTTAAGCGATATAAAGACATAAATTTAAAGTTAGATTACAATTGGCACCATGAAATAAATTGTTCGCGCGCGTTGGCTTTCTTTATCAAGTATAGAGGCAACTCTACCTGTGTATAATGACCACATATTCGATTGGTTTCACATGTGTTGGAGCTGTAGTTGAAGTATTGTTTTTCGTTATACCAGAGCTGGATGGCGTTGTCCGCGTCGAAGTTATCAGCTACCCGTCTATTGTTGATGTAGATGTTCTGCCCAAGTCCACTGTATGTAAATTTTAAAAAAAATTGTCCTGATGTCAAAATAACAAAATCATTCTACTGCTTATAAATTTTGGTGACATTTTCAGTCCATTGTAATCGAAATAACTAATGATTATTTCCTTGAATGCTACTCACAACCATGTGTTTTGAACGATAATAGCACCAGCCGAGGAGGGTTGTCCGTGCTCAAACTTACATTCCGCAGCCCATTCAGCCGCCGCACTCGCCAAGTCCAGGTGCAGATACTACAACAAAATATCTACAGATAAACAACTTTGTGTCATTTTGATAAAATTCCCCTGATTCCAATTGAGATATAGTTTCAACCAGGTCACTGATTATGGAACGTTGTTATCCCGATATATATATTCATTGAATAATTGGGGTGGGGGTATTTCTTTGCGTTTATCAATTCATTCCTGTATTGTTTTATTTGATTATGTAGTTATTAATTGATGTTACTCGGTATAACCCCAGCTCTAGGTTCATGATCGTCCCTGACTCACACATCAATATATCTTGTTTCAATATGCCAACAATACTCTCAGTACATCCAGTACCACCAATACTCTCAGTACATCCAGTACTCGCAATACTCGCAGTACACCCAGTACTCGCAATACTCTCAGTACACCCAGTACTCATAATATATCTCAGTAAACCCAGTACTTACAATACTCTCAGTACACCCAATACTCACAATACTCTCAGTACACCCAGTACTCATAATACTCTCAGTACACCCAATACTCACAATACTCTCAGTACACCCAGTACTACCAATACTCTCAGTACATCCAGTACTACCGATACTCTCAGTACATCCAGTACCCACAATTCTCTCAATTAGGCTTGGATAACCAAGTAAAAATATTTATGTAGGTTATGCTTCGTCAGCAGAAATTAGAAGAGCAAACCGAAGGCTCAATTTACACTTGATATTCAGAAAATCGTGGGAAATGGAGTTTTGATTATAATATTCCCGTCATGTAGTTGCAGAATATTTTCACAGCTCCCTTCTTACAAGAGGACTAATTAAGTAACGATTGATATGGTGGCTACATCCAGAATGGGAAATTACAACTGCCGAAACAAATATAACATAACAACTTGTACATTAATTGTAATAAACCAAAGTTAAATATATCTTAATACTATGATATTTGCACATACATGAAAGGCCTGTAAACCTAGTTATACCTGTGCACTGAGCTTCGTGTTTCAGCGGAACACCTTCGAGATCGATGGTTGAGTGACTATTCCTCCAATACGTCGAGCGCGAGTCTTCTTGTCGCGCAAATCAAATTGTCCAACATGGTCATAATTTAAAACCAACTAATTTTTCGAAATTGAAATTATAAATTATTCCAACAAAATGAATAGACAGAAGAGAACAGCGGTATAATGCGAAATAAAACCAATCATAACCGCATTGGCTAGTGTAGAAAACTGATAACCCGCCTTTTCGCTTTGATATAATATTCTCTACTACACTGTTTTATGATATATTTACTACCAAACGTCACACAACTCAAGTAACAACACCTCCACGAGTAAACATGCTTATTTAAACAATATATCGTACATACTCACAAATGTACAGGATATAGACATGTTACTAACAAGTGTTCCCGCTTGAAAGTCAATAATTGAACGCCAAATGGCCAATAATTAACTAGTCTTGATTGAGCATAAAAGAACAACCCCAGTGTATGATGTTAGCTTTTGACCATGATCCCTAGCAATTTAAATAATAAGGGCACAGTAAACCCCAGCCACTAGGGCGTGGTAAATTATTCACAGTCTATTTTATATCCTGACTCCATTATTTAACTCATAGACACGCTACTCTATTTTATTCGAGCTATAAAAATGCAGTCCGTAATGGCTTGGTAAACGGCAACCCAGGTTTACCGGAGCTTGCATAGTCAAGCGCTTTATCTTAAGCCAATATATCTCGTTTTGGAGCGGCCAACGCCCTCAGGTATTCGAGCCTCTTGTGGGATAGGGAGTGAGTCAGTTAAAAACGACCTCTGCTTGATGCATGACGTGAGTGATATGGGGAAAGGACCGAGCTTTTTCTCGAGCTCTGATTGGCTGAGAGTAGGGTGGCATGCGATAAGGTGCACGACACAGAGAGCGAGAGAGAGAGAGAGAGAGAGAGAGAGAGAGAGAGAGAGAGAGAGAGAGAGAGAGAGAGAGAGAGAGAGAGAGAGAGAGAGAGAGAGAGAGAGAGAGAGAGAGAGAGCATTGAGTTATATAGCTGAAGTTGGACAAAACACTCAAGTATACCTTCTCCCATTCGATGTGTGTTGACAACACCCTAAATCGATGTCAGCCCTACAGGACGTCCATACAGCAACCACATCTTGAAACTGGGTACAAACCGTTTTAGCGGTCGTTGGACTGCTTCCATTGTGCCAGCAACCCATGTAGCGTTGTGTTCATGCCCAGCTTACCATTTTACGCATGTTGGATGCCCCCTCCTGTCTACGTAGCTTGTTATGGTAATCCACATGGCTCTGTTGATCAGACGGCGTCAGTCTCCGCTCCCTCACGTGACTTCCGCCATCATCCCACTCGCTCATCGCAACGCGGACATCTAGCTCCGCGTCGCTGTCCACCGGGAACACTGCGCATATAGTATAAAGCAAAGACACAGCGTTAATAATCCAAAGCCCCATCGTGTTAATCCCAGCTTGTCAGAGCTTTACGGTGTCAGCCTCGCGCTATCCGAGCAGTTGCGTACCCTTAAAGTCGTCACCTGTCCCTCCCAGAGAACTACATCACTTTATACACGTCCGGGACCCGCACCTACTCCGCCTTGACAAGTCGCTTTCTAAACCAATCATGCGGAGTAACTTCCACCGCTGACGTGATGTCACGAGACGCCCACCAACAGGCCAAAAAGTAAGTAAAATGCGCCCTCTTTTTCACTATTCCCATTTTTTTTACCAGCGCCGATATTTCTTAGTAATCTTAACATAGGCACCACTAGGTATGAGCCAACCGCCATATTTGTTTTTATACGCCCCGTTTTAGCCCGCTTTTCACAAGAAGTGAAACATAGGCTGTTGCATAACGATGGGAATGACTCCAACGGAAGCCCTCAATTATGCGCAACTGTCGCATGGCGTGATATTGAAACGTTTTCTTTGGGTATTCATTGTGCTTGAATCGTTTGAGGCGTGAAAACCGCTAACCGCTTATAGTTCACAGATACAATTTTTTTTTAAAAGCGCATTTCGAAAGGATAAGCTTCAGTAATGGTATTCATATCAATAGCGGTTACTTTGGGGCACCCTATTCCTTTACAAAATGATTTTAAAGTGTATGTTTCCATTCGTTGAGCTTCCCGCTAGGCAACGTTCAGAAGTGTTCGGCCGGTGACGTCACGTTCGATGCTCGATGCTCGCTGATCACGACGGTCAACAAACTTCGCCAAAAGGTTCTTCACAGTTTGTTACACTCACAGTTTGGACTATGCCTTATTGTTGTGCGGTTGGGTGTAGAAACGACGAGAGGTAGGGTAACAGTTTCTTTCGGTTCCCGAAGGACTGAAACATGCATAAGAATTGGATTGTAAAGGTGAAGAGGAAGGATTGGAAGCCGACCAAAACAACTGTCCTTTGCTCCGATCACTTTGAGAGGGACGCCTATGAAACAGATCCCGAGCTGCTTAGAAGTCTGGGCTTTTCAAAACAACCTAGGCATCGCCAAGATGCCAACGATTTTCAATTACATGGGTGTGAATCAGGGTCGAGTGAAACGTCTAGGTGACTTTGAGAAAAGACGACGTCAACAGGTAAGATAGCTAGGATCATTCAATTTTCTTACACAGTCATGCTTGTGCCTTTGTATTTGATTGACAGCAAAATTTATTTCTTATATGAATAATCATACGACCCGAATGACATGGCCGTTATGAGGCTTAGGTATCACTGGTGAAGTAAGGGCCCATGGCTCGCTAACAAGTGTTTCACTGTGATCTCAAAATGCTTGCATGATATTGCCTGTTTATTGTTTAGGGATTTGGATACACTACATACTGTGTTTAATTGGTCCATTTATACGAGGAGTACTACTTATGTCATAGGACCAATAAGACACAGTCTGTACATAGATATATATTGATATAGGTGATTTTGATCCCTCTTGTTGAAAATATCATTGGTGTACAGCTGGTCAACACTGAAACACATGTTGCCTATGTATGTAGGTGCTACACAGTATGAGTATCTTATATTTTATGTTCATTTATTAAGGATCAAAGCCACACAAAGAAAATGGAACTTATTGTGACAAGCAAACACCTTCTTAAAGACATTGGCAGATTATCTCCGTCTGAGCAGACTTCTAGTGTAGAATCATTCCACAAGGTGGTGATCTTCTTTGCGCCCAAGAATGTACACTTTCCCTTTGCCACTATGGAAGCAAGGTAATTTAATTGAGCTTTGCTGTGACTGTAGTGTGGTATATATTGCAAATACCTGATGAAAAACATGGGTTTGTGCTGGTGCTTAAAAAGTTGTGACATGCTGGTGTATTGTGAGCTCATGTAGGCATACCAGACTATCAGGCTATATCTGCTACTGTTGGTGCTTTACTTCCCGATTACTGCTGGCAGTTTTGCACTTTAATGAAAACTGCAATAGAGCTCAGACAGTCACTCAACAAGGCCAGTCACAGTGGGGAGTGTCATATCCAAAGTCCAGACAGGGGGATCTAGTGGTGAAAGTTCCCATCACTTTTGGTTGGTATATATCACAGGATTTGTTTTTCAATATGTGTAAATATGAGTTAGACAATAATGTAATGCTGGCATTTATTATTATAAACAAATCTCCGCTGTGCCCATAGGGTTACCATTTAACAATGTAGGTATTATACTGGCACAAAAGAGCAAGCATTCCATTTAATGATTTATAGACATTTTATTACTAATCTTTTATTAACTGGTTATGTTTCAGACTATTTTGACAACCTCATTGCAGACGTATTTGTGGAACATGAGATATATCCCAGCTACAGACTAGCAAAAGTTCTTTTGGCAGAAAGGAGTGTTCCAACCCCTATTGCCGCTCAATTTGAGAAGCCAGCAAAGGACTTCCTTGTGGGAGCACACCGATGCCGCTTCAATCCTACAAAGAAAATGTCTTCAACTCTTTTTTAGGTATCCTCTGTAAAGGCCATCTGGGTCTGGGAATGTAGATCGTATTTTGTTTATGGCACATGATGGCAATACTTTTCTGATATGTCTACCTAATCTGTGCAACACCCAGTAGATGAAACGGCGATAGGCCAAGTATCTGAACAACCTGGAGCAAAAAAGAATTGATTATTTCATTTTTTGACAACTATTTACTCCAGATATAAATGTATTGCGCGATCGGCAGTGTTTGGTTTCGTCTGACAGATGCATATATATATATATATATTTGGTTTCGTATATAGAGACAGATGATATATATATATATATATATATATATATAGATAGAGAGAGAGATATATTATAGAGAGAGAGAGAGAGAGATAGATATAGAGAGATATAGATATAGAGATCTATATAGAGAGATAGATCTCTATCTCTCTCTCTCTCTCTCTCTCTCTAGATCTCTCTATCTATATATATATATATATATACTACTCAAGAGAGAGAGAGATATATATATATATATCTATATATATATATCTCTATATATATCTATATCTCTCTCTCTCTCTCTCTATATATCTCTCTCTATATCTCTATATATATATATCTATCTATATATATATATATATATATATATATCACTGTCGCTCGGGGAACGCGCTTGGTGAATATATTGACTTGGGTGTGTGGGCCAAATTGAACCCATTACATGGAAATGTTATTTCTGCCGATGCTAATCCATTTCGATATTTAGACTAACAGAGACGAAAAATTTCTACGCACCACACTTTCATTAGCCTGAAAGTCAAAGCGTCTTTTCTGCATTCCTTTTCCGAATCGGAATCCGTTTCCGAGCTTCCAGCCTTATTATCTGACTAGGTTGTTATTCCGTCTCCACGCATTCCTTTGGCGGAAACCACCTTTGAGCGCTGCGCGTATTTTCGCGCCCAGTGCGCCCGCGTCGGCGCTGCAACGAGTTGACTTCAAAGTAATTTGTGCGCACATAGCGACGAATTATCCTTAAAATATGTTCAAAAGACCACAATTTAGACCTTCTCAACACAGATCTTTGCCATTTAGAAGATAACGATGCCTGACATGTGGAACTATGTCAGACAGAGCCTGCCGCACTGTCTCAACATTACCTTTGTTTTGATATATTGCATATGTGAAACATTTATCCAAGAGATACCTAATCACAGCGCTACACTTGTGGATAGCTTGAAGCTTGTACAAAACTGCTTGTAGATGTTTTTTCATATGACTTATATCGCTCCATTTCTCAATGGAACGACCTGCACTAATTCTAGCTATTGTAGTGCAATCTTCATCCATGATAAGTGTTGCAACCTAAGCCACACCTGAGCCTTCTACGCGTCTAACTATCTCCCCTGCTACATAAGCCTCCATCCCACACGAACTCCCACTATAATTTCTGTAACAGCTATGTTTATGGGTCTCCTTGCCACTGTTACTTGCTACAATACATACCCTACAACTCTTTGAGTGTACACCATAGTCAACAATTTAGCCCGAGCAACCACCAATCATAATAAGCAATGTTAGTGCATATTTCTGACAATGATTCATTGAGTGTTTATCCGTTTGTCTTTTTGAATTGTGCACGACTAAATGCTTATTATTTATGCTGTTCTTTGATTGGAATTTATACGCTCGGAAATTTATAGTGTCGTTAAAATACATTTTGATGCTTTGATAAAAAATGCTTGATCAAACGTAACTTACTAGTCGTTATTGTCTGCTGTTTGCTATATATATGTCATTTTTCAAGTTATATGTTACATGACTAAACAAAGATATTTTATAATAATCCATACTAGTCATATTATGACATGTTTTTAAATGTACAAAAGTCAGTGGTCATTTTTTTATAGAGGTTTGAATATTGTAATAGACAACACTTACGGAATACAACAAAAAATCCATTGCAGCTTCTCATAGATTTCGACGACCAATCATTTCTTAAATATGTGTCCATATTACATATATATATGTAGAACCAAAATATTATCAAAAACGCATAATTTCCATTGGCTTACCATGTGGATATTAAATTCCTCATACTCAGAAATTTACACCAGTGACCTATACTTTTTATTTGATATTTCTTTTGCTCAATATGCGAGCTTACTCTGTGCAAAACAATCTTGAAAATCTATGTACGAATTTAGAATTGTCACCATTATCTTTAATTCCTGCACACCGGGATTTTGAGCGTATCGCCTTCTCTATCGGTGATAGTTCGGATGCGCTAGTTTCTATGGGGATTGTATTTTTTACCTGGTTGTTTATGAATGACCAGAAACGAGAAGTGGCCTGCTGCTTTAGTGGTGTTCCTCCAACTTTGCTATGAGGACACACTCGCGCCTCCGCCCGACACAATATGTGATCACGAAGCCAACTGTTTTGTAAGAGCGCGCTCTGTTTTGTAATAGCGTAGAGATATATATATATATATAGATATATATATATATATATATATATATATATATATAGATATATATATATATATATATATATATATATATATATATATATATCTCTATATCTCTATATCTATATATATATATCTATATATATAGATATATATAATATATATATATTTATATATATGTCTCTCTCATTCTAGAGAGATTATATATATCTCTCTATAAGATGAATCTATGGATTTCTACAAGGTAGAAATCTCTCCATATCTTAACTATATCTCTATATATGATCTATCGTCTCTGAGAAGATATCTCTCAATATAAACATTCTATCCCATATATCTTAGATATATTATTTATATTCATCGCAAATCGAGCAGAAGAAAGTTTGATTGAATTTCTGCATCATTTTCGTAATTATGACACACGCTTATCTGTACAGATTACTGAATCAATAAGATTCCTGAATCTATGGATTTCTACAAGGTAGAAATGCGGATCCATACAGAGCTTAACTATGGTGGCGAGATGAAGTCTACGCTGAGTATGAGTACCATTATCGTGCTTGAGAAGATAAACACAAGATAAACATTCGTATCCCAGGAGTGGGTGCCTCTTGCATGAAAAACTTAGATACATTATTTGGCCAATTATTCATCGCAAATCGAGCCAGAAATGTTTGATTGAATTTGTGCAGGTGTAAAGTAATGACTTCCTCTCGAACAGCACTAATCACTTGTGAAGTCATTGTAGATCCATTACCTAGATGCGGGTCGCAAAAATATTCAGGTCTTTACCTGTTGCATTATTGTTCTTCTGTTAAATTACATTATTGTTCACAAGAGCCATCAAAGCTGCACACAAAATCATGTCAGTTGGACTCAATCCTGTCGTGCTCTGTCATGATATTCATCGAAGGCTAACGGGGCAGGCTATTAGCATGTTGTGAGTTCTATGATTTCCATTACGCGAAAGTCAACAGATTTATACGCATCTCGATTTCAAACACATACTAACGCACTGCTGATCGGCAATTTGATTCCAATCATGGCACATTAATTTGACAATCATGCCTATTAGAAATAAACCAATGAATATAGATAAGCTGGTGGTCTTTAAAGTTAACACATTAGCGTACATCGCATAGAATATTTGCACACGCGCCATACATTCATCAATGCGATTTCTTGCTAAAATAAAAGGGGTTTTTCAAATGTGATTAACCGGTTAGACTCTTTAATGGAACCAAGGTTCTAAACTTACAGGGTACATTGAGAAACAGACATTGATGAATCTATATATTTACTGTGATATACTCCAGGGTACAGACATTGATGTTATCTACATGTTGACATACTGTGTGAATTATAGCTATTGACATCTCAGAATGCTGTCATTGCAGGCAGGCATATTGTCATGTTTGTGACTTCAAGCAACATATTTGGTAGTTTCCTTGATCTAAAGAACAAGTCAGACCAGCGACCAGTTAACCGGTGAAAACAGCTCTCTTCCTGAGTGAAACGCCATCTGTTACATCGGGTTCAGATGGATGGGTGTCGTGATTTGTCAGTGAACGTTCTTATTCCATGCGCGATATGCTAATCTGTCGTGGCGAATTGCTCGCTACATGCAGGTGTGTTTAATCATGCTTTTTAAAGTATCAACATGTCTGTTGCTCGGACAACGGCGCCGTGTCGACGCGGTGTGTATTGCTTTGCTGACGACAGTCAATGCGTGGTATGTCTGTGCCATATATGAAGGGAATTGAGTAGTTTAATAAAACGTAATAAAAAGAAATTGTACCGCAAGAAATTGTACCGCATGCGATCTATTCATTGGGATTACCATATATCGTGAGCTAGAACACTGAAGCAGCACTCCGGCTGTTAGATCGTTCATCTCTCCCGCAGTGTTTAGCCTGGGTGATTGCTGCTCTGGTGAAACATTAGTTGTACAGAACCATGTACTTTAACCATTTCACGAGAAGCTAACATTTAAATACGATTTCCATTATGCGAAATTCAAAAGGTTTATACGCATCTCGATTTCAAACACATACTAACGCACTGCTGATCGGCAATTTGATTCCAATCATGGCACAATAAATTGACAATCATGCCTATTAGAAATAAACCAATGAATATAGATAAGCTGGTGGTCATTTAATGTTAACATATTAGCGTATTATGTTTGTGATAGCGTTCAGTCTATTTTCTTTTTCTGGTTATTAATTGGAATGGGGTAATAGAGTTAAGCGTTACGAGATGGGACAAGCGTACAAACACATCAACATGCCGTCTGTGGCGGCCGTATCAACACGTTATGCAGCCATGGTTTTGATGAGGCTGATTACGTTATGACTCAGATCCATGTGAATACAAACTTTTAAGATGTAATTTTCGTGTATACGATGATTCTGACCACGTGTTGGTGCAGTTGATCAAATGACTCCAATTTATTCCTTGCTCGGCACGAGCCCACCAAATCACCATTTTGGATAAAACAGCAATCGAACTTTTTTTTGCAGTATGCGACATCGCATAGAATATTTGCACACGCACCATACATTCATCAATGCGATTTCTTGCTAAAATAAAAGGGTTTTTCAAATGTGATTAACCGGTTAGACTCTTAAATGGAACCAAGGTCTAAACTTACAGGGTACAGACATTGATGAAATTCCCATTGATAAATCTACATGTTTTACTGTGAATTATAGCTATTGACATCTCAGAATGCTGTCATTGCAGGCAGGCATATTGTCATGTTTGTAACTTCAAGCAACATATATGGTAGTTTCCTTGATCAAAAGAACAAGTCAGATCAGCGACCAGTTAACCGATGAAAACAGCTCTCTTCTGAGTGAAACACAACCTGTGATGCATTGTCCAGTTACATTGGGTTCTAAGACCTGAGAACAGTACAAATACTCGAGCAAGGCAAATCTTTTGTATTAAAACCACCTAACTCGTCTATTGCATTTATTAGGTTCGAACATGGTGGTGTGTTGTTCATCCCTGCCTTTATACATCCATCCACAACGCAATTTAAACATGCAATGTGACCCTGCATGCACCGCTAATTAAGAATTTTAGTGATCAGGAAGTTACAAAATGCCTATCAAGTATTGATCCCGCGAGGCCGATTTCAACCAGCAGATTGCAAACCGCCATAGAGCGCTCGGAAATGGACGGATAATATTCATGTCACCTGTCGCCTTAGCCAGGTCGCTCTGCCAATAATGACAGGTATTATGAAGTGTTATCCAGCGTGACGGTGCGTTTGACAAGTGGATGGGTGTCATGATTTGTCAGTGAACGTTCTTATTCCACTCGCGATATGCTAATCTGTCGTGGCGAATTGCTCGCTACATACAGGTGTGTTTAATCATTTTTTTTAAAGTATCAACATGTCTGTTGCTCGGACAATGGCGCCGTGTCGACGCGGTGTATTGATTTGCTGAAGACAGTCAATGCGTGGTATGTCTGTGCCATATATCAGCCTCTTACATAATTCTTATGCGTAAAAAAACTGGAGCTGATTACGGTTGATTAGTAGCCTGGCAACACCATTCTTACAGGTCGCTCAATGTCTGCTTTATTCGTAGGCAAATTTTAGAGGCTGTTTGAAAGGAGCCTATTTCGATAAACTGTCGATGATTAGGCATTCTAAATACCATGAATAGAGATTGAAGCCCATACAGTTTAATGGTTCAGTTTGGTAAAACAACCTGGCCAATGAATTCAGCCATATTGATTTCTACCCGTCAGTATAATTAGTTCATTAATCTCGGTCACTCAACTTAAGGCAGAATTGGGCGAGACTAAATCCGTACGAATCTATTATCATAACCAAGGAGTTTTAACCAATAGCAGGAGTAGACACGACGCCGAGATCAAAGAGATCTCGCGCGCAGTGCCTGCCTCGGCGAGATCGCCACGAGATCTGTGTCTCGCTTACATTTCAGTTCGGCAAGTTGAGGCGTTAGCTGCTGTGCGAGAAACCTCATTTTCTTTTTCGAAAACTTTCACCAGTATCACCAAACCTGATGGATTTGCCCGACGAGGTAATTAATTATATATCAATAATCACACTGATTATCATAGTTTCCTTTCTGGGGTAATCAATATGTTTTATTCGATTAAAGTTTGCAAGTGTTTATTCCGCATCGAGACGCCATATTTTCGGCTTGGAACTTCGACATATATTTTTCTATCTCTTAAATTTGTGAAATATTCCCGTAAAAATATTCTTGGTATTCACTGAGTGAACAAAGACAAATCGAATGGTCACGTTTATTTAGCTGTTAAATGCGTATTTTTTATTGTATTGAGCTAAATACATGAGCGATAATACCTTGAAATCGAACAATTCGTCGAATTTCCAGCTTCCAGAATTTTTCAAATTAATCAAAAACTATGTTGTTTTGTTTGGCCACATAGCGGCACAAATGCCTTAACCAATAACCAAACAGAATGCATTATCAATAATTGTAAATTACCTTATAGTTTACCTCCAAATCGCATCCAAATACGACATATATTTGTCAGTTCAATATGGCTGACAGTGGGCGATAATTTGTTGTTATTAATGACCGGTGGCATACTTACGCAATGTCAGAATATTTATATGTAACTAACTATAACATAGAATATGTGAATATAATTTCGCTGAATGATTAATTGATAAATATTAGTTGGTGTTGGTAACTATGTATTGAGAACACATTTTACATCTTTACATATCCAGTTCAATTATGTTTTGCAGACAAAAACCTTTCCAGTTGGCAGGAAAACGAAACAATCCAGGCGAAGCCACTCCTTCTTTAGTTATGTAACTCCTAAGTGAGGCTTGTTCTGTATTTTATTAACGGTATTCTGTTTACATGTTTGTCATATTGAAGTGCAAATAAATAGTTCTCACTTTATCTCATTGTTTACACAAACCTACAGCTACTTCTGTTTTAGCATGAAGTAACATGACATCAGCATATGGTTGTGACATTAATATGTAATTTATTATACAACGTTAATATGA
This sequence comes from Urechis unicinctus, assembly GCA_034190875.2. Taxonomy (NCBI): domain Eukaryota; kingdom Metazoa; phylum Annelida; class Polychaeta; order Xenopneusta; family Urechidae; genus Urechis; species Urechis unicinctus. The sequence continues at coordinate 23,907,104 of CM067356.1, forward strand.
ATTTAGGATATGCAGGCAACCAGAAAATGACCCAGTTTATAAATATATTTGATAACTAAATATGACTGACTAGCTGACAATGTGTATGAATAATTCAAAATCGCACGTAAGATTTGCGTTGCGTGTCATCGAAACTCCTGGCATGCCAACGCGTTTCAATTCTCGCGCGAGTACTGATATTTTACTTCAGACTCGTACAATGTGATGACAAGGCACGTGTAGGGCATAGATAATGACATTGAGCAATGGAATACGCCGCCTGCTGTTGTACTCGTGTATTGACACTTGCAAATGTATCCATGCCATTTCGTCGATGTTCCCCGCGAACTTGACCTCCGGTTTCCTCACTGGCTCGCTTGATGTCGCTACACTTAGCGCCGCCAAGCGCGAGCTTGTGAAAACACTCGCAGCCGAGGCATTGCGACTCCCTCTTAAGTTATGTAACTCCTTGTCATAACGCTTAACGCAATCAATATGGTATGATCCTTCTCCACTTGATGAGTACATAATAATATATTCTGTGTAATAATCGCCGACCAATAATCATTAACACACGCAAAACCCGATAAGTATGCTACGGTTTGTTGTGACATCAGGCCAAAAAATGCAATCGAAGTTATGCGGTCTTTTGTATGCTTTTCTTTGGTCATCTTCTGTATTACAACACGTTAGTGTCTGCTGCTGCTGCTGCTGCTGCTGCTGCTGCTGTTGTTGCTGTTGCTGCTGCTGCTGCTGCTGATGCTGCTGCTGCTGCTGCTGCTGCTGCTGCTGCTGCTGCTGCTGATGATGATGATGATGATGATGATGATGATGATGATGATGCTGATGCTGCTGTTGATGCTGATGCTGCTGTTGATGCTGGTGCAAGAAATTCACCATCAGGATAGAGCAGTTCAATACCAAGAAAACGAGCAACAATGAAGAAATAAGAAAAACATAACACATGCGTTCAATGTTCCATAGTACCGCATGTGACCTATTCATCGGAATTATCATGTTACTTGCGAGGGAACATTAAAGCAGCACTCCTCTTGTTAGATCGTTTATCTATCTGTAAGTGTCAAGCCATTGTGATAGATGCGAAAATCTGTGGTAGTGTCGTTACCGGTTGACAATAAGCCACTGAAATGCAATGATGTCCGCAATACATTGATGAAATGCCAGTACTCAAACGGTTCCCTTCGACATAACTACCTTACACAAGCGATTTTCAAGATTTTCCGATTATGTTAGTTAACTAACCTATTCAAACTTGTGTAATAAAACAGCAAAACGTGATGAAAATGGATGAACATGCAATAAACATTACATATACAATTTCTGACAAAACAATACTATTTCCATGATGAGACATTCAGTTGATTTATACGTATATTGATTTCAAACGCACGTAATGTTTTATTCCCTAAACATATGATGAATACAATCATTGCTATTTTTAGTTAGCTCGAAATTAAAAATTCAAAAATCAGATCAAGCAAATAGTTTATCCAATTTTCACTGATGTAAATTGTAGGTTTGAATGCTTCAATGCTGAACAGCCCAGTTGCACTTCTAAAACGGCATTTTGATTCCAATCATTGCTTATCAATATAGACGTGCTGATGATCATGATTGTTAACACATGTGTGTATTATGTTTGTTATACTGGTCAGCCTATTTTCCTAAACTGTTAATTAATGTTAATGGGGTAAGCCTTAGAAGAAGCATGCAAACACGTCAACATGCCCTCTACGGCTGCCGTATTATATCGTGACGTATCCATGGTTTGATGAGGCTGATCGCGTTATGACACAGATCCATGTGATGACAAACTTTAGAGATGCAATTTTCATGTATACAATGATTCTTATCCCGTTTTGGTCCAGTTTTTATAAAATGTTCCCCTTGCTCAGCACGCGGGACACCAAATCAACATTTGTTTGAGATAGAAAATCAACTTGTTAGTAGAGTATGCGTAAATCGTATTAAATATCAGGTCATAGACTCACTGATGGCAGCAAGGTCTTCACTTATAGGGTACAATGAATGAAGTCATTATCATTGATGAACTTACATGTTCTTAGTAAACAATAACAGCTATTAACACCTCGGGTTGTTGTCAATGCAGGCAAGCATGTTTTCTATGATCGCAACTTTAAGTAACATAAACGGTAGTTCCAGAAAACAAGTAAGACCAGCGACCACCGGTAACCAGTTGGAACCAGCTCCCTTCTGCCCATTACACAGCCAGTAATGTATACTCCAGTTACATCGGGCACAAAGACCCGAGACAGGCATATCAACTGTAATCTACCCAGCAATCACGTCTATTGCAATTTTTGATTCGAATGTGGTGGTGGTATGTCAATTTCATCTCTACCCATGAGTGCGAAGCGACCGATGAAACATGTCGGCCATGTCGATATTGAATACATAGACATATCAATACAGTACACATCCGGGGGCCCAACTAATACTGCTCTGGGATGTCATAACTCCTCAAGATTTAATCAGCTGATTGCTGTTAAGGCTTCATCATGGATTAGTTAGTACACTGCCGTGCTATGTGAGGAAAATATCCATTCACAGGCAGCACCTACCGACCCTATCTCGCCATCATTCTGGTCGCAAACCTCGTCATCAGCGGCCCTGGCCAATACATCATTATTTGCCGCTGTTTTGTTTTAAATTTTATTCCACTGGCCGTTATGATCTGTGGTACTACGGTATGTTCGCCCTCAACGTGTTTCAGCGGCGTTATGATTACTCCAACGAGCTGACGACCCCTATTGACTAGCTGACTACTGATGCGCTCTCGCTGCCACAACCCAGTGGACGTGCCCTTGAACGGATCAATTAAGTCGGTTCTATAACAAGCCTTATTTAGTATTTACCAATCCGGTCGAAGTTATATGGGGGGGGGGGGGGGGGGTAGGGGTAGGGTGGGGGTTGTACATAAAGTCAATGTAGCAGCCAAACGAGATCAATGCCAATCGCTAATGGCACAAAGTATGGTGGAGTAGATCCGTGTTATCTAACTGACGCGATGCGCACGAAATGCAGCGTGATTAATCGCTTATGGTCACAAATCCAGTGTTGTTATTGGGTGGAACCCAGAAGTACGTTAACCACTTTGTATTACAATTGATGAAACAAACCAAACTCTCACAGCAGTGAAGAGTACACTTTTTCACTAAAGTCAGGATTCTATTACAAGTGACAATAAAAAGAATGTGGGATATTAAAGCGTCCAGTTTCTCGGTCGATGTGATCTCAATACAAATACCTCAACGAGTTGTTCCGAGCATTTCCAGCACCAATCAAAACTAATGTAAACACATTTATTCATTCATCCAAAATGCGGTATAAAACATACAATGTGACCCTGGCATACACCGCTAATTAAGTCTTTCCCTTGGAATGTACACGTGGGTGGGTCCGATGGACAACTCTCTGGGTTTCTGTAACCAGGAAATTCCGTACATAATACCGAGCATGTCTTGACCCCGCGGAGTTGGCCCTCAATACCTTCGCCGATGCCCTATATTGAGGCGACTAGAGCCGCGAGGCAGGCTACCACCAGCAGGGTGCAGACAGCCACGGAGCGCTCGAAAGTGGACGGGGAATCTTCTACTGCACTTGTCGCCTCAGCCAGGTCGCTCTGCCATGTGACGTCATCAGTGACAAACACAGGCATCATGAAGTGCTATCCTGCGAGATGGTGCATTTACCGCGTGGACGGGTATAATGATATGTCACTAAACGCTCTTATTCCACTCGCGAAATGCAAATATGTCTTGGTGAGTTGCTCGCTACATCCAGGTGTGTTTAATTATGCTTTTTAAAGTATCGACACGTCTGTTGCTCGGACAATGGCGCCGTGTCGACGTGATGTATGGATTCGCTGATGCTAGTCAATGCGTGGTGTGCATGTGGCTATGTTTTAGCCTCTTACATAATTCATATGTTTCAGAAGAATAGAGCTGATCACGTCGGATAAAAAGCGTGGTAGCACCATTCTTACCAGTGCCACGATTAATGGTAATGTCAATTTCATAATCAATCACTCTGTGGGGCAGTGAATTGCAAAAAAAACGCAATACAGCCTCAAAGACCCAGTCTAATGAAATAGCGTTCAGCATAATGAAGTATTGTGGTGCATCTCCGATGGAAAAATATAGGTTTATAATGATTAGTATACAGTATTGTGCTGGACGGTGGTGAATTATTACCACAGGACCTGGTATTTACGATTGCCGATTCAGGAGCATATGAAGCATATGTCATTATTTCCCCAACGATGTATTTAACTACTGATGCAATGCCGTTTGTCACACCCTACACCCTTCTTTCTGTCTCTGTATCTGTCTCTGTCTCTCCTCGCCTATCTCTCTCTCTCACTCCCTCTCTCACTCCCTCTATCGCTCCCACTACCTATCCCTACCTCCCTCTATCTCTCTCAACATATATATATATATATATATATATATATATATATATATATATATATATATATATATATATATATATATATATATATATATATATATATATATATATATATATATATATATATATATATATATATATATATATATATATATATATATATATATGATGAGTGTTCTTGTCACTTCTACTCATTAGATTGTTCCTTTTTGGACTACTTTTTATGTAAGTTTTTTTTTGCAGCACTCTTGTGGGAGTTGTTTTATTGGAAAACCTATTGTTATTGCTCTTTTGAAGGTACAAGTGTTGACAGGCGTGTTGTTGACACCTATTTGGGGCTAATACTGTCGTGATGGGGGTACTGGTAGTCTGCGTCCCAGACTCCAGGGGTTCCGCTACGCTTCTCGCCCTAGAATCTACAACAAGACAAGGTCTAAAACTGGCGCGTCCGAATATTCATTAGACGTGTTCGTTAATCTTCGTGACCAATCAACGCAAAGGTTGTGACCCGATTGACCTTAGTTGAGCGCGTCTGGCTCATGAAACTGGCTTGTGATACGCACCCTCGGTTTTATGTGACGTCATGTACATTGTTGTGGTCTGCGTCCAATGAGAACACATTGAATGTCTTCTTAAATAATAGGTCGTCTCACAAGTTCAAATTGGCACCACAACAAGCGCCTTAATAGCTTAGCTGCATGATAGTATGTTTACTTTATACAGTCAGTTAAAAAGAACCAGTTGTGTGTATGCTTCTCTCGCCGACTGTGTGATTAACGGTGCCACTCAGCGTGAAACAACAAATCGGGTGTTGTAGAATGTGTGCCCGGCTCATAAAAATCACTCGTCCGGTTGGATAAGTTGACTTGTCAAGTCACTTGTCCCGGCAAGCGGACAACCATTGGTGTCGAACCCTGACTCATTCCAAGCATTGCATGGAAAGTAATAGCTAACAACGTGTAGCTAAATGTTTCCCCGTCCCAGCAGCCACATTCACAAAATAATTACGACCCATCAAGCAGCCGAGCGAACAAGTCTTTCAAATGGAGCGTACCAAAACAAATATGGCGCCGAATCTTCGGAAAATGTGACGCTGACCAATGAGAGACAATGACTCAAAAGTTCCCGAGAGTGACCGAGTGATGGGATGCTAGTCCAGTTCAAGACGTTATCGTGCCCTAGACTAATGGCGAGACTATTGAATGTCAGTAACATGTAAACAGCGCCCGCAGCCATCAGGCTAGGGGACCTTGTCTAGGGTGCTAGTATCATTCTTTAACGGGTACTCTTCACATGAAATACTTTGATGAAATCAGCTTGAAAATGGAAGATTATTTTAGTACGTTTTAATGAAATGGGCAACGGTTTCGTCGTTTTGTGCCTAATTTTTAATTCTGAACCCATAATGGTATTGCGTTTATTTTGACCGCACTTTAATTTCTTGAAATGTAGCGTCAACATTTTGAGAATGATAGCTCAATTTTTACGCGCACATGCATTATTATAAATTCAAGCTTTCATTCTTTTCAGTTCACACATTTAACAAATGTCGAGCACCATTGATTTCAAATATCCCATCTCAGTAATCAATAATATTTCACTGAGATTACTGGTAATTCTTTCAAAATATTTCGCTAAGCTATCACTCTATAAGATTATTTTCTTTTCCAATGAGTATATAACTTTGTATGAACCATTATAAATTTCCTATCATAAAGCTCCATCCTGCTCAGTTATTATGGCGGAGTTCTCCGTTTTACACAGTAATTTTTACAAGACACATGAATATCATAGACCCATGAACTGCTGTTCCAGGTTGTATAAGATGGTGTTGTGGGAATGGCGGTACAATGGTATAATGGGGAAAATGTAGTCAAACTGAGGATATACAATGGATAAATGTATCATACAAGAGCACAATGAATGGTCATTTTATGATGATAGTTACAGAACACATGCCATATTTGCAGTAAAAATTGCATTCTCTATTAAAAAAATTTATGATTGGTCACCATTTGCGAAATTAGCTAAACCCACCAAAAGATTTGCATCTGACCACACATATTAACTAACACAACCAATCTGCAAAACAAATGAGTGGTTTTCCCATACGCTAATATTCTCTCAGACAACTACTGTGACTTGACTAGTGGCATGAAGGTTAAAAGCATAATTTAAAGCAGAATTTAAATCCTTGTTCAATTGTTTCCCTCGATTATATTATTCTGGATGCATAAACTCATATATTAACCATTAAGCCGCAAAATTTATGAAGACACTCGAGCAAAAACAATATCGATGATTGACCAAAATCTTCTTTTATTACTCAATTTTTGTTGAGAGGGGTTCTTCAACCCATAGCTGATAGCAAAGACAACCAGTAGTGTCCAAAACCTGTTATGGAGTCAATGTTGGTTTTTTATTTTTGGTTGTATGTGAGCGAAAGCTGAAAATAGAAATGTATTGCTGTTAACATGTTGATGGCACAAAAAGTATGTAAGGTGATATATGTTCTTGGTGTTTCTTTAAATCATTTAGTTTTTAAAGTCGTTTCAGTTCCACTCTAAACTATGAAGGGCAAATCATATTTGTGCATAGCCATCAAAACAGACTCAAGAGAGCACATCTGACACGAGGTATGCTCCCTCATTTGTAAAGGGCTGAGATAAAGCGAACATTTGCTTTGCTACTAATGGCTGACACAGCCTGATTGATACCCCGCTGTATGAGTCTCCGGGGCGGACACAAGCGGGCATCTTCGAGTCATGCAAGACCTTTGCTAGTCTAGGTCAACCCGTTGGGGTATATGGCCGAGCCTGGGTGACTTTGTGTTATGACCCTCGCTGTACCAGGCGCTTTCTATCCAGCACTCGACTCACTAGCTCAGCCAACAGGGTCCCAAAGGCTGCTGGGAATGAAACAGTTAACAGTTTGACGCGCATTTTGGTCTTCATGGGCATCCGGTTTGCTGGTGCATGATCAATGATAGCGACTTCAGCGACGCCCCTGGAAACGCGTCCAAAACTTTCTTAATACCATAATTCTCTGTGATTATGTGCACTTATATATATTCACCAAGACCATCACTAATTCATGTCATTACTGTTTTTATATCAGAACGGGTAAAACAAGCTGAATGCCACAGTAGTGAAGAGTACGCTAAGAGACTAAAAGCAGGCTCATGGTACATGGCAGTGTTAAGCAAGGTCAATGACTGAGGCTTCAAGTTTGCACAAATGAATGCACCATTCTAGAAATATGAATTATACCCAACCATGTCTGAACATTTCAAGTACCAATCGAAGTTAACTGAAAAATATTTGCAATAGAATACATATTATATTATTTGCAATCAAGCACGTCGGACTATCTGAGAACCTGGCATACATCGCCAATTAAGACTTTCGGTCCCTTGGGATGTACACGTGGGTCCTATGTACACCTCTCTGGGTTCCTGAAACCAGGAAATTCCGTACAAAATACCGAGCATGTCTTGATCCTGTGGTGTTGGTCCTTAGTACTTTACCGATGCCGTAGATACAGGCGACTAGAGCCGCGAGGCAGGCTACCACCAGCAGGGTGCAGACAGCCACGGAGCGCTCGAAAATGGACGGGGAATCTTCTACTGCACTTGTCGCCTCAGCCAGGTTGCTCTGCCATGTGACGTCATCACTGACAATGAGAGGCATCATGAAGTGCTATCCAACTTTTAACGCGTGGATGGGTATACCAATATGTCTGAATTCCACCCGTGATACACCAAACGTGCGTTGCTTGCTACATACAGGTATGGTTCATCAGGGTGTTCACCAGAATGGCGCTCACCGTCACCTGTTGGTCTATTGATTCGCAGTTGACATTTAATGCGTGGCTTTCCTGTGTCAATGGATCAGCCTCTTAACTAATTCATAACCGTCTACAGACTTGGGCTCATCAAGTGTGATTGGCAAGACCATACTTACAAGAGCTACGGCTGATGATAATGGGTGCAGCACAACATGTTTGACATACATGCTTTCTGCGCAGGTGCTTTTCTTTAAATTGTTCATTCCAACAGCAAATATTTTAGTATTATGGCGCAGAATAATGAGATAAAACGTTGTCTTAAACCACCCAGTGCTGTTATAATAAAGTATAATTGTACAATATAGGTTAAGAATGTTCGAGCAGTTTGTTGGCTCTCCCTCTGTTTCTCCTTGCTCTCTCTGTAAGTATGTGTGCTTCTCTGTGTGCCATGCTGTGATGATTACTGTGTCGATGTGGGCTGGCTTCGCTCTGTTGTGAGTACTAATCAGTTGAGACGCGTTGTTACCACTCTGTTGTAAGTGCCATAATAATAAGGCGTACTGATATCGATCTTCCGTGGGTATTTGTGATATGGCGCTGTTTGGTATCACTTCCTTGTTATTACGGTTGACGTGAGGCGCGTTAGTATCGCCCTGGTTTGATTACTACTGTTGTGAAGCGTCATGCTATCACTCTAGTGTGATTACTACTGTTGTGAGGCGTGTTGCTATCACTCTGGTGAAGTTACTACAGTTGTGAGGCGCGTTGCTACCACTCTGGTGAGGTTACTACAGTTGTGAGGCGCGTTGCTACCACTCTGGTGATGTTACTACAGTTGTGAGGCGCGTTGCTACCACTCTGGTGATGTTACTACAGTTGTGAGGCGCGTTGCTACCACTCTGGTGAAGTTACTACAGTTGTGAGGCGCGTTGCTACCACTCTGGTGAAGTTACTACAGTTGTGAGGCGCGTTGCTACCACTCTGGTGAAGTTACTACAGTTGTGAGGCGCGTTGCTACCACTCTGGTGAAGTAACTACAGTTGTGAGGCGCGTTGCTACCACTCTGGTGAGGTTGCTACAGTTGTGAGGCGCGTTGCTACCACTCTGGTGAGGTTACTACAGTTGTGAGGCGCGTTGCTACCACTCTGGTGAGGTTACTACTTTTGTGAGGCGCGTTGCTGCCACTCTGGTGAAGTTACTACATTTGTGAGGCGCGTTGCTACCACTCTGGTGAAGTTACTACAGTTGTGAGGCGCGTTGCTACCACTCTGGTGAAGTTACTACAGTTGTGAGGCGCGTTGCTACCACTCTGGTGAGGTTACTACAGTTGTGAGGCGCGTTGCTGCCACTCTGGTGAAGTTACTACAGTTGTGAGGCGCGTTGCTACCACTCTGGTGAGGTTGCTACAGTTGTGAGGCGCGTTGCTACCACTCTGGTGAGGTTACTACAGTTGTGAGGCGCGTTGCTACCACTCTGGTGAGGTTACTACTTTTGTGAGGCGCGTTGCTGCCACTCTGGTGAAGTTACTACAGTTGTGAGGCGCGTTGCTACCACTCTGGTGAAGTTACTACAGTTGTGAAGCGCGTTGCTACCACTCTGGTGAGGTTACTACTTTTGTGAGGCGTGTTGCTACCACTCTGGTGAGGTTACTACAGTTGTGAGGCGCGTTGCTACCACTCTGGTGAAGTTACTACAGTTGTGAGGCGCGTTGCTACCACTCTGGTGAAGTTACTACAGTTGTGAGGCGTGTTGCTACCACTCTGGTGAAGTTACAACAGTTGTGAGGCGTGTTGCTACCACTCTGGTGAAGTTACTACAGTTGTGAGGCGTGTTGCTACCACTCTGGTGAAGTTACTACAGTTGTGAGGCGTGTTGCTACCACTCTGGTGAGGTTACTACTTTTGTGAGGCGCGTTGGTATCGCTCCTGTGTGACTACTTCTTTTGTAAGACGTATTCTGATGTGATTACTACTTGTGTGAGGAGTGTTGGCATCGCCTTTTTGAATGAGAATTAGTGGCGTTAGACGAGTTAGCATTGCGTATTTGTGCCAATCATTTTGTGTACATTGGTTGTGGGGTATCGTTGAGTCGGCGGCGGGTAGGCATCGCTCTCTGGTGAGTACAATTGTTGACAGGCGTGATGGTATCGCTCGCTTGTGAGTACATATCTTGCGTAACGACCTTCTGTGAAAGTTGCTGTTATGGGGCTGGTTGGTATCACTATTCAGTGAGTGTTATTGCTGTGAAGTGTGCAGCTAACGCTCCTTTGTGAGTGTTGTTGCTATGGGGCTTGTTGCTATCGTGCTGCTATCACTTTCGCGTGAGTTCCTGTGAAGCCTTTGTGTATCCTTCTTTAGTAAGCACTGTTTTGCAATGTGTGAATATCGCTACTATTGTTGTGAGTTTAGATGATACCGCCTACTTATTGTAATGAAGTATGATGATTTAGTTTGGTAGCCTAGCATAATGGCAGTACATTAGAGTGCAGTATAAATATCAATAAACCTTCATTTCATCGAAAGGCGGTGCTGCTCTCGTGCTCATGAAACATGAAACAACATGTCAATTCATACAGATGACGGATGCTAATGTATTATATGGTCCTCCGTCACTTTCCACGAATTGCCGAGCGATCGATGAAATTCACGACCGCGTAATGGGGCCAGACGCTAAAGCGATGTTGGTTGACAGGTGTGGATTGATAATTTATTGGTTTCGTCGGCAAGGATCAGAATTGGATAGAAGGTAAGGTTTCAGGTGGGATGCAACATGTAAAAATACAACTAGGGAGAGGGGATGGGTACATGTGAGTGGGTGTAAAGGGACGGACAACCAGTTAGGATGATGCAATATTGGATGAAACATGGGAACTGAGAAAGGGAAGGCATTTAATAGGATGAAACCTGCGGAGACACCTAAAATGGGGATGGAGAAAGTAGTGATTGGGCCAGGAGGGTCATGTAACATATGTTGATGGCACAAATATGGATGACCCAAAATGGGACGAAGAGTTTGTGTGGGTTGGTTGATATTCTCAGCCGAGTCTTGCTACAGCAAAAGTTTTATGGGTAACTGGAAACCCTTTTCGAACTCGATCACAATGGTAAAAAGTAAATCCAAGTTACATTATTTTGGAAACGTTTTCGTTTAAATGATTACGATTTTGACAGAAATAGCCTTTGATAGTCAATATTTAAAGATACTGCCGCGGCCATGACCATTGTCATGACGTGGATTAATGGTATCATTATTGAACTGACATCTGCCTTTTTGCTCAATCTTTGTCTAGAGGTGTTGATAGTGTGTGGCCTGTGCTGATAAAGCCTACGGGACAACCAGTGACGTCACAAATTCTACCATGGCATCGACCGTGTTTTATAATGAAGAGAAGGGTTACATTGAAAATATATTATACGATGAACAATAGGATTACTCGGAAAGCATTTTGTAATGAAAAAAGTCCCTGATGTCGATAAGACTGAACTTGTTAAAACGTTTGTGTTCTCCTAGAAACTGCATGCGGCACAATAGTTTGTTTAGGGCCGGAGAAAGTGCCCAAGCATGCACGTCAGCACACAAGGCATATCTCCTCATTTATTGAGGGCTAATGGGAGGTGAACATTGGTCCGTCCACTAATGGCCGACAAGCAGGTGCATGTTCCGCTGTGAGGGTCCCTGAGGCTGGTACAGGTCTGTCATGTCCACCCGCGATATATATATATATATATAAAATGTACAATTTTATGTTGTAGAGACAGGATTACTTTGTTATGACCCACGCTTTATCGGCGCGCACTGCTACACTCACGACTCACTCGCTAAGCCAACAAGATCCCAATGGCTGTTGAGAATGAATTCCATAACGGCCCCGGGGGCATTTGGATGTGTTTTAAGATTCGTCTTCAATGGCATCTGGATACCTGCTATGAAGACAATAATAGCAGCCGACATATCTGGGTCAGCACTTAAAAGGCCACACTGGCGATGGGAAGAGTTAACTTGATGCGCTAGACATACGCCAGTAATATACTGATCAATATATCAGTGAAATCCGCTAATTGTCTCTTTGTTTGACACACCATTACAGCCAGTGTGGGCGATGTAAGTCAGTGTTGGCGACTTGAGTCAGTTTGGGCAATGTGATTCAGTGTGGCTAATTTGAGTCACTGTGGGAGATGTGAGTCACTGTGGCTGATTTGAGTCAGTGTTGGCGATGTGAGTCAGTGTGGCTGATTTGAGTCAGTGTGGGCGATTCGTGACTGTGAACGTGCTGTGGCGATGTGTGACTTTGGGAGGGATCTGCGACGATGGGAAGGATGTGTGCCCATGTTGTAGGGATGTGTGACTATAGAAGGGATGTACCCGTGTTATACCGACGGTTAACTTTGCTTTATAGGACTGTGTCGCACTAGCGGCAGGAATGTACTCAGATATTCGAAAATGTAACAAGCAAACTATTGTCGCCAAATACGGCAAGAATACATACGCAATTTAATTTACAGATTGTTAACTTCCACTGCTAATTACTGCTAGGTCGTCAACAACTTCTCGGTGTTCCTTGAACGGGGGGGGGGGGGGGGGGGGGGTGGTGCACACGGGTGTGTAATGGGAGGGTATTTCCCCAAGGCATGATAATTATTGCGATCGAATGTAGTACTTGTGACAAATATGTTGTATGTTTCCATCCATGAGAAATGCCGTACATTATTCTGTCTTCATATATGTCTCTTGTCGATTGCTCTGGGTCAAAGCAGCAACAACAAGCTGTGTCAACAAGGTGTGGAGGCTTGGCTTTGTACAATATACAGATGTATGTTAATCTAACGCAGCAGGTCACAGAATCCTAGTGCACGCAGTCGTCGGCGGTGTGGCCTGGGGAGCCACAACGAACATCTTCCCCTAAGCACAAATCCAACCTTTCCTCTCCTCTACTAATGCGTCACGCTCTGCTGCCCATACTCTTCTTGCTGCAGGTACAAGGTATTAACTTTGCATTAGGCTATGGGTGTCAACGGATATTGTTGGAATGATCAAATGTCTTTGCATATTTATAGTTCTCACAGCACCACTAAAATATATCCCACATGCTAACATTAAGTTTCCAGCTGGCATTGCCCCAAGGTAGGGCTGACTGTCCCATGTGTATGTATGTCCATTGACACAGATTTGTTGCACAATAACAAGACTCCCAATGACAGGTTTCAAAACAGCCCTGGAGTCACTCGCATAGACAATATATTTACATTGTGACTTATCATGTTTGTCACAAGGTCAACATTTTAAGTGTTTGTACGAGGCTATAGATTACAACCAGTGTGAACACATTGTTACATCTGTGCTATTGGTACATTACAACAGCTGTTTATATTGGTTGCTATAGGTGCTCTATGACGTGACTAATGATGATGGAATTATTATAACTGCGAGTGATGTCGAGACCTGTCCTACAGATGACAATTGTGATCGAGCTTCCAGTCAACATGATGTTTTTACTCAAAGTTCATTCAGTATCCAGGCCTGCGTGGAGGTACGTATTGTGTTTTAATTTAAGAAGCAAATAATCATATATTGTGTCACCTTAAGGCTAGAAAGTGCTTGTCATTGCACAAAAAGACGATGACAAAGATGATAATGGTGACAACTTGTAAGTCACTGTCTGTTGACTGATTTACTCACAGCAGATATGTCATGCAACATGTGGTTTCTGTAAACAATTTTAGACTGTCGATTAAGTCCTCCAAACCCAAAGATCATTGTTTACTGGCCCAAGGACATACTCAAGAGGCATATAAGTTGTTGTCGGCCAAAAAAAATTACAGTGCTCAGTTGTACTAACAGCGCAACAGTATGGCATATTCACGATTTCTTCTCAAAACGGTACAAAATATCGCTATAAGTGACTCGGCCTACCGCGTAAACACAAGAGGAATCTAGGTCATAAAACTATCAGCGCGTTCAGCTAGCTGAGATGTTTAGCCGAAATCACGTCACGAGTCGAGTGTTCACGAAGTTTGCCGAGCGAAAAGTTGTCCTGTCTGAGCGCCGTAAAGTGATAAAAAAAATAATAATTTTTGTAATTAGAAAGGTCTCATTGCGCATTCATAGGCAGAATGACTGACAACGGAAATTTTTTTTCTTGATCTTTATACCTATGCGGGTTTTACATCGTGCGTCTAGAGGCTATGGTCAAATGTGAACTTTGACTCGATCACACACAATCACGAGGCGATACATATAGAAGAATTTAACTCCTGGCGCGCCTCAGACGATTGGATTTCCGTCGCAGAATTTTTCCAATGATAAAGATTTTGATGACATTACTGTTAAACTGCCGACGGCTACGAGCGTCGACACTGAAGGTGGCCACAGGGATAGGGTCTCCTGTTTCATGTTGTTCCTCGGATGTGTTGTCGGGAAATCATTTCGCCTGTGATCCAGTTCTATATCGGGACAGCAACGAGAGTTTGTCATGTTTCCGGAGTCTGCGGCTGAGCATAGCACATAAGGACGCGGAACACCCCGCTCAGGGGTTATCTCAAAGCAACGAGAGGTGTTTTTCCCTAGATTTGAGCTGGCCTATAGAGAGAATTGACGATGTAATCTCTGTGGGCGGAATGTTTTTCAGTGGAATGGCGTTGTTAATGCAACACTCAAGTGCCCGCTTAGGGTGGCTTTAATGCGCCCTATGTGAGCAGACCATGTTGTCTGATGATGCTGTGTTGTCCATGTCTCAGTGAATGAGCAGCTGATGTGATATGTGCCATATTGTATATCGATAAAAAATAACGCTGCTTGGCTGAGCTTCATTTCGTTTTATGTCTTAACTCGTCTATATCTTATCGACAGTGTGTTTGAAAGTAGCCCCAAGACCACACGTTACCGTCTACTTACTACGGCAGCCTTCAATTATGCACGCTAAACCTATCTTCACAGCCAAACTAACCAATGTAATTTCACGAATCAGTTGCCATTTCGCTGTGGAGATATTTGACCACATATCAGAGGCGATGGGATCAACTGATGCATTGCTATACTGCTAGAACAAACGACATTACATCGGTCAGACAACGAGCATGGGACCGGAAGTAGTTGGCGCCATGGTATAACCACGTGCCATGGCATGGGGCTGAGATCCTATCTGATATAAAGCACACAAAATCACAACTCACGAGCTTAATCGGATATATTATATAAGGTTCATGAAATAAAATCGAACGTACAGTATATGGGACATGATTTGAACGGCAGGTGAGGATATTAGCAGATACCTGGTTTTATGAGGCCCTTAACAAGCAGTCTCAATTGTTGAATCGATCCCCAAACGTGGTGTCAGTATGTTGATGTGGTCGTCATCTGCATCAATTCAGACAGAAAAACTAAGATTCCCACGCGTGCCCGTGAAATTGCGAAGGGAAATCGATGGTATGGGCGGAGGAGGGTCGTGGCGCTGTGAGGGTCCTCTGCTACCGTGTAGGGCGGCCATGGAGTCTACTATAGACGTGATCGATGGAGAATCAACAGGTCGATATACGCTTTCCTGGCGGCTGCTATCGATAGACATCCACTTAGTTGACCCGTGCTCACGGCAGGAAATAGCCCCATCATTAGTATTGGGGTATACGCAACAAATTGGTTGTCCCGGGTCAGGAGGCGGTAACACACTTGTACTGTAGTAAACTCGTCTTGGGTTAGAGTGCCGATGAGGCAGTTACTACGGGCACGACAAATCAGTACGCCGAGCCACTCGCGTTATTTTATCTTGACGCTTGCGCAAATCAGTGCAAAGATTGAGCAGTATCATGCAGTGTTTATTGCAGAAAGCTTATTGACAGTCTTACTTGCCTTTTGTAAATATTCGTATTGGGAAAAACCGAAATGCACAGTAATACTAGATATGAATTTGATGCATAATCTAGAAACCACAGAAGGTCGGTGTCACGGAGATTTCCCATGTTACACCTGCCACTGCCAATCCAAACGCAACAGCACACCAGATAAATTCCATGCAAACAGCGTTACTATCAAGTCTTCCTGGCATTACTAGAAATGTACATATGTGTCCTCAAACCAGAAGCACCTGAATTTCTGGTGAGAAATTGAAACAGAAAATGCCTCGAATGCTTCGATCTGGTGCGTATTATTTTACCGACAGCATATATTACAGCAACGATAAGCGTTAAGGAAGCTACAGCGACGAGGATGCAAACGGCCACGGACCGGTCAAAGATGGTGAGGTGGTCGTCTGCTGAGTCGGCGTTTTCCGGTTCACGGACGCTCACGTTGTAGCCGACAGCGCCCTCTGGCTGCCCGATACTGATCGGATAAGAGCGGTGGATGTCACCCATGACCTCATCAGGGGTCACGTATAGTTGGCTGAGGAAAATGACGACAAGAAAGCATGAGTGATAAATTGTGCTGACGATGTGCGCACCAAATACTGGGCAGTGGGTTGTTGTGTTTCCGAAGCAAGAGCTAACTGCGATCCCGTGCCGCGAGCCGTTTGCGATTCCGTTCCAATAGCCGATTACGATTCAGAAGCAAGTGTTGAAGGCGATTGCTCAAAATAAGCTGATCCAGCCTTATATAAATCCATGCGGTGTAATCGTCAACTCGGACGCGATTGGTTGAATATGATAGGCGCTCTTTTTCACTCTTGCAGTTGTATATCCGAATTTCCGATGCATATTGACGCTTTTACTCTCTATGTCTCTCTTACAAAGCCCACTAATAGCGCCTTACATTGCGAGAGTTCCTGCAAACACTGCTGATGGCATCTGACCTTTGGCAGCAACAAAACATGCCTGACGTTTGACAAATAATGTGTCCATCTATCAATTAATGCTAGCTCCCCACGAAGAGTACGCCGGCTACTGGTGCCAAGGATACCCGAGGACGCCCTGTATAGCTGCGATAGAGAATGGCTCGCCGCACACGACCGATCTGCCGTGAAATTGATAGAGCTATTGAATACCTGGAAAGAAGAAAGGAGCCGATAGGACCGCTTGCTCGCCCGCACCCCGCCCAACCTGCGCCTCTGCGCCACGCGAACGCGCACATATAGGCGCTGCAATATATATCAAGTTAATTTACACTGGGCCCGCATTACAAGGCGAGCACTGCCTGCTGCATCA
The DNA here is from genome assembly GCA_034190875.2 of Urechis unicinctus. Classification (NCBI taxonomy): domain Eukaryota; kingdom Metazoa; phylum Annelida; class Polychaeta; order Xenopneusta; family Urechidae; genus Urechis; species Urechis unicinctus. The sequence goes on from CM067356.1 coordinate 23,924,452, forward strand.
GCTGCCGTCATCAATGATTGAAAGGAATTAGCCAACGGGTGTTATTAGTGAGATGGGTGCAGACTAGACCAGCAAAATCCGCGCTTCAATAATACATAACACGTCACTGATTGATCAGGTGGTACACCATGCCAGGGTGTAACCCGGGTCAGACGCAGGCTGCCTCAGCGACGACGTGACCGCCAGTGTAGCTTATTCCTATTTTCTGCTGCACTGTCACGACTAGAAATGATTGTTGGTCGATGTTGCTATCTGTATGATTATTCCACCGAACGAAACATTAAACCAAAGGAAGTGATTCTATTTTCACTCCAGAATGGCCATTAGTAAACGACATTACTTTGGTGTTTCTTTCACGGGCGTTATGTTAACTGCGGCATCCCGGTGCCCTCTGTCTGAGACAGTAACCAGTAATCGGTTTGCTTTGATAATGCACCATTCGACGATATAGACTAATACCATTCACTGTGGCCCATTCACTTCGGTAATTCTGGCGCTGTTCAAGCTGACAAGAAAGATCATTCACCATGCTTGCCTAACACGGACATTGGTCGGCCCGTTGTCTAGTACCTCTCGATGAGTAACAACCATACTACTAGCGAGACATGGGTCATCAGCCGTAATCTGACCGCTATACGCAGGGAATCAGACTATAATTAAGCGCTGCTGAATATCAACTAACATAAGCGGTTAAATTGTAGTGATAAGATCGGCTTTATGCGCTGCCTCTACCATTAAAATCTCTTATTAGCATGTATAATGACTTGGTTGTGAACGGATGAAGGCAGCCACTTCGGCCAAATAGGGTCATTACTCACAGGCACCGGGGTGGGAGGGTGACACCATACGCTGCTGCGTACAGGGCAGAGGAGAGGAGGAGACCCGGTCACATGCTGTCTACTCTTTACTGGTCACACGAGGCAAGACTGTCTCTCGCCGCCCAGTGGTCTACGTGTCCAAACTCCCTTTCAATTTCGTAATGGATTGCCTTTTTAATTACACTATAGAATCATATTTATGCATGGACAATCCGTCACGGAGCCTTACCCAAATTAATTCTTTAATTACAAGTATAGATAGAAAAATTAAATGCATGAATAATTAATTACAACCATATAGTGAATCTGTCGACAACTGACAGAAATTGCGCTCCACCGGTGAAGATCATTTCGCAGAAGACTCTGGTAAATGCATGCTATATTAAGACAAATTCTAGGAAGAAGTGCCATGCCCCTGATCAAGTTATGATAGAGACACAGGCGCACGTATTCGCTCTGATATCACATCCACTTGGGTTCGCCGAGTTTCACTTGTGGTGGCCAATGCCAAACGTACGGGGCGATTGCACATGAATATACATCAATAACTATAACTGAACAATTATATGGATATACGCCAATATTTGATGTTCAGTGATTACCAGGTGATTAAAGACCGGCTGGGTTTCGTCGCTCTAAGGTAAGCGGAATGGGTTGGACCAAATATGAAGTCATACACATCAAAATACACATAATATCATGTAATCAAGTTTAGATAACTACCATGGTCACATGGTCGCGTCTGTTTCGATCATTGCATAGGATTCCCCGCGTTATGCGCAAAACGAATGTTTTCCACCGAATCTTCAATGGTTTACCATCGCTACTTTAACTATTGAATGATGATAACTATTTGCTACCGTAAGTAGTCTCACGAAAGTTTCTCATGTCCTTATATATGCACTAATACTGTAAACTCATACAACCAGGTCGATATCGCCCAGTTGTCTTTCGGTATATGTGGAAAACAGGCTGAAATACGCCAACTGGCCCAACCATTCCGAATGTCCCCCATAACGTCACCGGAGGTAGAAACACTGCGTGGACGTCGCCAGCGCCGTATAGTGAAACCGAGGCCGCGCTACTGGAGGACAATAAACGATCGCCTTTGTGCTTGACAGAACTCCCGTCTCTGATCCCATATACTAGACACTATCTTATGATCGTGACATTGTTCCGGTTTATAAATCTCAAACCACGGTCTTCCCAAGGTCGAGCTCTGCTACTTTGTGGTCGCTCGAACAAATCCTTAATACCGTCCGCTGCGATAAGTCAGACTCGTGACTGAGAATGCATCAACTCGATGGCCGATTGGCTTGTCTGGAAAATATACGATTCATTATAGGACGACCTTCGGGGTTAACCGACAGAGACATCTACCGGGGTCATGAGGTTCTGAATCAACCAATGTCCAAACAACGATGGTATATCGCCTAATATAGACTACTCTCTGTGACACTCGTCATCAGGGATGACTTATATAGACTACTCTTTGTGACACTCGTCATCATGGATGTATGTATGTATGTATGTATGTATGTATGTATGTATGTATGTATGTATGTATGTATGTATGCATGTATGTATGTATGTATGTATGTATGTATGTGTATGTATGTATGTATGTATGTATGTATGTATGTATGTATGTATGTATGTATGTGCGTGTGTGTGTATGTTATGTGTGTGTGTGTGTGTGTGTGTGTATTGTGTGTGTATGTGTATGTGTATGTATGTATGTATGTATGTATGTATGTATGTATGTATGTATATGTATGTATGTATGTATGTATGTATGTATGTATGCATGTATGTATGTATGTATGTATGTATGTATGTATGTATGTATGTATGTATGTATGTATGTATGTATGTATGTATGTATGTATGTATGTATGTATGTATGTGTATGTATATATGTATGTATGTATGTATGTATGTATGTATGTATGTATGTATGTATGTATGTATGTATGTATGTATGTATGTATGTGTGTGTGTGTGTGTGTGTGTGTGTATGTATGTATGTATGTATGTATGTATGTATGTGTATGTATGTATGTATGTATGTATGTATGTATGTATGTATGTATGTATGTATGTATGTATGTATGTATGTATGTATGTATGTATGTATATGTATGTATGTATGTATGTATGTATGTATGTATGTATGTATGTATGTATGTATGTATGTATGTATGTATTTATGTGTGTATATGGGTATGTGTGTAAGTGTGTAAGTGTGTATGTGTATGTGTGTGTATGTATGTATGTATGTATGTATGTATGTGTATGTATGTATGTATGTATGTATGTATGTATGTATGTACGTACGTACGCACGAACGCACGAACGCACGTACCTACTTACGTACGTACGTACGTATGTACGTATGTGTGTAATGTATGCATGTATGAACGTACGTACGTACGTACTATGTATGCATGTATGTATGTATGTATGTATGTTAGTTAGCTCATTTTGTGGCAAGCGTTACAGGTTGCAATTTTCGAATTTGGTCCGAATTTGTTTTATTATATGGTCGGTCCCTTTTATGCGCAGGACCAAGAGGTTTTCTTTTGATATAAACGTGTATCACAATTTGATTTTAAAACAGAGTACATATTTCGAAAGTATAATGTAATTGTAATATTTTTCAAAATATATGTAATAGTAAATAATCAATTGTTTAAATCATTATGACCATTAACGATATAGAAACGACGATAGTTAGTTAATTAATTGCGAAATTAAAAAGTTTAGAGATTTTTTTCGAGAAATGTTCGAAAAAAGTTTTTGGTATCAGCGGCGGCATTTGTACAGCACAATGTGTAGGCTGCTGTTTACATACCAGCGAAAACCAAGCAGAAGTGGCACCCACTGTACCTCAAGCTTACTTTGTGAGAAAAATATATATAACTTAGAGAAGATTATATTCAATGATAAGTTATCAACAAATATTTAGACGTAATATTATGGTTATAACTCTATTGACCTCTGATGTTTAACGTTGGTCAGATTCTAAATAAATGCGCAAAACCAAGAGGATTTTTTTATGCCTTGACCTCAAACTAATGTCAAGGTCAATTTTGAATCATCAATATTTTCCTGAAAAATGACACGATCGTAAAAACAACTACAGATTATCGTAGCCCTATTGAATTGCAAACTTTTTCGTTTGCGTTGGTCAGCTTCAAAATGAATCCTTGTTCAATTTTTTATACCAATCTCTTTCGGACAAGTCAGAGTTGAGAGGCGGACTGCGTCATGATGTTCTACTCTCGTATACAGCAGCGTCACAAGACAAAGCCACTGTTTGAATCATAACGCAATCCAGTCACTGCAGGTTCATTATACAATATTGTAGAGATATCGTCCCTGAACACTTCTTTTGAAAATCCGAATTTACGAATTATCTTGTTAAGTGTTAACAGTGGCTAACGAATTAAAGATGGATTCTTTTTCGGTGCTAGGTGCAATTTTCAATTTGGTTCCGTTGTTGTCCATTTGCTAAAATGACATGATTCTAGTGTTTTCGGAACAACAAATCATCGATAATTTATCGATATTCGCGCTTGGAAAAAAGTCTCCGAACATTGTTCTCCAAACTGTTGAAATGAGTGTCGACCAGGTCAAGTAACTGCGCATTCCATCATCTGCTGATGTTATCGCTCAAACATTCAGCCCCACAGGGACAAAGGTGAAAGAGCGTGGAATGGACCAGCTATTTTATACCCGACCCAGCCACCTTACAAAAGACTGTAAAATTGAACAGATCCAACACGAAGCAATACAAGCGGTCATCACTGGAGGTAATAGACATACAACGAGGAGTAGCTTGTTCAGCAGTACCGTACGAGGCAGTGCTATTCAACACTCTATTGCGACCATTCACCAGACAAGTTTAGATATGTTTTGAAACTGAAAGTTTCTCTAAATGAATACATTTAATATAATAAGAAATATATTGGAATTTTTAAGATTACTTGCAGCTTCCTATGTCTGGTAGAGCGTAACACGTGCCATATATGGGTTTTAATTCACGTATGGTAAAAAAATAAGGAATCGGATTTAACAACGACCTCAGAAATAGCAGGATTTTTTCGAGGACATCATTTTCAAACGTACAAACGATGAAGTTGTTTTTCACAACAATAAATGATGATTTTTTATTAAATGGACTTTCAATGTATTGTTTCGACTTAATAAACAAAACATTATTGACCAAATATCTGCGATAGACGAATCTTGAGTCAATCATGGCTTCCATGCAAAATCAAATCTTCTTATCATTATCATATAACAGACTTAACGACCCTTCTCTTTCGGCACGGGACCGGCGGTATACATGTCAACAAAAACAAATCTCTGTTGCTTATAGTGGGTAACAAATATTCATATTGTTCAAAAATCTTTAAATTTTCGTTTGTTTACCACCAAAGATACTCAGTGGTGGTATGTAATTTAAGGATGATTTATTTCGATTAAAATCATCAAAGATTAGGACTTGACTAAAAACCTTCTGCTGAGATCGCTCTGTGTGAGGACCGATATGGAAGGCCGACAAGGCAAGCTTGATCCAAAATTAACACGTTGCGCGTTCGCCACCATTTAGTTCAGTATCCAGTTCATGCTTAACAAATGCTGGGCATCTCCTCCTGTTATACACGGGACTTCCGGCGAGCTGAGAACAACATATGCGACCTTTGATTGGAGTTGGAGGATGTACTGCCCAGGAATTTGACTAGAAGATAGCGTGCTCGCCTGGTACCTTTAGATTTGTCTCGCATGACTTTACAGCAGCAGTAGACGAGACCAACAACGATTGTGAGACAGATGACCGCTAACAGGGTGTACGGTGGTACCGAGTTCTGGAATATACACATGAAACTGTCCGCACTCGTAACCGCTGCCGTCTCGTTGTGCTGGTCTGTTACGTTGCCGGCGTTATCCGACAAAGCGGTCACATCCGGGTATGATGTTGTCATGGTGATAGCCAATTGAAATCTAAAAAAAATTAAGACAAAACAACGTGTATCCCAGAACAACAAGAAATTGTCTTGCGAACGACTTTCAGTTGATGAGTGATCACCGCTCCGTGGTCGTTGTGATTAGTCGCGACCTTCGCGTTATAACTAAATCCGGACCCACTTATTGGTCAGCTTAACACAGGTGACCTCTCACAACATCGAGAAGATATCCTGCGAATATATATGCAGCCTGTACGCCATTAGATTACTATCTTAACAATCAGACGACGAAGTTGAATCTATCCTTTTAAAAAATGGCACTCAATCTGAAAGCTGGTGTACGTCTGCGTGCAGTACCATCCGCTAACCCCATGTTGATGGGGGCCCCATCCACCAGACAGGCCGCTGAGATTGACGCACGCAGTCTTGGTGGTGATTATACGCGACTTAGTGCAATTACGTAACCTCGTTAGCCGTACAAGTCTGGTCATTAAGGGGTGGCCACCTGTCTTACGCGACCCCATTACTCAACGTGACAATCACATCCCGGATCGATTTGCGATAGGTCGACCTTATAGCGAGGTCATTTTCTGTGTGGGTTATAGTATACGCTATATCTTCTGTGTACATTTTTATGCTGAATCACGTGAATCAATATTAATATCCAGAATAACGAATGATCAGTTGTGTGGATCAAGTATAAATTCAATTTGAATGAGTAGCGTTCCTTTCAACGTTTGACTACATCACTTTTATGTCGCGTTATTACACGTTGCGTTTTCGGTCATTCATATCAACTGCTTCGTGTAACTCTTGACTTTGACTTTCCGCTTTCGATGTTTCTTATTCAATGTAACAGAGGATATAGCTTTGCCAGTGTTTATATACATGGTCCTTGCCGAGTTTGTTGACTCTCAGACCAGACAACCCACCTGCGTGGTCTGTCATTACAGATGTTATGATTTCGTGTCTCAGCGAGAAACCGGGGATATCTGGTTGTTCCGTGACTTCCCGATGACGAACACGCAACCAGATTAACGTTTAGCAAGCGAAACACTTTTGAGATAACCCCTGCTGTGTGCTTGATATCAGCCGCCTCCATGGTCTAGTCATATTGAAGCTGCGCTGCTTGATGAGGGTCTCAAACCGACACGAAAGCTGGGCGATATTGAGACACGGTCGCAGTTATTGAACAGCTAGCCGGCGTTATGTAAAATAGACCGAGCTTTTTCTCGAGCAATGATTGGCTGAGAGATGGGTGCCATGCGATAAGACTGTGGACCGCAAGGGCAATCGCTATAATCCCTCTTACGGAATAATACGAATCTCCGTTCTTTATTATTTACTCGATACCGCAGAAGCTATCATAGTTGAGCTGCATATATTGTCGTGTCATGGTATCCGCTCAGAAGCATGTCATAGACTATAGTACAAATGATGTTTAACTTCCGTTTTCCGTTGTCTACTCTTATGAGAGTACCATTGAATACAGACTGTATTCTTTCAATGTAGTATTTCGAACACTGTAGATTCACATCCATTGAAGCAGGTAAGCAATTTCCAAAGAACTTTTCTTGAAAAGGCTCTACAAATAAATATATGCTTTACATTTGCATTCCTATCAACGTTGATGTCATAATGTTTCACCGCTGGCGGAATAGCTGATACAAACTTCAATTCATAACGTTGTCGGATTAATTCAGCCCATACTGTTGGTGTTGCATTATGACGCTTGTGGAATCCCTCCACTACCGGTATGATTGAAATGGTCCCTAAAGTCATACATTGGACGAAATGTTAGAATCACGATGTGGAAAGGAAACGCAGCATTGCCGTTTGTAAGACATCGCGTATTGCCTCTTGTTCTTTCTAACATTGTTTCAGCGTTATATTATGGCAGATGATATATTAATTATTTAAGTTGCCCAGACTGGAAATTATATGCCGAGTCTTGCATAAACATGAGCAATAGAGTGGATCCATGCAATGTATGATTCAAATGGGCGGCTATTGCATTATAGGCAGGTTCCAGCGTCCTCTCATACTGTAACACTGTGATGATTCCTTGTAGCAATGACTGAATCATAGCTAATAGGTAAATGAACTGCTGAATAAGACAGTCATACAAATCACTCAATGGTAACTCTAGGTTGATAATTACTATATAAGATTTCGTGAATTCGATAATGTGACTACAATAACACCGAGCTCAGTAAGCTTTATTCCCGCAACATTGTACTGCAATGAATTAAGTGCAATGGATGTAGTGCCACGAACCACGCTTGACATCACGTGGGGGAGTGGATGGCGGGGAATGACGGCGTGGCGCCGACGCATAGCATCTACCATGAAATTTGTTCAGATGAAATCGAACATGACAATTACACATAAACATGCCGTAACTACTACAAGAGTACACCTTTAGGCACTACGTTCACATGAACAAATGATCTTTTGAGGTATATACCTCACCCCTAGAACGGCTTAAATGCTATTGAATGACTTTCAGCGCATCCATATTACTGACTGCTATCTGGCATGCATGCGCTATCAAACACCGCCATACTATTGCTGTAACGTGTAGCTCGGCACGAACATTTGATTCCCAACACGCTTCATGTGTACACACAGAGAGACCATATATTGCGATCTGTGCAGATGCCACGACATGTTGTAATGTATCATATCATAGCACGGCTAAAAATCATTTTCCGGTCATCATCCCTGAAGAAAGGCTGCATTTGAAGTAGAATCATTTATCTTGATACACGAGAATAAGCAAGCCATCAATACCTCGCTGATGTAGATTCATATTACTTTTCACTAGATAGTTATGCAGTTATTATCAATTTAGTAATAATTTCATATACAGTGTTGGACAATCACCTCTGTTATCACCTCAGGGCATCAAAAGACATATTCACCTAAACGTATGTGTTGACTTTATGTATGACCCATTCTTGTTTGGTAAATACATCACTTTTGTAAGACCAGCAACACATCTAAGACATATAGCCGAAACTTAAACCAAGTAACACCCTTGCTGCATATACATAGATAAATATTAAGCGATGCATATCTGAAATATGTGCTCGGCATCTCCATGCGTTTATCGTCATTCGAAACAACTCAAACATTTGTAAATACATCTTCATGGCCAGGAATCAGAATGTCCTCTGATGCCGTGCAGTGGTAATAACAAATCTGTAACTAGCTGCTATCCTTGTGTTATCCATGCCGTGTGTGTCTTAATGTGATTGAAGTGCTTGATCCGTCACCCATGCATAACTGAATAATTGCCAGCATTTAATTCTGCATTATTTATATGCTCCTAAATCGATTAATCGCTAGTGCGTTACTAATAAGCATTGCAAATGAGGCATATTTCAAGTCATTATCTTTGGTTTGTGGGACTCGATAATTGAAATATCGGAATCTATTAAAAAAACGCGGTCTAAAATGACTGTTGCTACTTCTTCATAAAATCACATTTAAATTTAATGAAAGTTTCTTCCAATTAGATTATTTGACTAATCTTTTACATCCAAATTTATAATTTTGCAAAACTCATCAACTCACTTGAAATTGTTTTTTTAAAAATAACGCCCACAACTTGCCATTATCAGCATCAGTGGTATCGATCGGAAAGATTATTTGACGCTTATGTGGTCGAATCAAAGATCTTGTTTTAACTAGATACCCGACTCGGACGTTTCTGTTGTGAAGCTCGCCTCCAGCGCGCCCCCTGGTTTCATGGAAGATAAAATGTAAACAAAAGCGCGTGGCTCAATGGTTAAAGATCGATCGTTGATGGTATGTACTCAAAAATACCGCTGTATTTCCAAAATGATTTTATCATGTAGTACTGTAACATGTAATCTTGCTTATTTTGAATACCAATATAATAATAAATTATTTCAGGACATATCATATACTAAAAACATTGATGCAGTTGAATTTAATCGTCATTAACTCTCTCGCTCCAACTCTCTATCTCTCACTCTTTCTCTCTCTCTGTGTCTCTCACTCTCTCTCTCACTGTCTCTCTCTCTGTCTCTATCTGTCTCTCTGTGTAACTGTCTCTTTCTCTCTCTCTGCTCTCTCTCTCTCTGCTCTCTCCTGGTCATTATAACTAAAACTCGCAGTCTCTTACTCTCTGTCTCTCTGTCTCTCTCTTTCGCTCTGTCTCTCTGTCTCTGTCTCTGTCTCTGTATACTGGTGTGGATTTATGATAGAATAGTCCTTGTACATTTGCCATAGAGGGCTTTCAAGGAACTAAGTAAACAGATATCAATATTTGATTTTTCGGAAATCTACACATACAATAGCACTTAATATAAACAAGAGCACACATTTTCATATGTGGGAAAATGTCAATATCTTACGATTTTTTCTCTCCTTATGGTCCCTTAACTTACAGTTAACCTCTCTCTCTCAGGGAATGATGCAACCTGATGTTCACCATAATACATATTACAGAAACATGACATTGCATGATTCACATTGGAGTTTCTCTAATGAGACCTCTTTAGCTAGAATGCTTACAACCCTGGCTTTTACTTGCTTAATGTATAATACTGTGTCAATGAATTTGCGGCAATGCTCATTAAGTCTGCATATTGTATCTAATAGTGATAAATTTTGTTTCTGCATATTGCACACAACTTAATTTCCGGGCAATATAGCCAGAGACACATGTTTCAACATTCACTTCCTGGGTGGAAAGGCCTTTGTCAATTCAAACAGTTAATTGCAGCGCAGAAATGCTCAGATATACTGGCAAGTCATAACGAAGTTGGTTGGATGCTGCGCGAAAAGTCATAACGAAGTTGGTTGGCTGCTGCGCGTTGAGTAGCTTCCACAAAAGTAGGGGGCGCTGCCTACGCGGTGTCACGGAATTTGTCGGACGAGCTGCCGAGTCGGGTATCTTATTATAACAAGATCTTTGGTTGAATCAAGAATGGCAACGTGAGTAAGGGCTTAATGGGATGTAATCTTGTTCATCGATCTGGCAATCCTTTATACGCGTTTTTGTATGGTCGTATCCGGGACGCTAAGGAACAACAAGTCCTGAAACCATAGTGTGCATTTTTGAAGATAATATGCGAATGTCTGGAGTACGTCCCCTAGTGGATGTGGCTGGTCGATGGTGGGTTATTCGCAGTGATTGCATAGTTTTGATACCAGGACACCCGTGAAAATGGCCGTGCTGCTTAAGATATTGCAGGCAGCTTCTCTTCGCAGTGATTTAATCAGCAGTTTTATGGTTATTTTTAAGTTGCAATGAGTCGTGTACCAGCGTACAGTACTCAGCAACCTTGCCATAAGCTCGCGTGCTTCGTGAATCCCATTATTGCTGATGATAGATAATGCTCTACCAAGCCTTTCCATGTTTTGTAGGATCCTTCATTGCGCAAATTAACAATCCATCAATCACTGGCGACATCTAGGGCCTGCATTAATATTACAGAATTGGAGAAGAAAGCAAACAGGCGCATCACTTAGCGGCGTGATCTATTCATGGTGCACTACTTTTATTAAGTATTCTACAGCCGGTTTAGTTAGTGTTAGGCGGTTGGTATGCATTATTGATATGGCGGCAGAAATGACACCGCAAATTGCCGCTGCGTCATATTGTATTCAATACCTTAATCAAGTTCCGTTAACAATTTGCTCAACCCAACTGAGTATTTTTTGTATGGGGAGATGAATGAATCTATCACACATGGCAGTGGGTGTCTTAATGTTGTGGGCAAAGAAACCATGCACCCATTGGCCTTATTCAGGTTGCACGTTGATGGCTGATATCTCATTATATATTCATACCAATTGTTCATACACTACAATGCATATTGCGCGACGATTAGCCGAGATGATAATGATGTGGAATGGCTGACATTATAGCTGTTGATGTAGTGGTCAAATAATGATAAATATTATAAAATGCATGACCGCTGCTGTGAATTGAGATTCCGCTGTGCAGGTGCGTGTAGCACATTAATGTCGGTTCCGTTGTGCAGGTGCGTGTAGCATAAATATGTAGCATAAAATGCAGGTGCGTGTAGATGTCGGTTCCGCTGTGCTGTGAATTGAGATTCATACGTCGGTTGTGCAGGTGCGTGTAGCACATTAACAGGTGCGTGTAGCATACTAATGTCGGTTCCGCTGTGCAGGTGCGTGTAGCACACATTAATGTCGGTTCCGCTGTGCAGGTGCGTGTAGCATACTAATGTCGGTTCCGCTGTGCAGGTGGTGTAGCACGTTCCGCTGTGCAGGTGCGTGTAGTGTCGGTGTGCGTGTAGCACACTTATGTCGGTTCCGCTGTGCAGGTGCGTGTAGCATACTAATGTCGGTTCCGCTGTGCAGGTGCGTGTAGCACATTAATGTCGATTCCGCTGTGCAGGTGCGTGTAGCATACTAATGTCGGTTCCGCTGTGCAGGTGCGTGTAGCACATTAATGTCGGTTCCGCTGTGCAGGTGCGTGTAGCATACTAATGTCGGTTCTGCTGTGCATTGTAGCATACTAATGTCGGTTCTGCTGTGCAGGTGCGTGTGTATGTCGGTTCCGCTGTGCACTCATACTAATCGGTTCATATCGGTTCCATCACTATTCTGATACAGCATGACTCGCATGGTTTAAATTTCCAACTGGTCCCATATCGAATGCTTGCTTGTTAAGTTGCAGAGTAAATTCGTCAAGTATCTCCGAGTGTACAAGAACGAATAGTTTATCTTCAATGCAACACTTTTCCACTTTGAAGGCCTGCAAACAAAACTATATATGTTGACGCATATAGGTTGCTCTCTTCCCTGGTCAACTTTCATAAGATGTATTGCCTCTTTGTGTGTATATATTGTGGTTGATGCTAATGTGCCTGACTACAGATGAACTGTCGTTGAGAAAGCAACTCCCCATCAGACCTCATTTTCTGCCACAGGCGTTATGCGGTACGCGCAGTTATATCAGCGAAGGAGATATTGTGGTGTCATCGGGCGCTCTATAGATGTGTCTTAATTTAAGACGCTCAGCAATATATTATACAGTGACACAAGGCACCGTCTAGAAAGCGGCCCTTAGGAAAAAACACCCCGGCATGAATCATCATGTAAAGCGCATACTGTGTACTTTGTCTCACAATAATGCTGGCTGAAGAAGAGAGGAGTCCATGTGGGCGATAAACGATACAGAGTTAACTCAGATATCATAATCCAACACGACAAGAGTATTATCGAAATATTTAAGGCCGTTATTACGTCTTTTGACATCATCAGAGACAAAATTGTCCCTTTCTCTCTTGCCCAAGCTAGCTCCTTCGTTTGCTTGAAAATGTGCTGACCACGCTAAATTCACCTCAACAAAACGGATACAGAGACAGAGTGACAAATATGGTTTATAGTTTAGGTAAAAGTGAACCCGTTACTAAGGGTCATGATGCTTATGATGTTGCAAAGGACTTATATTGCTATAATTGAGTCAACAGTACCATTGTAGGTTTGACGATACATAGTATCAGACATCGACTACCACTGTTCTGTGTCCAGCAACCTTCCTTTGTGATTGAATTACCCCGTTCTTTCCGAGGATGGATAATGCTTTACCAAGCACTCCACGATGTTAAGGATCCTTGATTGTGCCGAGTGACCCTCCATCAATCACTGGCGACTTCGATGGGGTGCATCATATTATTAGAGAAACGAAGAGGCAAGCAAACAGGCGCACCCCTAGACATCGCGATTGATCAACGTTACATTGCGTTAATTACTTTGATGTCACGTCGAATTTGTGTACATGAGCAGCCTGTCATGAAATACGACTTAATAGGATGATGTTCATATTATGGCGCTATTATGTGAGTATAATAGTTGTGTAATTTGTCGACTAATTCAACGTCGTAACTGCAGTTAATCAGTGATCTTAAACTTTGGCTGGAGACAATGCTAAGGTGGCAGTTGTTGACGTTATGAAGGTTTTATTGCAGGCAATGTTGCTGTCAATTACATGCTTTCCGGCGTGATGAGAATATCCTTATGCTAATTCATCGACCATTGTCGGCCGACAGCAGCAGGCGTGCTCGTATGAGCGGACTCATGATCGAAGTGACATGCCTTACTTTGACCAGCATGACTACCGCGTATAGTGTAGCTGACTGCTGCATGGTAACATCACGCATAAAAAAGGTTTTTCTATCAAGTGATAGCGTCAGCGATGCGTTAGTTTATGTGAATGATGCGATCATAACGCCTGCACGTCATCATTCTGTCGTGTGCAATATCATTAAGCACGTGTTCCCGTGAGATGTGCTGCAATGTTACTCATTTAATATAACATCTTTATTCATAATGGTATATCTAAACACCACTTGCGTACTGCACGGCACTTGAGGTGAATGTATGTGGTAGGTAGAGGGGGGGGGGGGGGGGGGGGGGGGCGTGTGAAGACGCAATTCGGACACTCTATAAGCAAGCTCAATGTAGGCCCATTGACATTTTGGAGGGACAAATGTTCAATGCGTATTGCCATCCACATGTTCATTCACTTGAGAAGAACCGCCGTTCACTTCCTTTAACTGTACAGAATCAGTTTCACTTATTACATGATCAAAGGGAAGAGCAACATTTAATCCAGGATGAGAAGGCCAATATAAGGCGGACACATGGTCGGAGGAGCATGCTGCAAAACGCTAATTAGATGTCATAGTAACTAAGAGCATTTTTCTACTGCCTGGCGTCGGAAATACTCTATGAGTGCATGTATTTTTGTCGCCAGCGTCTTTGAAAACATTTGATTGGATGTGGTGTCTGTTTGTTGGTAGTTATTGTGGTTGGGGTTTATTCGTTAGACAACAGAAACAACTTGCGGTAGGTAGAAGCTGCCATTCATGGGGCAACTTCGCATCAGACATCGTTATAGCGGTTTTATCATTGAAGGAGGGATTTTCATGATGACATATCGGCCAGCCGGTTAACGCAGAATGTGTCCCATATTGTGCCGGTCGAGTCGGCCAATGTGTCAGGATCATCTCAAACATGTGGAACTTGATTAACAGCGGCTCAGTACCATAAGAGGTGTCCTTTCGAAGTATGGTTCCAAGCATACTTCGCAATGTGCATCTAATTCTTTGGATATCGAATCACTTGGTACCAGCAAGGTTGGTCTTAGAGCGATTCAGTTACATTGTAACTATCATATAACTTTTTGACTGTACGGGAGGCAGTCTACAAGAGAAGCGTGGTTAGAAATTAACTAAACCCTGTGCACGAAATACATGTCATTTGTATCATTATTATTATATTTCGTTAAAGGTGCGAGAAGATATCATTATGCGTGGCCCTTTACATTGATGTTATGCATGGGGTGGCAAATTTACACTTGGATATACAACACCAGTCATGAACATTTGAGCCGGTTCTATAGCATTATGACAGCTCTCGAGGCTACAAGCAAAATGATACCTCAATTAATGGAGAATGCAGGCATATTTATCCCTGATAAAACCCACCAGAAACAGTGAGTCGTTAATTACAATGTCGTGTGGCGATACAACAGTACCAGTATATATTACCCGTGAAGTATGTAGCCATCTTGAGTAAAAAAATAAGATTATTTTAAGACTGCTCTTCCATGTCTAAATTGAAGCTTACACTGTAATATCATTGCAGTTGGTAGTAAATGTTCAGGTGCTGGCAAGGCAATATTTTCTCTGCTCTGCAGTATTCAATATTTTGATGAGAAAATGTAATAAGCGTAATATAGCGAGTGGGAGTGGTGTGTGGAGTATAATGATTAAAACATGCTTACGTACTGCAGCTATAGGGTCTTCTTCATGGAATATGGATAGATAGAAGAATCCTAGTGGCTAAAGGCTACCACTGAGGTGATTCGGATATAGATGCATCATCCATCTTGTGTAGGTCATGTGCCTATTTGAACCTGTCACCTTACTTAAAGTGATGCAATTATTCATACTCTGTCAAGTGTAATGTCTGATTCCTCGCTCGACAGACAAAAATGTAGTCAACTCACCAATATGGCAATCGACAATGGCGGTTATTGTGACCTAAATATGAGCGTGATTAGGTTATTGCAATCTGTCACGCTACATTTAATCCACATCGCGTGCAAGTTGTTGCGATATAAGGGTAAGCACGTAGATGAAGTCAAGCCAACTATTGTAACTTTCAATTGTTATTTCACTCTGCCATATCGAAGTGGTATGATATATTGTATGATATACATACATATACAGCATTACGTTATCATGGTTGCAACCAATTTGCTCAAACACTTTCACCGGAAAACTGGCAAACTTACCGGACGAGGCAGTCACATTAGATGCTTTGGTGTGATTACGCAGCAGTATTCATTAATGCCATACACATTCAACAGAACGACACACATGATATAATGCGGCGTCATTGCTATGAAGGATTATTAGTGGACCCATATATCAAGCTGACCATCACTATTTTCTTATAAGTAAATGCTCTATGAGGCGCTTATGTGGCATCGTGTATTTTGTAATGAATGCCGGTTATAAGAGCAGTGCCTTTAGAAACATCCTTTTGGGGTTTTTCGTCCAACCATTCATTGTTTCGAGCATAATATCCACCATGAAGCAAGTATTAAGGCAGCATAACTCCTGCATTCATCTGTGTAAGAGAGGCACCGTTTCCAGCCATTAACATGGGACATCACAAATAAGCACTTTCTTTTAGGACTGTATTATATGGTTCTGTTTATCTATAGCATAATGACAATGTGCTTTACCTCTCCGGAAGTGGTTGGAAGCATACATTTAGTCTGTAGAGAACAGGATCCGACTATGTATTGCTGGATGAGCAATACCGGACAACATATACTTTAAGCTGTCAACAAAATCTCAATATGCTACGATAATGGCTTCCAAACAGTCCACCGGCTGACCAATACAGGAGCATTACAGTTCCTGAATGCTAGATAGTATGATAAAGTTGCTCAAAGACAACCGTTAGAAATAGGACAAATATTACTCCATTCATGGCCGTTTGTAATTAAGATTACGGTCTAAAAGTGTGTGCAAGTGCCCCGCTAATCTAAGTTGGGTATCGACAGCCACCATCATGGACGTGCATGGTATATATGAGCACTTCCCGTAATGTATGTTTCTGTGTGTATCTGTAATACTCCCACCTTATTTCAGAGGTGTACTGTTTGATAGGGTGGAATGTGAAGACGCGATATGAACGTCCCGGAGTATTACTAGGGACTACTTATAAGGCACGACTTACGTCTTACATTTTAATGCATTCGCATTTACTTGAGATGAATCATCATCCCCAGAGACGCCTGGTCTTGAAGTTCATGTTCCCTGTAGGTACAGAAATCAATTGACGGTCGTCAAGGATCCAAATAGTCATTACTACATGCTGATTATGTAGCACAATAACTTGGGCAGGACTCAGGGATAGTTAAAAAACGAACAGTTCAAATAAAAGTTTTTCTCGTACTAGATATGTAATGGGCATATTTGCCACCGGTATCCCCTATACACATTTCAAGCAATCCTTATATAGTCAGAATTATTTCCGTTAGCATGAATACTCCGCTGATGTTGTATAAAAGAAAAGAGACTAATCACTATGGCCCTTTTCGGTTTTATTCTGTGCCGTGTTGTAATTATTCATGTGACGTCAACATGCACACGAAGCCTCATTCAACACCGGAAGTCAGCTAAATGTTCCGCTTCTGCGGTATTATCACAGCTTACAGAGCTGCATGCAAACTGAATCACTAATGAAGGAAACGTTTCAGTACAGTAATCGCCGATGACAGGGATCCAACGACACATTATGGACATTTTTACTTGATAGGTCACCATCCTACTGCAAACAAAAACATAAGGCATAGAATTCAAGACAAGCGTTTTTCGGTCGAAAAAGAAGCGGCAATACTACAATGCCAGTATAGATGTCGTGGAAGATGTGTAGCCATAATGCGCATATCTAAAGGATCGTACCGATCTGACGAATATTGTCAGCTTACTGAATTTCCGCTGTTCTGTGGTATCTGATTAACTGATGAAAAACTTCTAATATAGACAATATCTTGACACACAGTGCATTGCACAAGGCAGATATTCAAATGCCGAAGTTGGGAAGCATGCTTGTTTCTCTGCAACACCAGGGTCATATTCATGAAATATGAAGTATGCCTATTACACAGACTAACAGCAACCATGCTAGTGAGCCTGAAAAGGAGTACGTAATCCATTTTGCAGGGGATATACACCTAGTTTCAATGTAAAGGTCCTTAATGCAGCGTAAAGTGTAATACATGATTCCTCCACAACCGAAGCAGATGTTGATAGGCCGCCATTATGGTCATAGACAACATCCGTTAACGTGACTACTCTTACGGTTGATCGAGGTACGACAGCGCAGGATAAAGTCCAAAACTTTGGAAAGGGTTACAATAACCAAATTTCTTCATCTGTTAATAAATATACGTAGGCGAAGTCACAGGCATTTTCATTGGCCGTTAGGCCACTATCTTCTAATTATACATAAACCCACAAATAACAGCTTGCTCACCAAAAATCTCGCGTTTACGAGCCTGTCGCGCCACATATTCACTGAGAACATGTATGGACAATCCAAATATGAGCTCCAATTAGAGCTCGTGATTTCTTTGCTCCGGACGTAGGACTGATGATCAATCAACTTCCGGGCACAGGAAACTTACTATTACAAAAAAATAGCGTTGGAATCAAATAAAGTATCCTTTTTGGTGGCAAATGTCGGGGCGGACGGTTTCGTTAGATAGAAGGATATGTTCTCAGTGGATATGGGGCGCGACAGGCTTGAAACAGGACTGAAAATTTTTGTGAGCTGGTGGCGAAATCGTTGTCTCCCTTAGGTTTATGTATGTATAACAGATCGCAGCCTGTCGGCCTATTCAAATTCTTGTAGGCGAAGTATGTGCATGAGTTAGATTCATGAAAAGCCCGATATTGTAATATTCAAACGTAGTTTCACTGAATCATACTGTGGTTCTAGTTATTGCAATATATACAGAAAAGTTATAAGGTTATACTATTAATTGCTGTTCAATATATTTGGCAGGAAATTATGAACAAATGCGAAGATTATAGGATAATGAAGGGTGAGTGTGGCGAATCGGGGGTAGTGCATAAGTTGGATGCTGCAGGTGTTTCACACAATCTCTACATGAATGTACTAGCACGCACAACAGTACGCCAGGGATAAACCCATGCATGCACCATGTGCTGACTACTTCAGCGCTAAAAAGTCACATCCAGTGTGTTGGGTATGTCGGTATGTCTATCTTAAACCCTCTCAACACAATGATATCTTAGACTGAGTGATGATGAACACATGAATCACCACAACCACGACGTTTCTATCGATATATTCCTTTGTATGGTTGTATATCATTCAGATTTCGAGCGTCTATTATTCTGAATTCAGTGCTCTTCCCAAAACAGGTACATATCTGGGCACTGTAATTGTTTATATTTTAAGGATGAAATACTTTATACCGCTGTTATTACAACTACCAAGTGTTGCGAATGTAGAAGGTATTTGGATGATGGGATGCATGATGGTATGTGTCAAGTCACGTCCCGCTACACGGCACTCCCCCATACTTTACTGACGGCCATTTTGGGTCACCCATCGTGCTGCAGCCAGGGGTGTTGAGAATACAATTTATGGTTTCCATCGCTCCAGTGCAAACCATCAACAAATGACATGAAGCTGAGATGTGACGTATCACGTGTTAACTGATCCATTTTCGTGTGCAACATTTGTCTTCCTTTCACTGCACAGCAGTACTATAGCATGAATCCATACCATTTTGCCATGCATCTGCAGCAGGGCATTATCGGTTTCCATTACCAGTCGCATCAAATATCACTGCATAGAACCGCAACTACGGATGATAATAAATGCTGTAGTGATGTATGTTATTACCGAAAGGTCATAAGTAGATAGATGCTCTGCTAAGCATTGTGTCCTCACTGCTGATTAGGGTTATCACTGCCATATGAACGCCAGCTCCCTGACTGACAAGCGCTATCATTACCGTGTTAACGCCAGCTCACTGTCTAACAAGCGCTATCACTACCGTGTTAACGCCGTGACAAGCGCTGTCATTACCGTGGTTACGGCAGCTTCCTGACTGACAAGCGCTATCATAACCATGCTAACGCCAGCTCACTACCTGATTAACGTTATGATCAGCGTTAATAACTTGTAGGAATCGATACCGGGCCGTGTTCCATAATTCTTCTTTCAAGTTTAAGCCTTGGACTAAGAGAGCAGCAGCATATAAGGTGTCTAGCAGCCCCCCCCCCCCCCCCCACACACACCGAAACCCGTATTGTTTCGCGCATTAGATCCGTTGTTTCAATTCAATTTGCAAAGTTTGCAGTCAGTCACATGTGTGATTACGCATTACCTAGCTGGTGATGTTGTCTGGTTATGTCATTGTAAAATTATCCGGCCAGAAAGCATGTTTGCATTCGATCCAAAACATACTGCTCGACAGGTATGACCTTTGGATTGTTTATTCTTGATTGCAAATACCTGACTCGAACATCATCACCCCATCATTATGTGACCCTGACATCATAGCCCCATCATTATGTGACCCTGGCATCATCGCCCCATCGTTATGTGACCTGACATCATCGCCCCATCGAAATGTGACCCGTATTCTCCCAGCCTTAGACCGCTTGGTTTGGCAATTATAAAGAAATGAGCAACATCGTGATTGTGAATTGACGGAATAAGATGTGTTGTAAGTCTATTTATTTACGCCTGGTCGAAACGTTGGGCATGGTGTTATCACAAATGAGCAAATTGCATTCCTAAATACAATTAAAATCTTTGCACCTGTCAGCTAATGCCAAGGTCATATGATACTTACGGGCGGTCTACAGGCTGTCTACAGCCTGTCTACAGACTGTCTACTGGTGTCTACAGGCTGTCTACAGGTTGTATAAAGGCCCCATACTGGCCAAAACCCTGCGAGTTCATTACATCATGTTGACCCGTGCGGGGCCTGTACAGTTTTTGCCGAGTTTTTGGTCCCGTGCGGCAAGTAGACTCCGTGGCGAAATGTTGGACATGCACCTGTAGGTCTCATGTAACCCAGGGATTACTGTAAACAATGTTGCGGTACAGCAACATGGGTGTCTAAACCTGTGAATGTGTATGAATGTTAATGGCTCTTGTTTCGGTACTGCTATATTATACTGTCAACCCACATTTTCCTTCGCAATGAGCTAACAACTGCCTTATTAGATGCTGCATGTTGTACGCATCATTTCTTGCAGCTGTCCTTGGTGTATACAATACACCAGCGTGTAATGCCGGTTTATATTGTGAGCTATGACCTCATCAGCATGCAAACAACGTATCCTGCGCATTATTCTGCATGGATATTAGTCCGTTAAGCTCTGTGACATGGCGTTGGCCACATTCTCTGGCAATCGGTCAATCACAATCCCTATAAGACGTACCCCACGTGCTCACATATCAGCTGTTTTGGCTTGACTTCCTCCAACATTGCCAGAGAATGTGGCCAACGCCATGTCACAGAGCTTAACGTTTATGACATCAAATTTATGCGTATGACTTTGCAGGGAGATGGTGGTAAGTATGAGTTAGCGTGCAGTTCTTCCTATGTGTGTGTGATGGCTGTGTACTATGTCAACCACTCCTTTGATGTAATTGCAGTTCAATATTTATGCCAAAACGATGTATGGGGACAAAGCTATAGTGGCTGTTATTGGATCATATAGGTTATAATGTAGACTATCCTGCTGTCAATTACCTACTTTTGGAAGTGTTTAGAACTTCCTAATATTAGTTTGTCGAACACAGTCGCATGCTCGTTTGAGCGGATTCGTGGCCAATATAGCAGTATCTTCCTCAGTTCCTCGTGCCGAGTGGCACGTTAATACGATCATCCATAAAAGGCTGATATGGCTAGTGACACTTTTTGTGCCGGCGCGTATGCTTATGTAAGTGATATGATCATAACGCCACCAGATCATTATTCATTCATAATCAGTGTGTATACGCGTTTTTATGAAGTTTGTGACGAAGTATGTAACTAAAGGCATCATAATTTATGATGCAATGGTGATGTTTTGTTACTTCATTCCTCCGTTTCCGTGCCGCACGCTGCATTAGGCGAGTGTTAGACCGGACATTATTCTCCATGGCAGTAAAAGGGGAGTATTAAGCAGGGAGTGATGAATGTGTTAGGCTTAAGTGAAACGTCTCCTTATCTGGTAGCATTGACTGTAGGCCACAAGGGTGGTGTCATAAGATGCGTCAGCAACTCACAACGTACCAACGATGCTGGCTATGTGCTATGCGTTTGAGTCGTCGTCTTAATACAGATGAGTACATATAGTTTGGTCAGAAGTTGATGCTGCAAATTTGCAGCAATAGATAACGATACGCATCCACAAATCTTAGCTCTGCACTAGCGTGTTGCTTGATTAATAGTATATCAGTTAAAAAGACAGGTCAACTGATGCAGAGTGAAGGTAAAGAGAGTCATTGACGAGTCTCAATACATTAATAAACTGCAGTGAGTTGCACTTGTTCACTGGTAGGTATTTATTCCCGTGAAGTCTCACTTAACACCCGGAAATAACCGCGTTCGTGACATTATCACAGCTTATGGATATCCATAATTAAGAAAGAATTCAAGCACACTTACCGAAGACGACGGCCGACTAATCATATTTTGAGATCCATTCCTAGCTGGACAATAACCACCTTACTATTTAGAGTACTCATCGAAGAATTCACACCCTCCATAAACAAACCATTCGTGGCTGAAATAGGTTAAATTTCAAAAGACAACGAAGTTAATAACAAGTGTACCCAATACCGCCGTTTGGCAAAGCACGAAATCTTAAACTAGTTGTTTCATGCAAAGTCAGGGAATTGTTCAGGAAGTAGTGGTAATGATAGATCGCGGATATATATCATAGTAATGTTCGCAAATGCCAATGCATTAAACATAAAGTCATTTAGATGTGCATGCATATATACTGAGGCTGATCTTAACGGTAAATGCACTACAACTGAATACGAATAAGATATATCGTAGCACCAACACCATGTTAACTAATATTTGTCCATGGACGATTTGGTTTCACACATCAATGAATGTTGTAATTTAGCTGATAAGTAATCAGCCATATATCACCCACAAAACTTGTTCTATGCAGCTATTCGGCAATATATCTACAACGGCCAGGTCACATTAAATATGTGCTGCATACCCATAGATGTAATAAAGGAAGATCTATATTCGATATTGATTAATGATAACTCATACAAGGCAATCATGACGTTAGTTGATGACATTGCTACACATATTTGATGCATTACGGCTGCGTTAAATATGCTACAAATCAGCATCTGCCAGATTTGTGTTACTATGGCATTCTCTTGAATTGAAGGCCTCCGATGAAAAGCCATCATAACCTACTTGAAAGTAGACTGGTGTTACAATGAGTAGGGAAACAAAGATGCAGCCGATGGGAGCTGGGATACAAATCACAAACCGATTTTATGGTCGTCTTTCGTATCTCATGCAGAGAATATTGATCCGCTGACAGATGCGGATCCGCTTTTATATCACATCATCAATCAACATGATATTGGACAGCCAATTCAAGTCGATTGGCTCATCTCATGTCGGCAGGTACCATTAGTGTATTCCTGTCGATGTTTGTTAGTACCTTCTATAGAGCATGTGCAGGTAGTTGGCTCAGTAACCCGAGATACTGATTCTGTTGAAAGACGTTGTTCAGATCGATTTCAGATCGATTTAGAGTAAAGACGTCTGATCTGCACTATAACTAATGTCATCGATTTGCAATGACCAGTTGGACTACAAGTCGGTGTAATTGAAGTTTATAGTTTTCCAGGGCTAGGGCTAGCTAGCTGGCTGAATTATGTGAGATTGGTGTGCTTGTCTTTGCTTCGAGAAACCACGGACATGATGGAATGCGCAAATTTAATCGCCTTTAGGAACTCAGCTAAAGTGTTTAACGAGTTAGACTTCTTAATGGCCATGCATATACCCATATATCCACCAAGTGACAACGTAAGCCCACGCAGGCGTGTGGAATTACAAGGTATATATGTGAGTGATGCGCCACTACGCCATTACACGTTCGTTCCCCAAACCTGTAAATGCCTTTCCCTGATACGTATTTTACAAGACGTTTATACCAAATTAATGGCCTCATGCAAACCTATGCTGGCATGCTCGATGTTATTATTGCTGGTACGGAAATTCACCATGCGCGTTCATCAGAATCTTAGGCCCGTTAATTACCAGCACCGTGAAGAATTGCGAGCATGTAATGAGAAAAATATTAAACATTCATATGTACTTGTAAAAACGATGGCCCTCATATACCTGAGCGCGCACTGCTTTGTTTTGCATTCCCTATTCACGGCATTTATAAGGAAACCATAGTAGAGGTTGATAGAGTATGATTAAGCCGATCTCTGGACAGATGCATACAATAATGCACGTCATTCGTGTGTATTCATCCAATTAACAAATAATATTTTCCCCATTGTTGAATGGACATACTTCCTTTGTGGGGGGCGGGGGGGGGCGTTAATTGGTAAACTCAATGTGAAACAGCATATATGAACGCAGTATTGAGTGTAGGGTGATGGTGTGTTGTGATTTTCATTGCATAATCTTACGCTCTACGTGGTTCTAATTTTGTATTCAGAGACACATCCAGCATAGCAATTGCCCGATTCCAAGTGTTGATGCTTTTGTCATGAAGGAGCGGCATCATGGGTAATAAAACAACCAATCAAACGTAGGCGTGGTCTGTGGATGTTATTAAAGGACTTCTACAGACCAACACCGTATAAGCTTCTAATCATCATCTTTGTTAATCTATGAAAAAATTATTTACAAAATTTCATTAATGTAGTGATATAATTTTGATTATTTACCCGTAACTGTAAAAGCCAGCACTCAGCTCTGTTTAATGTAAAAATATGGGCGTACGTCGATCGATCATCGCAAGCCGTACAATCACGCTCAAGCACAGCGTTAGACTGAACCTGATCACGTTTTTGCTTATACTCGAAAAACGAATAATATGTTTAATCGAAATTGGGAGAAGGCCAGCTTCTGAAAGCCGAGTGAATGCTTACATTCCTAACGAAGAGATTCTGCCTCCATATATATGCTTTCTGAGGCGGGCAGCATAAACCTTTAGTGACAACAATGTGTACATGCTCATAGAACACCTGATCACGCATCCGCGGCATTACAGGTAATCCTATTTTGTTTCAGATTCAAATCATGTTAGTCTGAAAGGCTGCAAGGCTTCGCATAGGTCGACCTAGCAATGCAGTAGCATAACAGGAATCGATAGCGTTTTGTTACCCCACGTAGCTACACGCCAATTGATACTATCTAAAATCATGACAGGTTATGCAAGATGAGTAATTTATTATTTCACAAATAAGATAATTTGGGTTGATAAGCGAAGCATAGTTTTTCTTCCATGCGATTTGACCGAATCTGGTGCAGTGTATCGCATTCGAAATCAGTTGGAAAGTATTGCAATGCTGTTATTTGAAAATGCCTTAATTATTTAGAAAGTGGCATAGTCTTCCAAAATAATGTTATTTAGTCAAAGCCTACAGTAAGTTATGCATTACTGTGCCAACTGCTCAGCTTGGACCCTGGGCGCGTCCGACTTTTGAATATAAGGCTACTATACACATGTGCATAATTTGTAAATGATCCGATTGTGGTCTTTTCCACATGTATGAAATTTAATTGATGTCACTAAATGACAGGCGATCACTTGAAATAAACACACGAGGTCCCACTACGGAAAACTCACATCATTGTTTATGTTTTAATTGATATATAATACATCACATTTGTAGACCTGTGTTCTACCCAGGTATCTTGTCTTATGGACAAAATTTATGCAATACATTTAATCTCTTGTCTGAAGAATTTCCATATTTCGTTTTCTCTATATCACATTACAAATGAAGCCGTATTACCCATTTCCCCATGGGCTGTTTTGCCTATAGCAGCTACATTTGATGTGATATGTTAAGCTTATATTTTGCATTAAGCATTGCATTATTTATGAACGGGATCAAATGAAGTTCAATCTATAAAAATTAACGCAACCTGCAAATGCCATTTTCATCGTAACCACAAATCCTTTTTTATACCCTCGCCATCGAATTTTCGCCTTGTAACGACTATTTCACCTAATATAGAATGATGCTTTAGGTTCCCCTGGAATATGACACCTTTCATATTGCAGTAACAAAACTACGCACTATTCTATACTTCATGTTTACTGTTTTTGTACAAATCGAGAATGCGACCATCTGAACGAAATGAAGCCGAGTACCAACCTGGTTTCATCCGATAGAGCGTTTTATGATGCGCCATAAGCGGGCGCATCGTCTCCATTACGGTAGTTAATGTGAGCTGGGTGAATGTTATATGCACTTAAAGAGCATCTATCTCCACGCCGTTAGCAGCGAACCCTGCTGATATATATAGGTGTATATTAAGAGCAAAATTGGACATATTTATTATGAATGGCACTATTTGATATCCCGCAGCTACGTTTTAACGTTGACGCTCAGTGCGCCGAGAATATCCTATCAGCCAACGGCGGATATAAAGAAACATTGAACGTGCTCGATACTCAACCAACCAGTTCCCTGCGTTTCAAACATAGGGAGAAAAGTAGACATGATGTTTCGGTACTACATAGCGCTGAGAAACTATATACTATGATGATGTTACGAGCATTGTTTTTATAAAAGGAGATCCAAAACATTTCATCAAGCTCGGTCATACTGGTTTAACATGATATCAGGACCATAAATACATATTCATTGTTCATATGACGTTACTGATTTGACTTAAGGCGAGGACAAGCTACACACTTCCATGCGCACCCACTCTACGACGTAAAGCCACAACGATGTAAAACACCATAGCTGGTATCTGTATTAAGGGAATGTGGCAGTTGCTATTGAGAGTGCTATCAACGTGTGAGATGTCAGAGCTTTGTGTAGTCTTGCCTACTGATGGTATATGTTGGTGATTCGTATTGCACTGCGTTTGCAATAAGCATGAGTGTCAAAATTGCTAAAAGTGTCCAGCTCAGTTTATCAGCGCCTTGTACGTGAATTCGCTAGCACCATGTTTAGTCTCATGTTGATATGAGGGCATGAGATCGAACAATAACAATACCAATACCAATAAATTAACAACGGTTTGTTGGTGAAGCTTCCAAGCATGTCTTCCAAAATTGGAGGTTAACCGAATAAACTGGAAAACCGCATTTCTTATGAGGTCTTAGTTGCTGAATCAAAATATCTTGTGTACCCTAAGTTTACACGGCTATAGTTGTGTTAATAAAGTAAACATATTTATATGCAAGATGAACTGTACAAATAACATTTGACGCAAGTGGAACCTTTTTCTGCTAACGATAATGACTACTGGTAGCAATATATAGTCTGCTTCTATGTAGTCGACATTGAGCCACCTACATCATAGGGCTTATACTGAACTGGCCAAAACTGCCTTGATATTATGATCCACATTCTGCGAGTACCCTTAAGTGCCACAGGATTTGTTATAGCTGTAATTTACGATAGCGATAAAAATTAGGACTATGAAATGATTTATTATATTGAGATTATATGCAAAATAAACTTACTTAGGTCATGTATTGAGCAAAGTACTGTGATATAAAATTAATTCTCCCGAGTGGCGACCAGCTGGTGTTTTCCTGTAAGGGATATCTTTTGCAAGCAACAGGTATCATTGCCGCTCATTGCACCCGAAAGCTAATGTGTACTACTATGTATTAATGTTTGATTACGCCCTGGTGGCAAGCAAGGAGCTACACAATGAATTAACAGTCGCCTATAATGCAGCCGAGGTAAAGCCTGCTGATCCGTTGCTTAAGAGCTTGGTATTTTGACCCATGTTGAATAAACTCACCATGCGCGTTCATCAGAATCTTAGGCCCGTTAATTACCAGCACCGTGAAGAATTGCGAGCATGTAATGAGAAAAATATTGAACATTCATATATACTTGTAAAAACGATGGCCCTCATCGATTTGTACCTGAGCGCGCACTGCTTTGTTTTGCATTCCCTATTCACGGCATTTATAAGGAAACCCTAGCAGAGGTTGATAGAGTATGATTAAGCCGATCTCTGGACAGATGCATACAATAATGCACGTCATTCGTGTGTATTCATCCAATTAACAAATAATATTTTCCCCATTGTTGAATGGACATACTTCCTTTGTGGGGGGCGGGGGGGGGGGGGGGGGGCGTTAATTGGTAAACTCAATGTGAAACAGCATATATGAACGCAGTATTGAGTGTAGGGTGATGGTGTGTTGTGATTTTCATTGCATAATCTTACGCTCTACGTGGTTCTAATTTTGTATTCAGAGACACATCCAGCATAGCAATTGCCCGATTCCAAGTGTTGATGCTTTTGTCATGAAGGACCGGCATCATGGGTAATAAAACAACCAATCAAACGTAGGCGTGGTCTGTGGATGTTATTAAAGGACTTATAAGCTTCTAATCATCATCTTTGTTAATCTATGAAAAAATTATTTACAAAATTTCATTAATGTAGTGATATAATTTTGATTATTTACCCGTAACTGTAAAAGCCAGCACTCAGCTCTGTTTAATGTAAAAATATGGGCGTACGTCGATCGATCATCGCAAGCCGTACAATCACGCTCAAGCACAGCGTTAGACTGAACCTGATCACGTTTTTGCTTATACTCGAAAAACGAATAATATGTTTAATCGAAATTGGGAGAAGGCCAGCTTCTGAAAGCCGAGTGAATGCTTACATTCCTAACGAAGAGATTCTGCCTCCATATATATGCTTTCTGAGGCGGGCAGCATAAACCTTTAGTGACAACAATGCGTACATGCTCATAGAACACCTGATCACGCATCCGCGGCATTACAGGTAATCCTATTTTGATTCAGATTCAAATCATGTTAGTCTGAAAGGCTGCAAGGCTTCGCATAGGTCGACCTAGCAATGCAGTAGCATAACAGGAATCGATAGCGTTTTGTTACCCCACGTAGCTACACGCCAATTGATACTATCTAAAATCATGACAGGTTATGCAAGATGAGTAATTTATTATTTCACAAATAAGATAATTTGGGTTGATAAGCGAAGCATAGTTTCTTCCATGCGATTTGACCGAATCTGGTGCAGTGTATCGCATTCGAAATCAGTTGGAAAGTATTGCGATGCTGTTATTTGAAAATGCCTTAATTATTTAGAAAGTGGCATAGTCTTCCAAAATAATGTTATTTAGTCAAAGCCTACAGTAAGTTATGCATTACTGTGCCAACTGCTCAGCTTGGACCCTGGGCGCGTCCGACTTATGAATATAAGGCTACTATACACATGTGCATAATTTGTAAATGATCCGATTGTGGTCTTTTCCACATGTATGAAATTTAATTGATGTCACTAAATGACAGGCGATCACTTGAAATAAACACACGAGGTCCCACTACGGAAAACTCACATCATTGTTTATGTTTTAATTGATATATAATACATCACATTTGTAGACCTGCGTTCTACCCAGGTATCTTGGCTTATGGACAAAATTCATGCAATACATTTAATCTCTTGTCTGAAGAATTTCCATATTTCGTTTTCTCTATATCACATTAAAAATGAAGCCATATTACCCATTTTTCCCCATGGGCTCTTTTGCCTATAGCAGCTACATTTGATGTGATATGTTAAGCTTATATTTTGCATTAAGCATTGCATTATTAATGAATGGGATCAAATGAAGTTCAATCTATAAAAATTAACGCAACCTGCAAATGCCATTTTCATCGTAACCACAAATCCTTTTTATACCCGCGCCATCGAATTTCGCCTTGTAACGACTATTTCACCTAATATAGAATGATGCTTTAGGTTCCCCTTGAATATGACACCTTTCATATTGCAGTAACAAAACTACGCACTATTCTATACTTCATGTTTACTGTTTTTGTACAAATCGAGAATGCGACCATCTGAACGAAATGAAGCCGAGTACCAACCTGGTTTCATCCGATAGAGCGTTTTATGATGCGCCATAAGCGGGCGCATCGACTCCATTACGGTAGTTAATGTGAGCTGGGTGAATGTTATATGCACTTAAAGAGCATCTATCTCCATGCCGTTAGCAGCGAACCCTGCTGATATATATAGGTGTATATTAAGAGCAAAATTGGACATATTTATTATGAATGGCACTATTTGATATACCGCAGCTACGTTTTAACGTTGACGCTCAGTGCGCCGAGAATATCCTATCAGCCAACGGCGGATATAAAGAAACATTGAACGTGCTCGATACTCAACCAACCAGTTCCCTGCGTTTCAAACATAGGGAGAAAAGTAGACATGATGTTTCGGTACTACATAGCGCTGAGAAACTATATACTATGATGATGTTACGAGCATTGTTTTTATAAAAGGAGATCCAAAACATTTCATCAAGCGCGGTCATACTGGTTTAATATGATATCAGAACCATAAATACATATTCATTGTTCATATGACGTTAATGATTTGACTTAAGGCGAGGACAAGCTACACACTTCCATGCGCACCCCCTCTACGACGTAAAGCCACAACGATGTAAAACACCATAGCTGATATCTGTATTAAGGGAATGTGGCAGTTGCTATTGAGAGTGCTATCAACGTGTGAGATGTCAGAGCTTTGTGTAGTCTTGCCTACTGATGGTATATGTTGGTGATTCGTATTGCACTGCGTTTGCAATAAGCATGAGTGTCAAAATTGCTAAAAGTGTCCAGCTCAGTTTATCAGCGCCTTGTACGTGAATTCGCTAGCACCATGTTTAGTCTCATGTTGAAATGAGGGCATGAGAACAATAACAATACCAATACCAATAAATTAACAACGGTTTGTTGGTGAAGCTTCCAAGCATGTCTTCCAAAATTGGAGGTTAACCGAATAAACTGGAAAACCGCATTTCTTATGAGGTCTTAGTTGCTGAATCAAAATATCTTGTGTACCCTAAGTTTACACGGCTATAGTTGTGTTAATAAAGTAAACATATTTATATGCAAGATGAACTGTACAAATAACATTTGACGCAAGTGGAACCTTTTTCTGCTAACGATAATGACTACTGGTAGCAATATATAGTCTGCTTCTATGTAGTCGACATTGAGCCACCTACATCATAGGGCTTATACTGAACTGGCCAAAACTGCCTTGATATTATGATCCACATTCTGCGAGTACCCTTAAGTGCCACAGGATTTGTTATAGCTGTAATTTACGATAGCGATAAAAATTAGGACTATGAAATGATTTATTATATTGAGATTATATGCAAAATAAACTTACTTAGGTCATGTATTGAGCAAAGTACTGTGATATAAAATTAATTCTCCCGAGTGGCGACCAGCTTGTGTTTTCCTGTAAGGGATATCTTTTGCAAGCAACAGGTATCATCGCCGCTCATTGCACCCGAAAGCTAATGTGTACTACTATGTATTAATGTTTGATTACGCCCTGGTGGCAAGCAAGGAGCTACACAATGAATTAACAGTCGCCTATAATGCAGCCGAGGTAAAGCCTGCTGATCCGTTGCTTAAGAGCTTGGTATTTTGACCCATGTTGAATAAACTCACCATGCGCGTTCATCAGATCTTAGGCCCGTTAATTACCAGCACCGTGAAGAATTGCGAGCATGTAATGAGAAAAATATTGAACATTCATATATACTTGTAAAAACGATGGCCCTCATCGATTTGTACCTGAGCGCGCACTGCTTTGTTTTGCATTCCCTATTCACGGCATTTATAAGGAAACCCTAGCAGAGGTTGATAGAGTATGATTAAGCCGATCTCTGGACAGATGCATACAATAATGCACGTCATTCGTGTGTATTCATCCAATTAACAAATAATATTTTCCCCATTGTTGAATGGACATACTTCCTTTGTGGGGGGCGGGGGGGGGCGTTAATTGGTAAACTCAATGTGAAACAGCATATATGAACGCAGTATTGAGTGTAGGGTGATGGTGTGTTGTGATTTTCATTGCATAATCTTACGCTCTACGTGGTTCTAATTTTGTATTCAGAGACACATCCAGCATAGCAATTGCCCGATTCCAAGTGTTGATGCTTTTGTCATGAAGGACCGGCATCATGGGTAATAAAACAACCAATCAAACGTAGGCGTGGTCTGTGGATGTTATTAAAGGACTTATAAGCTTCTAATCATCATCTTTGTTAATCTATGAAAAAATTATTTACAAAATTTCATTAATGTAGTGATATAATTTTGATTATTTACCCGTAACTGTAAAAGCCAGCACTCAGCTCTGTTTAATGTAAAAAAATATGGGCGTACGTCGATCGATCATCGCAAGCCGTACAATCACGCTCAAGCACAGCGTTAGACTGAACCTGATCACGTTTTTGCTTATACTCGAAAAACGAATAATATGTTTAATCGAAATTGGGAGAAGGCCAGCTTCTGAAAGCCGAGTGAATGCTTACATTCCTAACGAAGAGATTCTGCCTCCATATATATGCTTTCTGAGGCGGGCAGCATAAACCTTTAGTGACAACAATGCGTACATGCTCATAGAACACCTGATCACGCATCCGCGGCATTACAGGTAATCCTATTTTGATTCAGATTCAAATCATGTTAGTCTGAAAGGCTGCAAGGCTTCGCATAGGTCGACCTAGCAATGCAGTAGCATAACAGGAATCGATAGCGTTTTGTTACCCCACGTAGCTACACGCCAATTGATACTATCTAAAATCATGACAGGTTATGCAAGATGAGTAATTTATTATTTCACAAATAAGATAATTTGGGTTGATAAGCGAAGCATAGTTTCTTCCATGCGATTTGACCGAATCTGGTGCAGTGTATCGCATTCGAAATCAGTTGGAAAGTATTGCGATGCTGTTATTTGAAAATGCCTTAATTATTTAGAAAGTGGCATAGTCTTCCAAAATAATGTTATTTAGTCAAAGCCTACAGTAAGTTATGCATTACTGTGCCAACTGCTCAGCTTGGACCCTGGGCGCGTCCGACTTATGAATATAAGGCTACTATACACATGTGCATAATTTGTAAATGATCCGATTGTGGTCTTTTCCACATGTATGAAATTTAATTGATGTCACTAAATGACAGGCGATCACTTGAAATAAACACACGAGGTCCCACT
The DNA here is from genome assembly GCA_034190875.2 of Urechis unicinctus. Lineage (NCBI taxonomy): Eukaryota > Metazoa > Annelida > Polychaeta > Xenopneusta > Urechidae > Urechis > Urechis unicinctus. Next base: position 23,957,598 of record CM067356.1, read on the forward strand.
ACGGAAAACTCACATCATTGTTTATGTTTTAATTGATATATAATACATCACATTTGTAGACCTGCGTTCTACCCAGGTATCTTGGCTTATGGACAAAATTCATGCAATACATTTAATCTCTTGTCTGAAGAATTTCCATATTTCGTTTTCTCTATATCACATTAAAAATGAAGCCATATTACCCATTTCCCCATGGGCTCTTTTGCCTATAGCAGCTACATTTGATGTGATATGTTAAGCTTATATTTTGCATTAAGCATTGCATTATTAATGAATGGGATCAAATGAAGTTCAATCTATAAAAATTAACGCAACCTGCAAATGCCATTTTCATCGTAACCACAAATCCTTTTTATACCCGCGCCATCGAATTTCGCCTTGTAACGACTATTTCACCTAATATAGAATGATGCTTTAGGTTCCCCTTGAATATGACACCTTTCATATTGCAGTAACAAAACTACGCACTATTCTATACTTCATGTTTACTGTTTTTGTACAAATCGAGAATGCGACCATCTGAACGAAATGAAGCCGAGTACCAACCTGGTTTCATCCGATAGAGCGTTTTATGATGCGCCATAAGCGGGCGCATCGACTCCATTACGGTAGTTAATGTGAGCTGGGTGAATGTTATATGCACTTAAAGAGCATCTATCTCCACGCCGTTAGCAGCGAACCCTGCTGATATATATAGGTGTATATTAAGAGCAAAATTGGACATATTTATTATGAATGGCACTATTTGATATACCGCAGCTACGTTTTAACGTTGACGCTCAGTGCGCCGAGAATATCCTATCAGCCAACGGCGGATATAAAGAAACATTGAACGTGCTCGATACTCAACCAACCAGTTCCCTGCGTTTCAAACATAGGGAGAAAAGTAGACATGATGTTTCGGTACTACATAGCGCTGAGAAACTATATACTATGATGATGTTACGAGCATTGTTTTTATAAAAGGAGATCCAAAACATTTCATCAAGCGCGGTCATACTGGTTTAATATGATATCAGAACCATAAATACATATTCATTGTTCATATGACGTTAATGATTTGACTTAAGGCGAGGACAAGCTACACACTTCCATGCGCACCCCCTCTACGACGTAAAGCCACAACGATGTAAAACACCATAGCTGATATCTGTATTAAGGGAATGTGGCAGTTGCTATTGAGAGTGCTATCAACGTGTGAGATGTCAGAGCTTTGTGTAGTCTTGCCTACTGATGGTATATGTTGGTGATTCGTATTGCACTGCGTTTGCAATAAGCATGAGTGTCAAAATTGCTAAAAGTGTCCAGCTCAGTTTATCAGCGCCTTGTACGTGAATTCGCTAGCACCATGTTTAGTCTCATGTTGATATGAGGGCATGAGAACAATAACAATACCAATACCAATAAATTAACAACGGTTTGTTGGTGAAGCTTCCAAGCATGTCTTCCAAAATTGGAGGTTAACCGAATAAACTGGAAAACCGCATTCCTTATGAGGTCTTAGTGGCTGAATCAAAATATCTTGTGTACCCTAAGTTTACACGGCTATTGTTGTGTTAATAAAGTAAACATATTTATATGCAAGATGAACTGTACAAATAACATTTGACGCAAGTGGAACCTTTTTCTGCTAATGATAATGACTACTGGTAGCAATATATAGTCTGTTTCTATGTAGTCGACATTGAGCCACCTACATCATAGGGCTTATACTGAACTGGCCAAAACTGCCTTGGTATTATGAGCCAAATTCTGCGAGTACCCTTAAGTGCCACAGGATTTGTTATAGCTGTAATTTACGATAGCGATAAAAATTAGGACTATGAAATGATTTATTATATTGAGATTATATGCAAAATAAACTTACTTAGGTCATGTGTTGAGCAAAGTACTGTGATATAAAATTAATTCTCCCGAGTGGCGACCAGCTGGTGTTTTCCTGTAAGGGATATCTTTTGCAAGCAACAGGTATCATTGCCGCTCGTTGCACCCGAAAGCTAATGTGTACTGCTATGTATTAATGTTTGATTACGCCCTGGTGGCGAGCAAGGAGCTACACAATGAATTAACAGTCCACTATAATGCAGCCGAGGTAAAGCCTGCGGATCCGTTGCTTAAGAGCTTGGTATTTTGACCCATGTTGAATAAACTCACCCACCTAAAGGGCGAGAACCATTGAAAAGGTCGCAGAAGTAATAGGACTGCAATGACAGCCTCAGCCGCCTTCCATCTTCTGGCTCCTTGGAAAAGCACCCAATCAGTGCTAGTGGTTCCGTTAAGTGTACACGCACTTTGTGGGTGTCATATAGTTAATAATTTGGTGATTAATATTTCGATGTGCAAACGCATCAACTTCACACCCGTTTGTTCAGTTACAGTGAACTAATGAACCGCGAGCGATATTTGTCAGCTGTATAAAATTAATTTATGAATCAGCGTTCCTCATTGCAATGCAACTAATGTTAAGTGATTGTGAGTAAATCTAATGCTTGGGTTGAAAATGTAGATAATTGTACAGAACAAATCCTTTCAAATAAAACTTCATGAGGAAGTCAATGCTTCGTATTGAATCATAGTCAAGGTTCGCCATGGCCAATTGCCTTTGCCATGATCGCCATTAACGCAACCTGCAAATGCCATTTTCATCGTAACCACAAATCCTTTTTATACCCTCGCCATCGAATTTCGCCTTGTAACGACTATTTCACCTAATATAGAATGATGCTTTAGGTTCCCCTGGAATATGACACCTTTCATATCGCAGTAACAAAACTACGCACTATTCTATACTTCATGTTTACTGTTTTGTACAAATCGAGAATGCGACCATCTGAACGAAATGAAGCCGAGTACCAACCTGGTTTCATCCGATAGAGCGTTTTATGATGCGCCATAAGCGGGCGCATCGTCTCCATTACGGTAGTTAATGTGAGCTGGGTGAATGTTATATGCACTTAAAGAGCATCTATCTCCACGCCGTTAGCAGCGAACCCTGCTGATATATATAGGTGTATATTAAGAGCAAAATTGGACATATTTATTATGAATGGCACTATTTGATATCCCGCAGCTACGTTTTAACGTTGACGCTCAGTGCGCCGAGAATATCCTATCAGCCAACGGCGGATATAAAGAAACATTGAACGTGCTCGATACTCAACCAACCAGTTCCCTGCGTTTCAAACATAGGGAGAAAAGTAGACATGATGTTTCGGTACTACATAGCGCTGAGAAACTATATACTATGATGATGTTACGAGCATTGTTTTTATAAAAGGAGATCCAAAACATTTCATCAAGCTCGGTCATATTGGTTTAACATGATATCAGGACCATAAATACATATTCATTGTTCATATGACGTTACTGATTTGACTTAAATAGTTGATGTAAGTCAATGTTTGTACTCATTCTACCACCATGGCAGTATATGTGATGTAACTGATTGGTGTAACCGACGTTTTGGAACATCTAGTCCCTATACTTAGCTATAGATTGCAGATATTGGTCGGTCATACTGTTACTAAAAGTGACTTCCTTAATATCAACACATATCAGCTTTGTCTCTTCAATCATCACAATCACAGATACTGCATACTGCGTCCAACACAATATCAAATTATGAAATGGAATTCAGTATGGAGTGAATATGACATTATAAGATAGTGTCACTATGGTTTCTGTAATGGAACTTATTTAATGAAATATTCCAAAGCGCAAGTATCGAACATGTACAAACGACAGATATCTAACAGTTGTCAATCAATACTACCTCCCCTTGATAAGCCACAAAACAATACTAAATACGCGCTAATGTTTTTTTGGTCACATCTGCAGTACAGGCAAAGGCCCGTTTATAACCTGTGCTACGATCGCATGGAACCTACGGGTATTTTCAGGCCTTGAACTACTTAACAATGCCCCAATGCTTTCACTAGGGAACAGTTACACCCAAACATAATTTAATGGCTTTTGCTGACAACAAAACTGCTTGATTTAAAGAAGGCATTTGACACGATTGCTCACGACATTCCATTTCAAAATGCATAATGCGGTATTTGTGTTGCAGCTTGTGTGGATCACTATCATTTAACAAACGAAACAGCAAATTCAGTACAAAAAATATTCTTTCGGATATATCAGGAAAATAAGGGTCTATTCATACAATCGATTTTACAAGCCGATGAAACTGCAATATACTGCGCCATAAAGAAGCCATGAACACTAAAAACTATGAACTTATTAAGTCAAAAACTTGGCCCAAAATAAATAAACCCTCTGTTAATATATCTTGAACAACTCCTTCATGTAGTTAGAACAACGGACACCTCAGATACATCGCTAGCAAATTATTCTATATGGGAACAACAATTGATAACAAAAAACATTGAATTAGTGGCAACCAACGTGTTCAACCTAGTGTTGCCTCGATATCGAAGAACAAATATTTCGGTCGCAAACACTTTATGTACTGTACACAAGACCCTATTTGGATCGTTTGTATTGTTGCGAAATATGGGTAATCATTGTACGCATAAATTGCTTCTCAATAATGAATTATCATGTATTCAGTATGGCTCTGTGATTCTTGTAAATTGCAAAGCTGCATGTTTAGTGTCCGTGCCTTGTTCTCGTGAGTGCCTCGAAATATCCTACGACATATGACATGTATGTATATTTTTATCCTATATTTGGGCTTCGGGTATGTCAAACCAATGTATGATGCTCTGTTTTGGCTTCTTAAATAGTGTCTGAGGAAGTCATGATGTTTTGGAGCGTGATCAAAAAGGTGTTAATGGACAATGACCATCACAACTGTCGTCGTTAAATCAAAATAATGATACAGACGTTCATGCTGGTAGGCAACTCAAGATTCTTTACTGGCTACATTCAGCACTAATTGATAGCTTTATTTTTTCTTGCTGCAGCTCTCGATCGAATATGCGTTCCCATTATCTGGAAGTTGGTCACACCAAGAGAGCAACTACCGCCATTTCTACTGTAGAAACCGGCGTACAAGTTAGTACAATGGTTTATTGTGGTGTGTCTTCTTCATAAACTGTATAACATACAATTGATTAGATCACTGAGAGAGGGTCATTACTCAACAATCACATCTAAGCACTGTTTCGAATGCAATTCTAACACATATTACATCCAACCTAAATATGTCTGTCTATCCTTTCAATTTCTTCTTGTATACGAGGCATTGAGAAGAGTTGTTTGATGAAGTACTCAGTTCTTATACGAAGCACAAATCAGATGCAAATATTCAATTAGTGCGTCTTAAATCATGGTCAAGAAATATCGACCATTCATAAACAGCATATATATTAGCACATCTTTTCAAGGTAAGTGTTGGTTGGAATGAATTTTTCCAGGATCCTGTTTGATGATAAAAAACCCCTCATTCATTGCTTAAGTGGATCAGAAGAGAAGCACTATTCTTTGCAGTCTGTGGTTATAGCGGGGACTGTTAAACAAGCGTTCCACTGTGTGCTATTCAGTCAGTAATGCACCCCCCAGTGCCGGATCATGACTCAATTACGATTTGCCATCCATCACCAAATGCGGCATGGACAAGCTACACACTTCCATGCGCACCCACTCTACGACGTAAAGCCACAACCATGTAAAACACCATAGCTTATATCTGTATTAAGGGAATGTGGCAGTTGCTATTGAGAGTGCTATCAACGTGTGAGATGTCAGAGCTTTGAGTAGTCTTGCCTACTGATGGTATATGTTGGTGATTCGTAATGCACTGCGTTTGCAATAAGGATGAGTGTCAAAATTGCTAGAAGTGTCCAGCTCAGTTTATCAGCGCCTTGTACGTGAATTCGCTAGCACCATGTTTAGTCTCATGTTGATATGAGGGCATGAGAACAATAACAATACCAATACCAATAAATTAACAACGGTTTGTTGATGAAGCTTCCAAGCATGTCTTCCAAAATTGGAGGTTAACCGAATAAACTGGAAAACCGCATTCCTTATGAGGTCTTAGTTGCTGAATCAAAATATCTTGTGTACCCTAAGTTTACACGGCTATAGTTGTGTTAATAAAGTAAACATATTTATATGCAAGATGAACTGTACAAATAACATTTGACGCAAGTGGAACCTTTTTCTGCTAACGATAATGACTACTGGTAGCAATATATAGTCTGCTTCTATGTAGTCGACATTGAGCCACCTACATCATAGGGCTTATACTGAACTGGCCAAAACTGCCTTGGTATTATGATCCAAATTCTGCGAGTACCCTTAAGTGCCACAGGATTTGTTATAGCTGTAATTTACGATAGCGATAAAAATTAGGACTATGAAATGATTTATTATATTGAGATTATATGCAAAATAAACTTACTTAGGTCATGTGTTGAGCAAAGTACTGTGATATAAAATTAATTCTCCCGAGTGGCGACCAGCTTGTGTTTTCCTGTAAGGGATATCTTTTGCAAGCAACAGGTATCATTGCCGCTCGTTGCACCCGAAAGCTAATGTGTACTACTATGTATTAATGTTTGATTACGCCCTGGTGGCGAGCAAGGAGCTACACAATGAATTAACAGTCGCCTATAATGCAGCCGAGGTAAAGCCTGCTGATCCGTTGCTTAAGAGCTTGGTATTTTGACCCATGTTGAATAAACTCACCCACCTAAAGGGCGAGAACCATTGAAAAGGTCGTAGAAGTAATAGGACTGCAATGACAGCCTCAGCCGCCTTCCATCGTCTGGCTCCTTGGAAAAGCACCCAATCAGTGCTAGTGGTTCCGTTAAGTGTACACGCACTTTGTGGGTGTCATATAGTTAATAATTTGGTGATTAATATTTCGATGTGCAAACGCATCAACTTCACACCCGTTTGTTCAGTTACAGTGAACTAATGAACCGCGAGCGATATTTGTCAGCTGTATAAATTAATTTACGAATCAGCGTTCCTCATTGCAATGCAACTAATGTTAAGTGATTGTGAGTAAATCTAATGCTTGGGTTGAAAATGTAGATAATTTGTACAGAACAAATCCTTTCAAATAAAACTTCATGAGGAAGTCAATGCTTCGTATTGAATCACAGTCAAGGTTCGCCATGGCCAATTGCCTTTGCCATGATCGCCATTAACGCAACCTGCAAATGCCATTTTCATCGTAACCACAAATCCTTTTTATACCCTCGCCATCGAATTTCGCCTTGTAACGACTATTTCACCTAATATAGAATGATGCTTAAGGTTCCCCTTGAATATGACACCTTTCATATTGCAGTAACAAAACTACGCACTATTCTATACTTCATGTTTACTGTTTTTGTACAAATCGAGAATGCGACCATCTGAACGAAATGAAGCCGAGTACCAACCTGGTTTCATCCGATAGAGCGTTTTATGATGCGCCATAAGCGGGCGCATCGTCTCCATTACGGTAGTTAATGTGAGCTGGGTGAATGTTATATGCACTTAAAGAGCATCTATCTCCACGCCGTTAGCAGCGAACCCTGCTGATATATATAGGTGTATATTAAGAGCAAAATTGGACATATTTATTATGAATGGCACTATTTGATATCCCGCAGCTACGTTTTAACGTTGACGCTCAGTGCGCCGAGAATATCCTATCAGCCAACGGCGGATATAAAGAAACATTGAACGTGCTCGATACTCAACCAACCAGTTCCCTGCGTTTCAAACATAGGGAGAAAAGTAGACATGATGTTTCGGTACTACATAGCGCTGAGAAACTATATACTATGATGATGTTACGAGCATTGTTTTTATAAAAGGAGATCCAAAACATTTCATCAAGCTCGGTCATATTGGTTTAACATGATATCAGGATCATAAATACATATTCATTGTTCATATGACGTTACTGATTTGACTTAAATAGTTGATGTAAGTCAATGTTTGTACTCATTCTACCGCCATGGCAGTATATGTGATGTAACTGATTGGTGTAACCGACGTTATCTGAGTTTTGGAACATCTAGTCCCTATACTTAGCTATAGATTGCAGATATTGGTCGGTCATTCTGTTACTAAAAGTGTCTTCCTTAATATCAACACATATCAGCTTTGTCTCTTCAATCATCACAATCACAGATACTACATACTGCGTCCAACACAATATCAAATTATGAAATGGAATTCAGTATGGAGTGAATATGACATTATAAGATAGTGTCACTATGGTTTCTGTAATGGAACTTATTTAATGAAATATTCCAAAGCGCAAGTATCGAACATGTACAAACGACAGATATCTAACAGTTGTCAACCAATACTACCTCCCCTTGATAAGCCACAAAACAATACTAAATACGCGCTAATGTTTTTTGGTCACATCTGCAGTACAGGCAAAGGCCCGTTTATAACCTGTGCTACGATCGCATGAAACCTACGGGTATTTTCAGGCCTTGAACTACTTAACAATGCCCCAATGCTTTCACTAGTGAACAGTTACACCCAAACATAATTCAATGGCTTTTGCTGACAACAAAACTGCTTGATTTAAAGAAGGCATTTGACACGATTGCTCACGACATTCCATTTCAAAATGCATAATGCGGTATATGTGTTGCAGCTTGTGTGGATCAATATCATTTAACAAACGAAACAGCAAATTCAGTACAAAAATATTCTTTCGGATATATCAGGAAAATAAGGGTCTATTCATACAATCGATTTTACATGCCGATGAAACTGCAATATACTGCGCCATAAAGAAGCCATGAACACTAAAAACTATGAACTTATTAAGTCAAAAACTTGGCCCAAAATGAATAAACCCTCTGTTAATATATCTTGAACAACTCCTTCATGTAGCTAGAACAACGGACACCTGAGATACATCGCTAGCAAATTATTCTATATGGGAACAACAATTGATAACAAATAACATTGAATTAGTGGCAACCAACGTGTTCAACCTAGTGTTGCCTCGATATCGAAGGACAAACATTTCGGTCGCAAACACTTTATGCACTGTACACAAGACCCTATTTGGATCGTTTGTATTGTTGCGAAATATGGGTAATCATTGTACGCATAAATTGCTTCTCAATAATGAATTATCATGTATTCAGTATGGTTCTGTGATTCTTGTAAATTGCAAAGCTGCATGATTAGTGTCCGTGCCTTGTTCTCGTGAGTGCCTCGAAATATCCTACGACATATGCCATGTATGTATATTTTTATCCTATATTGGGGCTTCGGGAATATCAAACCAATGTATGATGCTCTGTTTTGGCTTCTTAAATAGTGTCTGAGGAAGTCATGATGTTTTGGAGCGTGATCAAAAAGGTGTTAATGGACAATGACCATCACAACTGTCGTCGTTAAATCAAAATAATGATACAGACGTTCATGCTGGTAGGCAACTCAAGATTCTTTACTGGCTACATTAAAATAAAGCACTAATAGCTTTATTTTCTTGCTGCAGCTCTCGATCGAATATGCGTTCCCATTATCTGGAAGTTGGTCACACCAAGAGAGCAACTACCGCCATTTTCTACTGTAGAAACCGGCGTACAAGTTAGTACAATGGTTTATTGTGTCTGTGTGTAGAACATACAATTGATTAGATCACTGATAGAGGGTCATTACTCAACAATCACATCTAAGCACTGTTTCAAATGCAATTCCAACACATATTACATCCAACCTAAATATGTCTGTCTATCCTTTCAATTTCTTCTTGTATACGAGGCATTGAGAAGATTTGTTTGATGAAGCACTCAGTTCTTATACGAAGCACAAATTAGATGCAAATATTCAATTAGTGCGTCTTAAATCATGGTCAAGAAATATCGACCATTCATAAATAACATTTATATTAGCACATCTTTTCAAGGTAAGTGTTGGTTGGAATGAATTTTGCCAGGATCCTGTTTGATGATAAAAACACCCTCATTCATTGCTTAAGTGGATCAGAAGAGAAGCACTATTCTTTGCAGTCTGTGGTAATAGCGGGGACTGTTAAACAAGCGCTCCACTGTGTGCTATTCAGTCAGTAACGCACCCCCCAGTGCCGGATCATGACTCAATTACGTCACTGATTTGCCATCCATCACCAAATGCGGCGTGGACAAGCTACACACTTCCATGCGCACCCACTCTACGACGTAAAGCCACAACGATGTAAAACACCATAGCTGATATCTGTATTAAGGGAATGTGGCAGTTGCTATTGAGAGTGCTATCAACGTGTGAGATGTCAGAGCTTTGTGTAGTCTTGCCTACTGATGGTATATGTTGGTGATTCGTATTGCACTGCGTTTGCAATAAGCATGAGTGTCAAAATTGCTAAGAGTGTCCAGCTCAGTTTATCAGCGCCTTGTACGTGAATTCGCTAGCACCATGTTTAGTCTCATGATGATATGAGGGCATGAGAACAATAACAATACCAATACCAATAAATTAACAACGGTTTGTTGATGAAGCTTCCAAGCATGTCTTCCAAAATTGGAGGTTAACCGAATAAACTGGAAAACCGCATTCCTTATGAGGTCTTAGTTGCTGAATCAAAATATCTTGTGTACCCTAAGTTTACACGGCTATAGTTGTGTTAATAAAGTAAACATATTTATATGCAAGATGAACTGTACAAATAACATTTGACGCAAGTGGAACCTTTTTCTGCTAACGATAATGACTACTGGTAGCAATATATAGTCTGCTTCTATGTAGTCGACATTGAGCCACCTACATCATAGGGCTTATACTGAACTGGCCAAAACTGCCTTGGTATTATGATCCACATTCTGCGAGTACCCTTAAGTGCCACAGGATTTGTTATAGCTGTAATTTACGATAGCGATAAAAATTAGGACTATGAAATGATTTATTATATTGAGATTATATGCAAAATAAACTTACTTAGGTCATGTATTGAGCAAAGTACTGTGATATAAAAATTAATTCTCCCGAGTGGCGACCAGCTGGTGTTTTCCTGTAAGGGATATCTTTTGCAAGCAACAGGTATCATTGCCGCTCGTTGCACCCGAAAGCTAATGTGTACTGCTATGTATTAATGTTTGATTACGCCCTGGTGGCAAGCAAGGAGCTACACAATGAATTAACAGTCGACTATAATGCAGCCGAGGTAAAGCCTGCTGATCCGTTGTTTAAGAGCTTGGCATTTTGACCCATGTTGAATAAACTCACCCACCTAAAGGGCGAGAACCATTGAAAAGGTCGCAGAAGTAATAGGACTGCAATGACAGCCTCAGCCGCCTTCCATCGTCTGGCTCCTTGGAAAAGCACCCAATCAGTGCTAGTGGTTCCGTTAAGTGTACACGCACTTTGTGGGTGTCATATAGTTAATAATTTGGTGATTAATATTTCGATGTGCAAACGCATCAACTTCACACCCGTTTGTTTAGTTACAGTGAACTAATGAACCGCGAGCGATATTTGTCAGCTGTATAAATTAATTTATGAATCAGCGTTCCTCATTGCAATGCAACTAATGTTAAGTGATTGTGAGTAAATCTAATGCTTGGGTTGAAAATGTAGATAATTTGTACAGAACAAATCCTTTCAAATAAAACTTCATGAGGAAGTCAATGCTTCGTATTGAATCACAGTCAAGGTTCGCCATGGCCAATTGCCTTTGCCATGATCGCATTTGCAACTTCTGCATTGGCAGAAAGATTTGCATTTATGGCAGGTCTAACTAATGGTCTTATTGCAGTTGGCGAGCATACACTAATATTCCATGCGGTAAATCTTTGATGTAATTTTTTTGGTTAGTTTTGCCAACTTATTAGGTAGATTCATCCATCATAGATTATACAGTAGGTTACGCCAGTGTCAAGATAACAGTGCAGGTGTAAGTCGAATTTTGCCGTGATTCAAACGCTACTGAGAGTTGCCTTTGCCACCGTGTATCTCAGTAAAATTCACGGCTCCTGTTTCCCATAAATCACACGGTGCGCTGCTTGTCGGTTTCAAGGTACAAAATGTCAGAGCTCATTCGTCAGCTCGCGATAGCATGAACACAAGTTACGGGTGCTCCTGTTTTCAATCGCGTTTTACCGATAACAATAAAGAATTGCTTATTAGTGGTCGCTTGCTTTTCAATCTATCGGCTACATCTTTTGGGAACTTTTGTAATTGAAGATCTAGAATCAATAAAAAAGGTAAGAGCATTTTTGAAGCATATCGACCTGAAAAATTTAGATAAAGATGGTGAAGGTGAAATCATGCTTTTGCATTATGAGGCAGACACACCGGGTCCTGTCAGATGAGAGTGTGTGATTCGGAATAATGGCTTGGTTGTCTTGTGGTTCAATTGGTGCGAATAATGTGTAAATAAGTTGTGCAGTTACGAATAATTCGTGAACCATCGGCCTTATTTGGTACTACCCACGGGTTTGACATCTTTCCCTCGTCGCAATTATTTCATTTGACCTCATCGCTTCCATAGAACACCTCAAAACAGCACAGCAAAAATGTCGATGTTTAACAGGAAATAATAACAAGAATGACGCTGTTTATGCAAATAGGGGGTGACGGCTCGTGTTTAAGGTTGTCATTATATGCTTGCGTTGACCGGCTTCGGTGGCTGTAACGTCGTAGCAGCCTGTACAGCAGTAAACACAGTGATTCAACCTGTCATGTAAGCACGCGTACATTTAGCCGCTATGTGTGTTAGTGGACTAAATAGCCGAAGACGGCGTTATGCAAGCGGTCGCAAGTGTATAAACTGCATATACAAATATATACACACACACAAACAGAGACACACACAGACATACACACACACACACACACACACACACACACACACACACACACACACACACACACACACACACACACACACACACACACACACACACATTTGAGTGAAACACCAGCATACGCACCTTAAAATGCTCACTTTACATCATGCATTGAACGGTTCGCTTAGTCAACATTATGAACTGTTTTGATGTGGCCACTACAAGGAAACCATGGCTTAAATAATCTCGAGGTTATGTCTGACATAGTGAAATATTTGAATTTATTGATAGTGAATAATAAGCGCTGGATAACTGATAGTTCAGTCGCTAGCAAGTACGATATTTTATACTTAACTGTAAGTGGTGTCAAAAAGATATTTCACTGATCCTCAATCATCTGTGTGAAATATAACTCTATGAAAACAAGTTATAATATGTTATGCTCTTAGATAAGTAAAAGACCACCCAATCTGTAAGTAGCATTGCTAAAAGTATAAATGATGAATGAATACATAATGAGAACATCTACTGGAATAATACATTTGGTATGATACAGACCGAAACTGGTGACATTTGAATGTTCATCATAGAACAAATGAACGGATATTCCGTGTACACTTTAGAACGTACCTGTTTAAGAGCAACCTACAGCTTAAACGCAATGTTACGTGACCTCACCATCACCCCCTGGAGTATTTTTGAGAAGAGGGGACAGAATTTTATTGATGAAAGGACAGTTAGATCGACAGAATGTGTTATAATCAGCAAGCCAATTATTCCTGGAGCTACGTTTTCTTTGGGAACTTGGGGCATAACACGCCGTAGATGAAACTGTCAATACTGCCTATGTGAATTCCGCATACCCAGTCAATAGCATTCCGACGTCATAAATCATGACCCCGATGACCTCAATTGACCCCACCGACTGGGTGCCGAGATTTGCAAAACCTGTTATATTTTTCTATGTCTCTGATGAGAGTAACTTTATATTGATGCGGCGTATGTCATCAAAAATACATCTTGTTAGTTAACGAAACCCGAACTAAGAATATTGGCCTAAGAGGTATGAGTGCGCAGCTACGGCGGAATCTGTAAAACCACAACGAACCAAGCCTCAATTAGACATGCGCACCTTGTCTTTGTATTTGAAGCCAGTGAAGAGGGGGTTGTAAGAACTCGAGTGCTTGTGGCATTAATTATAAGAAATTTACATACAGTCATTATTGAAACCACTGCCCGGGTAATTACGTCCCACGACTGCATATTACTGTGTCCACCAGATTGCCAGCTTATTCACTGCCTAATACCTCATCAGCGAACACGCACCTGATCCAATCATAGTTTTGGCAGAAACCTTGCTTCGGGTAATATGCGTGTAACACTATCTCAACTATAAAAACACATCCGCGACAATATTGTGAACAATATTCCGGCAAAACGTGAATCTCGTTAATTTCTTATGGCTTCCTGTCTAACAAATCCCGCCATCTAGTAGCGTGTCAGTGTTAGTCATTCTCCAATGGATTTACCACAAAGTCATAGAATGTATGTTTTGTGCCTTTCCTGCTAGGAATGGGACCAATCAGGTGTTTTTTGTGGTGAATCTGTGATAGTATAACTGTCAACGTAGCATAGGGGAAATACTACTGATTAATGTTAATAAATGGTGACGAAATCAGCTGCTTGTGGGAATGGTTGTCACTAAGCAATTGCATAGGGAAAAAAACTTATGTCCATAATAGGACAGGCCATGGACGTCTGGCCATGTGCTCAATGTGCGCGCTCTTCCGTAACTCATACGCTTTGCCTGAAAAGAAAACGTCGCCAATTTCGCCGTTTAATCGGGATCAAAGTAACGACTATCGAGAAGATGCTTGTGTATGTCACAAATTTTTTTTGGGTGTAACAAAAAGAGACAGTGCCAGTCATATGTTCGCCTCAAACAGTATCCCAGGATTTCAAGCCTATATTACAATATCGACCTACGGATTTATAGGGGGGATAGAACTCTCCAATAATTTGTTAATAAAATCTTTGAATGATTGTTACATAGTACGGTCTGGTGCCATATGGACCCAATGGTACCGTATTTTATATGCACCATATTGAACGCTAACTTACATACTGCATACATACATATATACAAACATACATACATACTTACATACATACACATACACATACATACATACATATACATACATACATACATACATACATACATACATACATACATACACATAGATACATACATACATACATACATACATACATACATACATATACATACATACATACATACATACATACATACATACATACATACATACATACATACATACATACATACACATACATACATACATACATACATACATACATACATACATACATACATACATACATACATACATACACATACATACACACATACATACACATACACATACATACATACACATCACATACATACATGCGAATTCGCTACAAGTCACATACATTTCACACACGGGAATCGCTAAGTCAATACATTTCCACCGGGAATTAGCTACTAATGTCAGAGATGATGCATTGGTGGCCAATAGACGGCCAGTACCTTGTGCACGATGTTGAAGCCTTTATTAATTATACGCTTCGTGGGTAATTATTATTGTGCGGCATTTTTAGCATGGATGAGTGCTTTTGACAATGTGGAGTTATCATAACGAAAGTATAATCATATTAATGCAGCATAATAGATCAGTGTCAGGTGTGTTTGTGCACGTGTGCTACATCCGCATTTCTTGATTCACCTGTGTTGCTGTTTTTGCATGGACCTAACTACCTTCATTAGGGTATTGCGGTGTACATACCACTCGATCACGCTTGGTCGCAGAGTGATTCAATATAATTGTGAGATATTGGGCATTAGGCGCTGTACAGGGGCAAAGTATGGGTTGTGATACATACCTGTATTATTGGAAGTGTATGGATGTGACTTACATAAAGTATCACGTACCGTCTGTGTGCCTCTTGACACAAGGTGCCGCTCGCAGTCATGTATGAAGCTTTATATCGAGGAGCTTCGTCACATATGCATTATGACCACTGTAATTACTACAATATACTATGTTTTCACAGCTCATGAAACATTAAATGTTTTTCATCCGATTGACTGTAGCGACTACCATACTAGCTACACGCATAAAAGACATGATTCATGAGTGGTCGAGGGCCAAATACAGCACCACAGAGACACCAGCAGTTGTATCTAGGATACCTAACTGCTCCAGTACCATGTCGTTTTTGCATTAAATGACTACATTGAACAACACCCTTTAAATTGCAATCAAGATTAGGACATCAACGGCTTTGCAATCGCTACAACTAGTATACTGTTTTGGTGTTTAATTTGAATTGAATCATGGTGGATCAAAACCGATTCAGTAGGTATTTTTATGTTGAATGATGAAGTATGCAACTATGTTACGTCATCTTTAATTAAAAGCATCTATCGTGTTTTGACATGTAACTACCATTCTTTCGACTATCGTTCCTGCATATCTCGGCCCAAATAACACCGTCAATAAACATCAGGATGTGTATGATAGATCATGCTTATAATTTTGTCCAGAGTAATGCGGCAAATCACCTACGATTTTGTTCACATTGCTTGCTATTTTATGGATAGAATTACTGCTAGGGACATCACCATTAGGGGGTGCAGAAAACACGTCACTGATTATTACAACGTAAGGCTGCAAATTACTGCCACTGTCAGACTGCGAACACCTTTCCCTGCATAATAGCCCGACCAATTAAGAGACAATGCAAATTAAGTGTGTGTCTGTTGCGCACTCTTCTCAGCACAGCACAGATATTACCTGCTGTCAGCGCCAGGTGTCTAAGAAAAAAAAGAGACAAACCTTATGCAACTATCAGCTATAATTATCATCTACAGTTGAAGGTCTGATGAAATTAATCCAATTCACCTTATAGGCGATTATACTCCAAGTAGTACACAAGCAACGCACAATAGATAATTACTCACTGGCAGCGATTTTTCTCACACGTGAACACGACTTTTCCACATTAAACCCTACCAAAGCCTAGTAGGAGCGTATTCGATCGTGGTTCTTTGTTTAGTGATATGCTTTATTAATTTTTTGTATTTTTGTCAGCTAGCATTGGCACAAAAGATTTATAATAGCACAGATTCGGTGCAAGGAATGCTGTCAGCGATTGCTTGCAGACCAATCAACCTTTGCTAGGTAACGCTATGCATTGCGCTGAGTCGGTCACATGTGTGCTTTAGACAACAAAGATAACATTGATTAGACTATGGCACTGCAAGGAACACTTCACACTGTCCGAAAATGATATTGTACTGGAGCCGTTAAGTGTCTAATATGCAACAACTGGTATCTCTGTGGTGCTAAATTTGGCCCTCTGCCACTCATGATTCATGTGTCTTATACAGTCAAATGGGTGACAACAAACGTGCATTCACTAGCTGCCTAAACATGTCCATGTGTACGACAATTCATCTATCACAGAGTGTTTTATAAACTTATTAAATCGCCTATTTATCTTACAACAACAGGTAGTTAATAAGCGGGATTGGTTACGAGTTAATACAGTCTGATGAAATTATATGTGTCTTTCGCTCACGTGATATGAAGCTCCATACGTGATTGTAAGCAGCACTAAGTATCAAATAAGGCTTAAGAAATAAAGTCTACGAACACATGCACACAAATTTAAATGGACCCTAACAGCCCATATTTCATCCGCCTTACACAGCACTTCACATCCATTGGCCCTCCTCGTCTACTGTTATAACTGCGGCAACCCTGGCCGAGCCTCCTCAATTGATGTCACCAATTGACAACATTTAATGGATTATGTCATGTAAACAATCGACCAAGGCAAACTTAATGTGACAATAAATCATAATAATCGACGATCGATGCTTGTATTTACATGACGCCACATTCGATTGCTGCTGCAGTGTGTGATGTTGTCTAAATTGCCATCGATCAATGTATGATATGTTTGTGCATTGAACATACAGGAAGTACTAGTAAGCGCAATATATGACCTCGTATCCACATCATTGCGAATTTAGCAACACAGAATAAAAAATGGCTAAGCACATATATTACAGAAAATGATGACTTAAAAATTTTAATATCAGTAGCGACCATGAATTACGTATAGTAGAACAATTATTATTTCTCCGTTAAGGAACTTCATATTGTCTTTCCTATATCATAATTAGGTTTTATCAAGTTGTGATGAGCATCGCAGAACCTCAATGAAGGCAACTAAGCACATGCAAAAATCAGCAATACAGCGCACGAGCGCAAACATACCGGACGCTGATTTATGATTCTGCA
This sequence comes from Urechis unicinctus, assembly GCA_034190875.2. Lineage (NCBI taxonomy): Eukaryota > Metazoa > Annelida > Polychaeta > Xenopneusta > Urechidae > Urechis > Urechis unicinctus. Next base: position 23,975,701 of record CM067356.1, read on the forward strand.
TAAATGTGATTACACGCATTAAAATAAAACTCTACATCGCCAAATGCACTCATCTGTATTGAAATCATCATGTGATATGAAATTAGGTACGCAGTGCATAATAAATCGATGCTACACATTGCGCTTTGACGTCACACATGTTGACAGAATGCGTAGTTTTCCTACTCAATATTTAATGGCTGCAACCTGGTGCACTCGGAAATGGTCGGATGCGTGACGATGTTACTAATGGTGTTTAGTCGGAAGCGATTTAACGCAGACGAATAAAAGTGTTGACCTGTAAGAGGCTATTTCACACGGCATCCCGTTCGTTAATGGCCTTAATTGCGCTCGACGGGTTTGCTGATGGACTGCTGTAACACCGTCCTGTTGGGACTTGCCGTGATGGGTCGCATACACGTTATGTATTAAATGGAATTAGGCTGATGTTGCACAAAGACTAGTGCTGTATCACGTAGTATCTATGTTTAATCACAATCGGTTCAGACATTGTGCATTAGCTACCACACATGAGGCTTGACGCGAATGCTTGATTCTATTAAAAATATATGCCAGCAGTCCATTTCGACGCAATATATGCCATATTTATGGATATTTTATGTGTTTGGCTTTCTTTTTGGCTAGATATAGGCAAATAGATTATAGTATGGCTTTGCTACGTTGTGGCAGAAGCATGGAGCATCTTCTTGATAACCCTTGCTATGATCCAGATTAAACGGCAAAATTTGCTACGTTGAATTCTCAGGTTCTACAGAGCGTGCACATTTATGACAGAACAAGACATCCAAATCGTGTCATATTTTGATGCAATCGTTTGGCGACAAACTGACGCACAAGTTGCAAACATCGTAACCCTTTATTTGCATATATCAGCAGTGAATCCCCTATTAAATGTTGACAATTGTACAAGACGAGAATTGCTGCAAAGCAAAACAACACTGATTGCTCACAAATAAATCCCAAACGTCACAAAGCATCTAATATGTGACCCTCTGGTAACTCCGGTTTGCGAATCAATAAAACCGATGGGCTATTTTAGCGACTATGGGAATTCGTCCGACCGATTAACGAGATTCATGTTTTGTCAGATATTTTTTCACCTGCTCGTGCTTAGATTTGTTTTATGGATAATGTAGACCAATCTCGGAGTATAACACACACATTATCCGCATCAAACGTATCAGGTTAATCAGCGTGCTTGTTGATGAGGTATTAACTTTGGTCATTTCCTGGGTCGTTTAAGTCCATAATGCAGTATGCAGTGTAGCAAAAGTGCGGATGATTGGCTGTTATGCGATTGCTGCATAGCCCTGGACATCAACATCGGCAAGGGTTATTACATACAGCTTAATATTAATCTATGCTCCTTATGCAATAAACTTATGCAATTAGGTTATACTTCTGCAAACATAGGTTCATACAGAGTTTCATTTAGATATCATCCCATTTCTTCTCGATGAGTTACTTATTGTCAGCTTTTCCTTATTTTTACAGGCGTAATAAATATTGTGCTTTTAACTGACATTTGATGAATGTCTGATCATCATACGTGTCTCATTTTTATTATAGCGATAGTAGTTTCATAATGAGGATAGTAGAATAGCGACCCATTGAAGGCTTAACTTTCTAACCTTTGTTGCCATATTAGCAGGAATTTCTTTTTTGCCCGATACAGTCCGCTCAATTAATTTTCGGATGCTACAAATTTGTCCTCGACGATTCATGACACGTCATTTTCCATTTGTTGCTGTTCTTCTGCTAAGCGCATCTGTTTTATTTAATGTGTTACTGGTAATTGGAGAATGCGATGTCACTCCCACATTAAAACTGTCATTCTAGGCTAAAAGACCGCACTGTTTTTTGCTTGTGTAATATATTTGACCTCATTGATACATTTGCGCGAGAGACAAAATCATAGGCCCATTCTTTTTATGCAATTACCGGTCTTTCGTTTACAAAAGCGCCAGTTCTGTCATTTCTTCCAATAACTATGTCACGTAACGGGTATTGTTTCAAATGTTAGCTGGAGATACGCATATGATTCTCTGTAATGCCACTGCTGCTGTATAAATAATATACCCAGGTGGTGACGTGTAAAGCATGCAGTAAATGGAATAATATGGTGTGTCTGTTCCGAGTATCAGGGGAGGGGGGGGGGGGCAGACGCTGTTATTTGTTATTTCTACATTTTCAGAGCCAAAATAGCGCATTATATGTATAAAGATAACTATTGTTATTGGTTTATATATTGAAAATGGACTAATCGACGATTTTATGTTCTTCCATACTATAACTCGCAACATATTATTGTTATCGGTAAATCGTGATTGAGAACAGAGGCACGCTGCATATATAATCGCGAACTAACAAGTGAGCACAGAAATTTGGCAGCTTGATGCCAACTAGCTTTAGCTACCCGTGTGTGTGAGCTATGCCGCAAGGTAAGTGTAAACTGTGAACTAAACTGAGATAGATAGTTTCGGTCACCATCCAGTATATTCTACTTACACCTGCCAGGGTCACCTCGACCGTGAACTGTGTTACTTGCATTTACTTCTATTGTGGGTGACGAAAAATTGCAACATACCAAACCCGGAAGCCCTTTCAGCGCAATCATCTTGCGCTTGTGTTGAACTAAGTATGTTTGGTACTCTACCATTGATCGACGTCCGAGCCACCCAGGGAGTAGGATTGTCGAACACTGCCCACCCGTCTTGTAAGATCATGGCATATTATCTTGGTCGTGATTGATGTATATGTAACGCAACAAAGGATTCTGAAGTAATGTTAACCAGTTGCCTGTAACTCGTTTGTTGTGTATCATATGCTGAGCAGACCCTGGGGTGGAAAGACTTTTCTATCCAACACGCATTATAAGTGATTCTGCATCATGTGATACGTCTGACGGGTTTAACCAGCAATAGGTGGTCCATTGGCTAACGTCACCCTGTAATGCATAGCGATGTCAGTCTGACAAAGCGTTATGGTTTCCGGTGATAGTACTAGTGTTCTTAGGGAAGAGCGCATCACAGACCAGTAGAGGAACCCCTATATCAACTTATTTGGGAATTCGTCGGACGGTTAATTGAAGTGCACACACTGTGACATGGTGCATGTTTACCTTAACCGATGAAAAAGATAATGGATCAGGCAATATGTGCGGGTAACTCAAGACACTTGTCGCTTAAAAATAATTTATACTGGCGATGTGGAATGTTCCATAGCACAATGTTAAACATTACGACAATAATCGAGTCTTACATCAAAATTAATGTAGTTTGTTCGGTGCTATATCGTTTACAGAACGATTGTTTATTAGTTGTTGGTAAAAGACTCAATGGTGTGTTTCTCATGATGGCGACACTGTTTCCTATTGCGACAAGTTGCATAAAAACACATGTTTAAATCGTATATAGACCAAAAAGAGAAATTGTGTATTACTAAAGTAATCACTTTTTCCAGAATTAATAACAGACAACTATGATATTTGGAAATAACATTTATCTGTACTTGTAGTGCGTGTGTATCCAGCATTGCTGACGTCATTTCCATTGACGGCACACAACAGATAGGGACAAAATGAAGTTCTCAAAAGTCAGTAGAATGGTGAACATTGATGGTATTGACACACGCCTGACACCGGCGTCGCATCGACCGTACCAAGATCGCCAGGAACACCTGTTGAATCTCCTGCCAGATTTCAACCGAAACTTCTTCCAATCCATAGAGCGTAAAGGGCTGCGGACCTATGCGTCGTTCCATCTCATCCTAGACATGTTCAATTAGTGACAGATCGGAAAACATCGCAGGTCAAATCAATACCAGCACATTTTCCCGGGCCTCATAGTCCATCTCATTGAGAGCAACGTATGGGCTGGCGTTATCTTGCCGCAAGGTGATGTGACATCGCTGGACGCCTAAGGAGTTTGAAAGTCGGAGACGTTAGCCAGTGGGCTACCATGGGCGGAAATGTCTCCCCACAACCATGACGCTCCCACCACCACACGGACGGCGCTCAGGAATGCAGACATCATGGTAACATTCGCCACATCGACGATTCACAGCAGCGCGTCCGTCACTACTGTCCAGATGGACACGGCTTTCATCGGTGAGCACGACAGCTGCCCATTCTTCTAATCTCCAGCTGAGATGCCGGAAATACCAGTGTAACCGCGCTACACGATGAGGTGCCTGCAGAAAGGGGCGTGTGCAGAGTCGGGGGAAGCGAATGTTGTGCTAACGTCGGTGATGGCGTACAGTTGTAGTTGAGCGGACGTAACCAAGGAATGTTCCGGTATGTAGTACTAGCAGTCTGAAAGCACACGCACTAGTGCGTGAGCCTAATCAAGAATTCTTATATATGTGACGTCACACTCGGTCGCCCAGAACGTGGTCCGTCTCGCACACTGCCAGTATCTTAATAGTGTCTCCAAAGGTTACTACTGTGTACACCAAAATGAGCAGCAACTGTGCCCTGAGAAATACCTGCTTCCAACATCTCAGTAGCTCAAAAACGATCGTCAGCTGACAGACAGGCCATGTTTCCAAGAATGACAGAAGGAAAGGATGGACAAACAAACGTGTTTTTGTATCTCTATAGTAAAAGGAACACCTCTACTTGCAAAAGCTGTGTGATTACAGTACAACGACGAGTGTGCAGAGATCGTGTCGAAACTACGAAACTGACGGAAAACTCCCATCCATAATAACAAATCTCCATCACTTCCACGCCCGATGTGTTGACGCTGTGTAGCGATGTAGCATCAAATTCCCGTTCCCCTAATCCCCAATGGTACGAGATGTTTCTATTGTTAATGCGGCTGACTCAAGGGTTTGTCAAATCCTCGAGGTAAATCTCTTTCGACCATTTGCATTAATGGGTATGCGGACAAGCTCTTAACATCAGCAATGGATGCCGGGTAACATAATTTATGGACATGACATAGTGATTTTACATAATGAACACGTGCTTTCTTTTTATCGTACATGTGTAGATCAGCAGAATTCTATACTGACGGAGTGGAGACATTCCATTTCATGCTCACGAAGCTCGCATAGTTGACCATTACGGAAACGATCAACCCGATAATGGCTTTCCATAACAAAGCTCTATATGTCGAGAGCCAGATTGTTGTTGTTCACCATCTCCTCCATAGGATCCACAGAACATTCTATGATTTATTTTGATACTGAATGTCCTTATCATTCGTGCCAAATGTCTTCTTTAAGTCAAGCAATTTTACTGTCGCATAAATCTATTAAGTATATAATTGGTAGATATTGTACTGTAGTGCACCCACTTCTTAATCTATAATGTCTATCTAAAAGATTGTTGTTGGATGGTACTGATCTCATACAGAATAACGTTTTACTAATCTTAGAGAACCGGGGCTGGAAGAACACTGGTCTTTGATCAATCAAATAAGTCTGCTTACCACATTTAATTGCAAATATTTGCAAAGGGTTGCTTTGTATTGCCGATGATCGTCTGTAACAACGCCATGCAAATATCATTGGACATGCGTGAACTGTAGCTCTTAAAATTTGATACTACGCCGAATATCACTTGTTCTGTTATAGCCATTCGCAAATTTATGGCGATATAGTTACGTTGAACATTAATTCTACGTCATGAAGTACCAGGCATGTTAGTTACTGCACTTTATATCGTTTCGTGCAACTGCTTCCGTCAAATTGTAATGCGTAGCTATCTGCGCCCGAGAGGACATTTAGGTCTCCTCGTTTGGTGTTCTGGTACGGGTCAACAGTGCGCCACGAATTGTTTCTTATTCCTTAATTTACCGGTCTGAATGAAAAATTCACAACATATCTATTCCTTGACACTGTAATATCACTAGAGCAAAAGGAGAGCTACCGAGCACACATTGAATCATTGGGTATCTATACATATATAGACGAAAACAATAATGAATGAGGCAATATTGAGAGAAAACTCGCAGAAACCTGTCGTTTGCGGATGATTTATGCAAGCGCCGTAGTTTGCCTCATTGTGTAAATTCTATTATGGAAGGCATTGTTACACATCCTAACAATGGAATACGAACATCCTGCTAAATTTTGTATGTAATTTGAGTTGGACGCAGGGTACAGTATCCGTGTATGCGACGATTGAATAGACAAACCAATGTTGCTGTTAATGAATGTAGTTATTGGGTTAGAGTGTCGATTTGCTCTGCCTTGGGTTTATTGGCACAGACGAAGCAACATATAGGAGACAAAGTCGGCTACCCGCGGTATTATAAACCATTATAGCATTGCAGCATATTATTGTCTATCTTTTATGCATTTCCAAAAACCAACGATATGATTTTAGCCCAAGTCACGATGTTTGAGATATCCAATACAGCGGAATTCAATCTTTTAAATAGCTTTTAAATAGTTTATAGTTTGTTAATAAAATTTATCCCAATATGATTTGACAAAAAATGCATCTTTAAATGTTTGTTCACTATATTAGCCGTATTATAAGCAGTATGCTTAACCGACCAATGTCTCCATTCTAAAGCCCAGTATATAAATTAGACGTTGCAATGCTCAGAAAACACTGGGTACGCTAATTAGTGACATCACGTGTACTGCCATGGCGGCAGCTTGTGCACAAACCTATATACACTATTTGTGTCAAAACTCTCTGCACTCGATGAAGGTATGCCTCTAAACCAGTGCGACCGAACTAGACACACATTTTAAGATCTTCTCCAATACTTACAATACTCATAGTATCATTATAGCATCACTTAAGTATTTTGACATTGCATTGTTATTTTGCATCATGTTTTCCTCTTCTAACAATCGCCATGATGCTTGATTGCCATGATGCAAGGAGTCTTGAAATTATCTTGACCACTCATGGATCAATCATTGGCAGAAAGTGTTGATCTACGACATAAACGAGGACGGGTTATAAGCTAGCTGCGGCATATCACATGGTGCTATTCATAATGAATATGTGCAAAATATGTGCAATCTTTTTTATTGTACGCATAAATAACACGACACGTCTCTCTTGTTGAAGTGGAGACGTTCCTTTAGTATTTATCACGTTCACGCAGCTCGCATTAACTGCCATTATGGAAAGGATACGCCAGTTTATTACGCATTATAAATTACTGTATCTGTAGAGAGCCAGGTTGTTAGCTTCATGTTGTTCAGATGGTCGCATGCTCAATCAGCGGAAAAGAGGGATGCGAAATGGATCATATCAAGTGCGAACCTCAAGCAGCACATTCAGTTAGGTCCAGACAAGGCAAAATACAGTGGCATGATTATACAACGAATATGAATAACTAATGCTCGATGCACAGCTCAAATGGTTGAATTTGCCCTTGCATAAAGTTTTATTAATGGAGTTTCAATTTATCCAATTAACAAATGATGCAATGATTAATGCACAATAGAGCGAGTATAAAGTGAAATATTATATATTAATCGTATATTTCATCATTCAACGGCACGGAACAACGTTCTACATTAGCATAAGTGAATATTGCTTTTAATGTATAAGGCGCGAAGCTGTCCTGTATAATATCCTCATATAATGAATAAATCAATTCTGAAATTCCCAGATGGTTGTCCTGACATGGACAGTGTGGCCGACACTATGATGTTATGCAAAACAATGGCGCCTTAACATGCATCCATATTGCGCCACAAACTATGCGCAGTGTATAGCCAGGTGACATGCTGACGCACTGTTGTCATGTAGGAATGCTGAATAAAACAAATGCAAATACCATGTGGCATATGATATGAAATATTTGCCCAGGATCTTTTCAGAACTTACGCGGTAATATTGCGAGAACAGATATAATAGTCATACGAATATGCTAATAGCTGTCAGCGCTGATGACAGAACATTTGAAACATACAGCAAATATCACAGTAATTGATTTGCATTATATCAAGGCATATTTGCGAAAAATGCATTAAATTGACAGGTGCTTGTCGAATGAGATATATCTACCAACAATGATCAATTGCAATCTATCTCTGGGTATATATAGGACGACACTAACCCCAGGCTCCAATACAACGTCTAATGGTGTGTTTGTTGTTCTGTGTCTATTCCACAGGCTGTTGTACTTTAACAAAAGCAATGGCTGCGTTAGTTATTTGTTGAATCTCGGATTAAAACAGACAACAGGGCTAAGTCGCTACATGCTTCAAATACATATATCGCCAACGCTTGCCCATAATCGTGAATTGACAGACAAACTCGAATTAGTTGTAATTGCTACCGTCAACGCCCCACCCTTCCTGACACTTGTGCTGCCTGGCCAATTGGTGTGCACAAAGGTACGCGTCCTGCAAGGACAACTCTTTATTGCACAGGCAACGACAATTATTGCGCGCGGCTTCATCCTTAGGAGTTAAGTATTTGCCATTCACACCACCCTGGGTAGTAGCTGTAACAGCTAGGATGCAAAGGATTTCAGTGTAAAGTTTCTGACATCTATCTGACACCTACATAGAATTGTACATAGTTATCTAACACTGTAATGCCACTCTTTACTGCATCATTGTGACTTTGTAGTCCAACGCTTTGTGCCCTTTAACAGATGGCATGTCCCTGGATACACCCCTGTGGGTACATTGATGTTAACGCAGTGCTGATCTTCAATATGAAAAAGCAAGATTACCGTATATCGTTTTCATTAGGCCACTGATGTCATGCAGGAATAACCTGACACAAAAGAGCCATCATCTCACAAGTTCCTGCCAATGGCATTACATAATATCATTACTAGTGTATGAAGACAATTGGTTCATGCAACACCAACTCCAGTTTTTGATTCAATCCATCACAACAAACCGTCATGATATAAAGATGAGATGATGGCTATATTGTTTGATTGTCAGCGTTATTTTGAGTCATATATTGTCCATAGAAAGACATTGAATTCATTTATTTTTCCGTAGTTTTATCTTTTCGAACATGATGTGATACAAAAATCTATTAGAAGCACCGAAAGAAGATAGTAATAATTTGCAGTCGGCATCGTAATAACATAATAAAGGCTATAAAACTGACAGCAGCCTCCGATCTTTGCTTGAGTAGGATGCAACTGCTAGTACTACAGTGATGCTCTCTACTACATGAACAATGTGTTAGATACAGTTAATTAGGTATGGTTATTATGTTTCTAGGCATTATCTCAATTGTGATGCTGACACGTTCAGCGTAAACTGGGTCTGATAAGATCAACTAGATGCAATCCAAAATATTAGCTGTTTGCTTACTCACCAGCATATGATCTTCTTTTTTATAGGGTTATGCAACCTTGAATTGATGAACCGCTAACCCCGTTGGGTTACAGGCTGTTGCTCTGAAGACAAACTGATGAGAATTTGGTATACACATACGGGAGCTATTGCACGAGCGCGCTTGCTGTAATGCCCAATGTAATTTTACATTGTGGAATGAATGCGTCACAGAAACACTAAATGCTAGAGGATACTTTGCACCTTATGCGTTTTGTTATTGGACTTGATTGTGCTCGTAGGATTTATGGAACATATAATGTCATAAATTCGCGCATGAGTGACGTCAACGTGCTGGTTGAATGCATAAATAACTAAAGGGCATTATTAGTTGTCCCTGATTTGTCATAGCTACGCACACAATGACTTTCTAAAACAGCAAATGGCAGCCATCAACACACACAGAAAGAATATCTTACTCAAACTCGGCATTCTGCATGTTTGCAATAGGCGGAGTATACTAATCTCTGAATACTTACCTCTGACTTGATAAAATTCAGTTGGAAGAATATGCCGCCATTTAAACAATTCATGCATTTTCAAGTAATATAATCCCACTTCATTCGAATGCAATGTGCAGAACTTGCATTGGTTTAATTGTCGGGTTGAGCTCGTATCGTGTATCAGCTGTCATGTTTAATACATCAACCAATAACGTATAGCTATGCTACGCTATGGTTTACTTTTATGTTACCGCAATGCCAGGTCGATTTATGCAAAGCGTTTTAAACTAAAACAATTTGACGCTGCAGAACCATTAGATTACCCGTAATGCCCACAACACATGATCAAGTTGCTATATTAGCCACATACCGCCAACCTCATACGGCTAGTGCTTCAGCCCTAACTAAGGAGGACATATTCGATAACATAACACATATTTAGAGGGAGCTAATGTGCACTGCAGCTTTGGGCATGCCTAACGGCGCAAACATCATCATGTACAAACAAACACTGTGTTTGATCAACATTGTTCCTATCCTGTTGGACAAAGCAACGGTCCCGACACGTTAAATCGCTTGATAATTACATACCTTGCTCAATCATGTGATTTGGGTTTTCCAGACCTACACTGAGCTTATGTGCAGGTTGTCTTTTGCTCCTTGTCCTCAACTCATCCTAACCAGTTAGCAGGTTATCCTATAAACATGTGATGCCATGAACCAATCATTATATGCTTCGGCACTAATCTATAAGGGACAATGTTTACATCTATGGCATTTCGTTATGAAGCGCATGTCTGGTAATAAACGGTTATGAGATGAAAGCAGATGGTGCATTGCGGTAGGAATACAAAAAACATATTGCAAGCCAGTGTCAAATCAGCTGAGGCCATAGATTTAGTTTACAGGTTTGAAACACACCTCACAGTGAAAGGCAATTACAAGACCTTTGCTCAAGAACGTGTAATAGCGTGGTGGCGCATCATTCACGTATATACACTGTCTTCCGGCCCGCTTGCATGGGCTTACGTTGTCACTGGGTGGATATATACAACACTAGTTGAATTCACAACGATGAATACATTAACAAATTGCATCATGGCAATGGTTGCGCTTATACGTACATACCAGCCGCTACTCGTTCACTGAATTCAATCATAGGCAGACGCTTCGAACACGGCTAAAAGCTAGGGTTTCACTCTGCATCTTGGAAACGGAATGAACCTGGTAACTCACAGATTCGCAATTTAATCTTCACTATATTTACGGCAATGAAAGTCTCACACAGGAAGCAGCTACCCACAAGCGAAGTTCATTTGGGTTATCGTCATGTTTTCTTGTCATTATTTGTGTCTGATTGTTGTCGGCGGTAATCTCTGTGGTGACATCCGGGTATGAGACAGCAGCCAGACACAACGATCCTGTGAGGAGAAAGTCACAAAACAACAATGGCATGTCTGCACGGAAATAACGAGAAAGTAGCTAAACATATGGGTGAATGTCTCCGTCATGTTTTGCTGGGTGATAAAAGTCCGTCTATTTGGTGGAATGCAACTGTGTGATAAGTGTTTTACGTATCATACTCCAGAGCATCGACAGATCTGTCTAGCGAATATCCATCTCTCAGAAGTCTAGCAAAGTCTGAGTCTACCTCTGACCATAACGGACGTATTTGGCGTGCCTAAACAAATAAGGGGAATTGGGTAATGAACGATGATGGGTGTATGACCGATGTTTCATGTCAATTGATTGACTGAAAGAACTGAAACATCGATCACTTAGCTTCGAGATTAACCTTTAGGCTTGAATGGGCAGTCCTGTACCGTGTTAAGTGATGAAATGACATAATGGTGGATACTGAAAATATGGCATGCATTGAAGCATTCACCTTCACTCATGATAACACGAAGACGCAAAATGAAAGTATCTGGTATTTCGCCCGTATCAGGGGTTAACATTGTTGGATGAATGGACTTTTTAACGATAGCGATAACTGTAAGATCTGCCCACCATGCGTATGATTTAACACCCGACTTATTACGACGTCGCTGTCACATTTCTTTAAATATCATCGATCGCTCATACGTAATTTACGTTTGCTGACAAATTTCATTATATTTTATACTGTTTAGATCGCAAATCATCGTATTAGAAGTAGAAACATAATTGTTTGATCGAATATACAATGTGAATATGAGTACTAATCGAACATTTTGTGGCATTTGTCTCTTCCACTTTCCAGTTTCAGGTTTGCTGGTTGACACTGATATGGTGTTATCACTTACTTATGCTGATGTTTCGAGGGCAGTTCTTCATGAATAAGCAAGAGAGCGCGTGCACTTACAACTAACCAATGTATACAGTCCGGCGTCAGTCGCAGTATGGATAGACTGCGTATACGACACGTGCTTCACGGTAATCTGCAATCGGATGGCAGTAACAGCTGCAGGGCAATTACGTCTATTATAACGGATGAGGGCGGTACTTTATTTGTAATGCTGACTAGTAATATAAAGGTGATGCATGATTGTTGCCAGGTCATTCATGGTGGCCAAGGTGCATCATTGGTGTAAGCGGATGTCCCTGGAGTCCTGAGTGTCCAGCACTATGAAGCTGGAAAAGAACCAAATCAACACTAATAGTATGTAATCCTTTAAATATGTTGTAAAACTATATAAGATCCTCTAGGCGGCGCAATATTTTAATTGATGAACGCCCTAACAAATGCAATCTTTGTTCGTAATCCAAATCAGACATAGTAGTTACCAACTTTGCAGCACACTATATTTTTTTCTTATACGTCTATGACTGTTTGAAGGTATGGTGACCATGACTGAAATGATTTAAACATCTCCTAGAGAATGTCGGTCTGATCATCGCAGGAACGCCATTTATCACCACTCTCTGCCTTCTATTACTGAGCCTTCTACTTATCCAAGTGTTCTGAAACTAGTATCATATAATAATGTGCAGCTTTAATAATGTCATATCTTCGCTAATGAGTTTCCGCCTTGTATTCACGTATTAACTAATGAGCGGGATTGCTAGTTTGTTCAATGATTAATTTGTCGATCGTAATTATACAATTGTAGGTTTGGTTCGGTGTTTGAAACTGTAAACAGTAGGGTAACGATTTATGAATATTTTTAGAGACATAAACTCTTATTAGCAGTAATATTGCGAGTCGGTCAATATAAACTAGTAATAAATGTCGTGATTGCGTGTAAAACCACATTTTATACAAATGTAGGTTTGGTCGGTGCGTAACTACCAAAACAGCTGACGGGAACACGCATTATCAATACTAAATCACTAGATAAACCACCCTTAGATATGTATCATTTATACCTTTTTGCATCAGTCAACTAAATATATGTAATGCAGTGTTCACGATGATGCGTTGTGGCATAGCCATCGAATCATATGGTCGCGATTTCTGCATCACTGAACCACCCTTATATATGTGATTTTACTTTTGCATCAGTCAACTAAAGTATTAATGCAGTGCTCACGATGAGCTGTGGCCGGCATCGCTATATGGTCGCGATTCTGCTCCGAAGAGCACACTACCCACTCTCCGCCGACAACAGTCGATGAAATAGAACAGAGCGATTCTAAACAGGCCCAAAGTCAGCTGGCATAACTTCATCCTAAGGCATCATATTAGATAAAAACTGAAAATTCATAAAAGGAATAGTTGACATAATACTATCATACCCACGCCAGGAAGACTGGGCTGTAACTCCATAAAAGTCGGCATTACCAACGCCACTGTGGGATGTGGTGCATTCAAAGAAGAGCTGCAGCAAGCATATAAATAATGATTTTGTCATTCGTGGCATCTACCCAGCAATTCATATTAACTTCGTGTCGCTTGCTAAGCCCAGGACATAATGTTCAATCTATTCGTTACAGCAAGAATAATTCAGTATATTTATTAGTAATGCTTGCTCGATGAAAGCGGTGATCGATTAATGGTAATTGGGCATATTAAAGCATTCTTAGAATTCTAGAAGCGCTAGGTAAATCATTACCCGCCGTTGGCTATAACGGGATACTTTAGCCGACTCGAGCACACAGGAAGGTTGCTGAGTACAGGCAAATTGCACTCAATGTCTGACACGCTGTATCCTCATACCTGATGCCTAAATCATAGCAAGTCTAATATAATCTGACAAAATTAGACCGTTGCACCTCAGTCTAGCGGTATAGAATTCCAGTGTGAAGATTATGACACCCATGTTGCAAAACCTGTACAACGATTGGAATACTAAGTGCTCAATCTAATTAAAACATCTGTCCTATTATAACAGTAATAACGATACTTGTATCAATGTTGTGTTGATTTATTTGCGATAAAATGTTCCATAAACATCTATGTTCGGTGAATATAGCACCTTCGTGTAATAGAGTGACTAATAGTGCGTTGTCCTAACCCCTGCTTCAGTATTCCGTTGACGGCCGAGAAGCAATATACACCTCAGCAGAATGTAAATATTTGGGAGTAGCTCTAAGGGTACATTTATAGGGACGCAGTGAGCACATTAATCCAATGACGCAACACACACACCACTATTTGAACCAGAGCCGTAACCGTTATGCACGGAAAGGAAGGATTCAGCTGTGTCCATATAGACTTACCTTAAAACGAACAACCATGCATATAATTGAAAGAAAGGGCAGCAGATATGCGCATTAATCCATGCGATTAACCACACACGAAAATCCATTTACATAAGACGTATTTGAAGAATTTTACTGGGCACACAATATACGCACGCAACTACAGAGGTTTCTCAATCACAATAACGTGTTCACCTTTGACATGATACGATAAACCCACCAACAAAAGGTGCAATGTTTATATTCTTGTTTACCAATTCCCTTTTATTGCTTCATCCAAAGTATACATCATCATTAGGTGAGAAACTTATTGGGTCGACACAACTCTCACCAAATATTTCAATTTTGTTTTGCACAATAAAATGCAGGAAGGATATTGGTTGTCGTGCAGTACAGAATTTACCAGAAGTACCCTCAAAGCCATTATGCCAAAGTATACCCTCAATCTTGCAAATAAGATACATATATGTTACAGCCTATTTCTTACTTTATTTCAGCTAGTATGGTGCTTTTTCGTCGCTGATTGGATGCAAAATCATCGAGCGCAACATTTTTTGTTCGACCCCCAAGCGTCTTAGAAAATGTACATATAAAAAGCGAATTTCGAGTAACGCACCTCTATTATGCACGACGATGGTTATATGGTATTTTATTCATAACGTCTCATATCAATAAAGAAGTACTAGTACTAGTGGTACTAGTCATATCAATGACGGTACTGCCCCAAAGGACCAGAGGCCTTCCCACTCATTCATCATGTTAATAAATTTCGACCAGTTCAAGCCTGGCCTTGAAATGATAATACACCATACGGTGTCTGGATGCCAACAAGGATTATGCCCAACTTTTCCGAGTATTCATAATCTATACGTACAAACATATACGATTCCGTCAAATCAAATTCAGAATTTCGTTTAATGTAATTCTTATAATGATGGTGAATCATGTCTAAATCCAGTATTTGCCACTAAGTGCAAATAATGTATCAATCCATGCTATTGTGCAGGAGTATGCTTAGGATAAAATGTAAGCATGTTTTTCCCCGGTAGAATAATGATGAAATGCCTTATACCACGTAGGCTCTAATTGACAGTTGAATTAATTGAGTACTCACAATAGCATGAGAACAATATCCTTCATGTAGTTTTGCCAATTATCCGTATCGGTCTTGAAGGGTGCGATGACATGGCATCATAGGCTAGGCTGCTTGCCATTGCGCACATCATTGCCACTAGGCATCCGTTTAATGCTCGAAGTCGTTGCCTATTGATTTGAACCAGCGGATCTAATGCGGGAAACGACGAGGGCTTAGGTTGAAGAAAAAAACCGTGTGGATCACCTCTAATGGTACTGCTACCGTAGCCCCAGGCCTTGCCTTGAAAAGAGATGTGATTTCACAATAGCGCTATCCATTTGCCAAGCTCGCCTCAACATATTCAACCGAAGCCATGATGCACATCTGCGCCCTGTTAGTTCAATGAGAGAAGTGATCAGGCATTCTTTGAGGTACACCTGCTGTCACGATAATCCCTATGAATCAATATTCTTGGCATATATTCGTACAAAATCTGCTAAGTACTTCATATTTGTCTTTGTGGGATTTAACTGAACATCACTTCCGAGAATCGGCCACGACAAGTAAGTCCGGCCCTGTTAGGAAGGACCATGTTCATGCCAATGCTTAGGGGATGAACTGTGCTCCTGATCATGGTAAATATAAATTATGGTAAAGTTTATATAGCTAGCTGATTCGTTAGTATTTCGTCGCTCATAAAGTAATAAGCATATCCCATCGTACAAGCTGAAACAAATGTATATCAAACCCGCTTTACAGGTGGGAAGAGAAAAACATATCCCGTCGTACAACGTGAATCCTCTCCCCCCCAAAAAAAACCCCGTCGTGCAGATTGCAGCTGAAAAACACACCCCATCGCGAGACCCAACAAACCCGTCGTACAAGCCGAGACGCAACACAAAAATACCACGTCGCGCGGCACAGATATACTACCTGAATACGTCTAAGTGACATAAACCCCCCCCCCCCTTTCCCCCCCCCCCCCCCCCACCCACTCTCCCGCCACAGACAGCAACAGTTTGGTTGCAGAAGCTTGTGCATCAGTAAATGTAACCCTGGAATTACATTGTAGCCGATCAGACGAAATGTCTCTGTGGGATGGATAAGAAAACTGTCTGTAACGTGATATGGTTTCAACGTACAAATGGACCAACAACCCCTATCACAAAGCGGGTAATTGCATTCAATAAATGTGCATTATAACGTCAGCCAGTCTGTCCGCGTCCCTTGTAAATGAATACCCTATCGGCCGACAAGAGTCATGCTAATAGTCCTGCCCGACATGGGTAAGTGGGTGTAAACTTGGGGCATGTGTCTTGCCATAAATTGCTGCTTATTACGTGCGGATGATTCGAAGGTAACTTATAAGTGCTGCGGGACGCATCACACATGCTTCTTGGAGCTTGTTGGCTTATTTTCCGATCGTTACTTTATATCCTTCAATTGGGTAAGGAAATGAGAATATTTCATGAGTCTATTTTCGGGATCCTATAACGGGATTTTGTGCTGACTGCGCAGTTTAACACCTGTCAACATTAAGGCGAATATAGTGAGCATGTGGATATTATGTGGATATTAGATCGCAACTTTTTTATAATGCAAGACAGGATGACATCATGGGATTGCCCTAAATAACACTGCCTATAATCAGCCACGCCAGAGCGGTTGGTTCTGCTTGAGGAAAGCGCGCTCTGTGCATTGCTTAGATAACGACTTTTGCAACTAATCATGCTTACGATCAATTAAGACAGGAATTATAAAGGTAGCTGATGCCGCATAATTGCCATACCATTTAGTGGGGTTTTTACCAATTTTGTTGTCAGGCTCTCCCGTCATCTGACAGTATGTAATATAAACACCAGCCGGCAGTTGGTTTTGCAAAAATCTCTGTATTTGTAAATGCAATGGCTTGTTATTCCTGTGGCTGTTACCAAACGTGACCAGCTCTAAGTATAGATGTAACTGCGTTATATATGCATTGTACTGGTTCATCTGCAGTGCTGGTTTTTTGAATAATTTTTACCGCCTTCACATAAGTATTGTGATGTTTACTACCAGTAGCCCACGGATGGTCTCAGTGTTCGTTGATAATACTAAAATATGCTATGTGAGCGAAAACATGATCGATCATCATTTATGTGGTACGGTACTGTGTACAAATTTGACATTAGATACAGCTAAGTTATGTTAAGCATTATATGTGGCCATTTATGTGCTTACCCTGTCCGTGTTCCCGTATTCGCAATGATGCAGTCGCTAAGTCATTTATTGTGCATATCGGTGCTACTACGAAGTTTAATATATTTATATATAACTAGAGGCAGTGCATTTATTTCACTGGCATTGTTTATCTTAGTGATACGTTCCTTCCTGGATCATTTATTATGTCAGGTCATCGATCACTAGCAAGAGACATCCATCACATCAGAATGACAGTTTATCTTAGCAAACATTTTTCCTGGATCGTTTAAACAAATGATTGATTGACATCAGAATTGGACTTTAACAGCTAAACAAAATGATTGATTGACTTTGGATTGCTGTCTAAATGAACACGTGACATTCAACATATGGCCAGCTATCATCAGCGATCAATACTCAAGTCCATGGTTAGCTTAGGCCCGCTAATTACAGCTGTCTGACACATGCACGATATGTGGCTGTGTATAAGGATTTGGGGTTAAAGTGATTCAAATCCATTTTGGATGCTGGCAAAAGAAGCACATACCATAAAGTAGCATTCCCGTAAAATGGCGTACTGACATAGTCCATCGCATACGGCCTTAGAAGGTCGTTTAATTATAATGGGAGATAATGTCAGTTTGGTTTGCGTGCTTCTACCCGTTGTTATCGATGAATGCGTTACAAACCGCTTTCTGCATTAGGTATGTATGGATGGATGTTGTGTATTAGATTGCTAGTCGCATGTTTTCTATCTAACGAAACACAGACTGTAAAAGTTCGCACTTGAATAATCAATCGTGCGTAAAAATTTAACTATCTGCTACTTGCTTGTATTTTATTTGAATATCCTTAGGCCATGTTGTAAGCTTAATGTTACCGAAGCAAAACTTAATGATGTATCTGCATGATTAAACAATCACTGCGAACCTTTGTATTGACTGTAAGGGCTCTGTTGGATTAGGTTTGAATGAGAAAAAGTTTGTTACATTTAAACAGCTGCTTGTTCTTTCGTCCTCCAAAGGTTGGTATAATAATAATAATAATAATAATAATAATAATAATAATACGCATTGTAAACACCAAACGCAACTCCTCATGTGGGCCCAAGTTAGAGAGAACGCCACATGCCGACTAGTACGCTGCTGAGTCTTATACGTAATTCCGTCTCAGGGCAAAAACAAAGAAGCAATTTAGGTCCCCAGAATGCGCTGTCAGTATAAGATGTAACACCAAGCATCTTGCTACAGCCTACCCTGGAATTTTGAGTTAAGACAACGCTGTCATTATAACGTGTGAAAGTGCAATGTTATTCCCTGGGATTGCTTGGGAATGATCATTGCTACTGATCATGCTAACTGTGAATTATGATATTGATTATAAAGCTAGCAGATGCTTAAGCATTTCGTCACTTGATAATTGCCGAACAATTGGATGGTTCTTTGTTATGTTGCTGCTAAACTTAAACATGCAGTACCAGGCACTGCCATCACCTATCAGTGTGTTTTATGAATAACTGCAATGAACAGCAACAGCTAGTTGGCTTGTTACAGAAGCCTGTGCATCAATAAATGCGGAGGTTTGTTACGGCTGTGGCATGTAGGGCACAGTCACAGTCATGTATTTAATCAGTGTTTCATGCACAAGATAACTTTGATTCAGCATAATGTACTTACACTGCCCAGCAATCAAATTGACCACATACTGCATGTGACGAAGGAACTTTTATTTTTTGGCTGTTTCTGCCTCAAATAGTAAGGAGGTGTTCTGTTGTTAAGAATATCTATCGCTACTTGTTTGTAAGATTTATAACAACAGACTTTGAAGCAGCAATAATTTGATAAACATGATATTCAAGTGCTCAGAAATTAAATATAATGTGGATAAAGATGGCATATTTTGTGTTTCTGATATCATTAATAACCATGATATGTCTTTGAACAATTGAAGATACGAGTATAATCGGGGTGTAGAATTCTTCTTACCCATTGAGGTACGACAAATCAAGGCCGAGATTTTATAGTTACGCTGTTCAAATCGCTCTTCATGTATGTATGTGCTGGAGTAATAAATGTTGAGTACAATTAAGGTGCATGATGCGGCGTGAAATATCCACATGCAGCCTCTTTAGTACAGACGCAATCGGGTCAAAACTACTTCAAACTAACCGCAATATGTACACCTGTCAATTTCTGATGATGTCCGAGAGAACGTAATGATAGTACACAGAGAAGCATCAGGTGCACCAGGTTGCAGTAATTGAATACTCAGTGGGTAACCGACCCTTCCCGTCTGCATGTGTGACATCAACTCGCGCTGTGTAGCCTTAAATAATGATGCACTGTGTGGATAATTCGTATTGCGGGAAATTTTCAATATTGAGGAGTACAATCGTGTTAATGCAGCTAAATCAATCAGCGCTAGGTACAGCTGCAATTGCGTTATATACGCATTTCGCTGGTTCATCTGTATTGCTGTTTCTTTTTGCATGGATTTTATCGCCTGCATTCAAGTATTGCAATGTTTACAACCACTTGAACTCGTTGGTTTTAGGGTTATTTATAACATCAAAATGCAATACAGTGCAGCCACGTTGAATGGGACCTCGCCAATGGGGATTCTTTGATAAAGGGGACGCAGAACGGGAAACCATTCCAAGCCATGGAATTTCACTCGGTTAATCGGGACACGTCTCGACTAATCGCCTCGTTAAAGGGGACGCGTTGCCGTCGATCGATTTTACAAATAATCGACTGTAACGGCTTAATCCTGATTACTCAACGACCTCTGAACACCCAAGTTGAACGAAGTTGATAAGTTAATTAAATCATCTAAGGGATGCCGGCGTCTGATTAAGAAGCGTGACTAACGATTGGAGATTACGATTGTGCACTGTCAGCGTGCCCAATTCCCGTTTCGGGTGGTTGCGGAGCACAACGAGTCAACATTGATGCCTTGACTCGAGATCAAGTGTCAAGTTAAAAGGCAGAGGAATTGATCTGTCGTCATCATTCATCATTTAACTGCCAAAGAAACAGCCACAATGCCTCGATAAAAAGACCACACCCTGCAGAAGAAATTAGAGATTTTGAAAGAAGTCACGATTCAACGTAGTCTTCAAAAAGCAGCGAGGTGAAAAAGAAGACGCCGATAACCCGTACGTCCGCCACTGGCTCAAAGACAATATGCCGCCGACTTCAGCGAAGACCATGACCATCGCCAACTGTTACCGTAAACCCGACTCCACTTGAACCGACCAGCCCGCTGTCGACAATTTCGACGGTAACCTGCACGATGTACATTTGACGCCAGCCATGCCAAGATAGGAGTTTGATCAGCTCGTGTCACTCGATGACCCCGTTCCGACAAGCTGTGAATACGACGATGCTACTCTCCTCGAGCAAGTCAGTCAAAAACGCGCTGCCCCCACCACCGACGACAACGACGACGAACGCCCGCGCTTGACGAAGAAAGAATGACACATGCTGGTGGATTAATTGTTACGATTTCATCACATGGGAATGGCAATTCAAGCACATGGATGCACCACTAAGCTAAATGATTGATCGACTTTGAATTGCTGAGCATGTGACATTCATCATTGGCCAAGCCACCATCAGCGATCAACACCCATGCCCATGGTTAGCCGAATATATATATATATATATTACACCTTATATATATATATATATATATATATATATATATGACATATGCGCAAAGATTTGGTATGCATAATGTGATTCAAATCTCTCTCGGACGCTGGCAGAATAAAACAAATACCATAACTGAGCTTTTCGTTAAGTGACGTACTAACTTCAGCCAAGGAATTTGGTCTTAGTGGATAGCCCAATGGACCAACGTCAGGTTTATCACCTTGTCGGTCCGACAGTAAAACAACCAATTTTGCGATCGATTCGGTACATGCTTTCAGAACTCACCACTTTTATACGAAATATCCGTGTTGTGACGAGTTTCAGGCGATCAGTGTCACAATTTATTAGTGTCACAATTTATTATTATTATTGCTCAAGAAAATGTTAAATATTCATATCGTCTGTGGCAAAATATATTTTCGATAACTTTCCAGTTTACCGGACGGCATCCCAAAGTGCCTTAGAAACTTGCGATGTAAATAAGGCGATGAACAACAAACTATAACTGATCGTTCCTGTCGCCTTTTCCGAAAGTTTTCGTTGTTTTCTTCGTGATTCGGTGTGATTTTTGTGCGACAGTGATTGCTAGGCAAGGTCATTTCTGCATTAAGCTGCATGCCACAAATAGTCCCTGCAAACCCGCGTCTTGCGATCTGTCTTGCCTTTGATTCATTTGGTGAAAGCTTCTGCTGGTCAGTTTCCGTCGCCTCGCCGCCATGTTGCCAAGTCGGGCCAGTTCACTAATTCACAGGAGTCTTATGCTGCTGAAATTCTCCCTCTGTTCCGATAAATGTCTGGCGAGTTGATCAAACTAAGATAAAACTAGAAAAACACGGGAACTCAGTTCATTCCCTTGAATTCCTCAAACCTGCATGCATCACTCCCGTTCTTAGTTCGAAAGAGCTATTAGTGTGTCCTATTTATCAGCCAATTGGATATTTATCAACAATTGGTTGTACTTTTTGCGGTCCTGACCTGTCACACAATAGCTAGACAAGTGGTAGATTCGTGGCAACACAAAACATGGTATCTCATTGCAAAAGAGCTCTTCAAGTGAGCCTTTGAAAATATTCAGATTTGTGCTTTCACGCTCGAATCGCTCAGTTGCGACGATAATCTAAAATGACAAACATAGTTATTTCTCCTCATACTATCTTGGCGAAGTCAACTTCTGCATATGCGACTTAATCTTTGCCTATGTGACGCAAATCTTAAAGGATAAGGCGATGAATTCTATATATGATATATGATAGGAATAATACACGCGGCTGTATTCGTATAGGGAGACAACATCAGCATCCTTCATTACGGTAAATTGCCACCAATCTATCACCAGCTTCAACGAAGTGTGTCTATCTATTGTCTTACGCTGTTAATACAGATCAGCTGTAGGCTTTATGGTCCGGTAGCATAACGTATTTGCCTTGATCATTATAAATGATATTACAAAAAGACCAGGGGTTGTGTGATAGACCCTACTACAACTGGGAAAAAGAATCCTTGGGGTTGAGCGACTAGCTGACACAACGTCTAAATGAACGAATATTCATTCAAATGAGTGAATACATGAGTACAATCAGCTGTTACACAGGTGACTCAGGACCAAATCAAAAGCACGTTGTGTACTGAGAAAAATTAAGTTTCCTTCCACATTTTCGATCCTCTCAATTAGATGAATAAGGTGTGTGGATGAGTTGAACTAAATAAACAATAACATGGAAATTAACAGGATTCAATGATAACAATAACCAACGCTATGTACAGACCAAACACTACTCCACATTTTACCCAATTTAGACGCCTTTTGCGGCTTGGTGAACAACAGGCTGACTGTGAAATAACAATGGTATTCCATGGTGCCATATTTATTCAACATAACGAGCATTTTGTATTCCTTATTCCATTCAAATCGGCATACCATAAACAATTCCATTATAATGTCAAATGTATATCCGAACCTTCATAGTGTACATCCTATGCATATATATAGTAGCTATTTAAGCTGCTAGCGCATTCTCCGATTTGTTGGGATACGATGAGGGTAGAATGTAACACTCAAGCTGTAAAGTATCCGACATTGCAATGATTCATCCACATCCACCTGCTCAGTTAACTACAAGTATGTGTTAGGCAGTATCTTCAAAATTTGGGGGGAATATTTTGAGCATTTTGTCGCATGATATCACATCGTTTTCATGACACGAACTTGTTAAAATGTTTTATTTCCCTTTTAAACACAAACATCGTGACGTCAGCTGAAATTCCAATGTTTATAGAGAATGGAACATTTGGATATGCTGCAAATGAAAGCTATGCACCTTTTCCAACATGTGAAATACAGAGTTAGATTAACATAACCCTCATCTAGTTATGATGGTTTACATGTCATAGCTATTTTGTCAAACTCGCTAATTATCTATTATTTACAGACTGGAAGGTTTTGATTATTAAGAAAGTCGTGGTCTTTATATAGAGGTGCGAATATTCAGGCGACTATGAATTGGTTTGGAAGTTAATTGCTCACATTGATAACCGCAAGCACATTTGTTGAAGCTAGATAATGTGCTCCTTATATGTACAATTGCATTCACGAATGACACACGGTAGGTCATTTATATGTTTCAATATATATAAAAGAGGGCGTTGTATTGCAATTTATGCATCTTATTATGGAAGTTAATGCAAGTAACATAACTGTCAGGGTGACTGTGGCAGATATCAGTAGAAATAGCGAATTAGCATATATCTCGGTGGCATACATGATCAAACTACTTATGTAACATTTGTTTGTATAACACTTAGCAGCTTTCAATCTTTTGGTAAATAGGTGTTACACTCCCTTGTGGGAATGCGTCGCCTTGGCCTACTGCGTGCCTCCTCCTTTACATCGCATCCCAACAAATCTTTTGATTACTTATGAGGCATGTACGGACATGTTGCTGGTGTGGAAGCAACATGTTGTAAAATCAAGACAAATAATTCGCTTATGAGCGGTTCCATTACTGTTTGCTTCATTGCCCAATCATTGGATGGATCACTTCCCTGTTGCTGCATACGACGGCTGATGTTTCCCAAAATATCCAATATGGAGTATTCTGTAGGAGGAATCACATCGTTTATTAATGAACGTAATGTGGCGTGGAATGGCCACATGCTGTCAAAAATTCTGCGCAACATCCATCAAAACTGTTAAGCCTCTCCAAGCTTAACACCGTAAGTGGTGTCTACATTAGAGAACCTGACAGTTGCTGCTGGCGTAATGGAGTTATGGCTACACATGGCCGAGTAAAACCATTTGAATTGGGTTGCAGCTATGGAATATTTAATGAGAAAACGGCTATCAGGTAAATGTATGTGATATTAGAGCTTGATGTAGTATTGATCAAGGATGTGCTATATAGGTTATCCGAATTGCGAGACGTTTGCAATTAACATAAACGTTGAGTCATCATTATGATACGTGCATTGCTGATTTTTCACGGATCGCATGACTTTCATGGAGTTAGTGAGATATAAACAGCTTTCTGACTATGGATAGTTACAGATTGTTTCGATATAATCAATTATGAGAACAACTAGCAAAGCATTCCTGGTCCATTTACATTTGTAATGCATATGATATCGGAACTACGTTATTGTAGTGTTTGTGATAGGAATAAAGGTGATAAAGGCAAAATTATATTTGTGGATTAAGATCGAAAACACACCTTATGTCATGCGAAACAATGCTCCATATATTCACACATGTTTTGTAATTACCAATGGTGCCCAAGCGACTGAATGCAAACATTGCTTGTCTTCTTGGTTTGAGATCATTATGCGGCTAACTATTATTTGGAATGAACCATTTAAAAACAATTCACCTTAAAACTAATAATTGTCGTTATGAACTTGAAGTCTTACCGCGCACGT
The DNA here is from genome assembly GCA_034190875.2 of Urechis unicinctus. Lineage (NCBI taxonomy): Eukaryota > Metazoa > Annelida > Polychaeta > Xenopneusta > Urechidae > Urechis > Urechis unicinctus. The sequence continues at coordinate 24,000,873 of CM067356.1, forward strand.
TTTGAGGTTTATTGCACGTTAATGCTGTTAGTCCCATCTCGAAATGTAAGAGTTTGGAATATTAAAACAATCCACAACATTTTGCCATTCAATTTCACAAAACTGCATATAAATCATTGCCTGTTGCAATATATGGGCATTGTCATTAGGTATATTATGTTCAAAACTCCGCATGGCTGTAGACGCCAGGTCATTCATTGCGTTAGACACTACATAATTGTCAACGACAACGGTTTCCAATAAACGCTAAGTGAAAGCTTCGGATATGTGTGCTCAGAGAACGCGCTGTGATTTGACGGCCCTCAAATTGACCTTAAGGCAGAGGTTGGTGCAGAAACATTTTATATAACATCGAAGCCCTTTTTCGGACTCATGACCATTATACACACAAAAAAAGTTCGTAGCAAACTGCCTTTCGAGCGACCATTTGTCCCAAATAGTGCCGTTAATATGGGCACGATTTCGCATCACCCAATAACATGACACACGTACACATTCCGGCGCGTGTAGTGGAAGAACCACAAAAAAAATAATAAATGACTTTATGTGAATTGACAACATGATAAAATAAAACGTTTGGTAATTACAACTTATGTGGGGCTTTAATCGAAATGGCAATAAGTACAATATGAACGATGGTCACACCTTCAGAGAATATCGCTTTAAAGCGGAACATTTATTATAGCTCGAAATTTATTCCACATATTGCGACAAATATTCTGATAAATTGCCTCTCAGAAGATATGAAAATAAGTCAATCATATATCAGTGAAACGCTCTTTCATCATGCAATCCAAGAAAGCCAGCCAATGACTAGGTATATTGTCGTTGCAACTAGTCAAGTCTATTTATTTGTCGAACACACGGGAAGCATCAGCTTTGATCTCATAAGAATCGAATCCAATATTAGTAAAACATGACTACCGGTATGACATAAGCACAATCGATAACCATTTGGTGGTACTTTATATGCATGTCAATATTGTTGGCCAGAGCTGTCGCATTGCAGAAAATCATGCGCAGTTTGTATCAGTGCATTCGACAATATTGAGTGAAGAGCTGCGGGCAATGGACATTTTCATTAGCAGAAATTGACAGAATCGTCGTAATTGAAAATAACGTTGCACGACAGGGTATTGCCAGCCTGCGAGGATGTTCATCTACATAATTTCACGTGCAACACTAATTAAACCTGATCTTGTATGCAACGAATATGACATTATAATTGACAGCGAATTTGCAGCGGATAACGTGTGTGTGTACACATCAGTGTTTGAGCTTTTGTACTTATCTCCGGCAAAATATTAATTGCTATATATTTGCACTGCTAATCTGGGTGATCGAACTGTTGATGATAGGATATTTTGAGAGCTTCAGGCTTCATGGGATCACACGTGCAACTTTTGTTCTGACAGTAACACTGCCAACGATTTCCAGGTATTTATTAGAGGACTACTTCCGATTGATGCAAATATGGAGTAGCGGCGTCAACTAACTGTGTGGTCACTATGCGATTTCCACAGAAGTAAGACCCTCTGCGGAGAATGGTGTACGCAAGGAACGTCCTGTCCTGTCATGAACACGATTTCTATCAACTCATGATCAGTGTCGCAAATAACGTCGTTTAACCTAGATTATGACAGAGATCTTATCGATGCTACTCGCTTCCGTCAGAGATAAATACGAGGCCATTTGGCGGTGTATTTGCCAAGTGTGTCCAGCACGTAAACTATCCATCAATATATCATATGAGTAATAACGGAATACAGCTAGCTGGCAGTTTGTGCACCGAAATGCAAAAATGCGCCTAACTTATTATGGCTCATAAAAGTGGTATGTGATAAAACATAGATATGGTTTACACAGAGTAAATCTATTAATAAAATGAGCCTGATTGAGGTTTATGCATTTATACATACGGACCTTAATCCTGAATGCAATTTATCGACTATTAGGTTGTGTTTGCGGGTTTTTATATGACCTTCTGTACATGATGCGTCAGCCGAGCGGACCTAACTGGCATCATTCAGAGTGTTCTGCAATGGGTATCAATCAATCAGAAATAAGTCTATTTATGGGCGTAATGCGCCGGGTAATGTTCCGTTCACTTTTCTGTTCAACGTTCATTTCAAAATGTAGGGCCGCGCCAAATCTGTAGAGAATCTACCAGAGTACTGGCTGCTGGTGTCTGGCGGGGTTATTAGAATTGTGTCTCAATGCGAATCTGGACGCGGTTCTTGAATGCCTCTCTGCAAAACTATGCATAAAAATACCTTGTCATTTCCATACGTGTGACGTCAAAGAGCTACGCGTATTGCTGTCATGATGCGGAGTGGGCGTGGCTGGTTCACACTGTTTGACACAACGTGTCCTATATAAGTGTGCATCTATTGAGATTAATCTATTGTGTAAGCACCTAAATTAATACACGTCAAGTTTATCAATTTATTGTCTCTATGTTATATCGTACTGATGTTGTGTGTGCATGTGTTTGCCCGTGTGTGTGTTTGCGCATGTGTGCGGGCGCGCCCGCGTGTGCGTGCGTGTGTGAGTGTGCGCCATTCACAGGCCGCTATGGGGTGTCAGTTGGGTACGATGTGATTCAGGTAAATATGTGTGGCGTTCATTACACAACGCAGCTGCGTTGTAAATAGAGCCAGCGTTTAGCAGCCGTGCATAAGGGATTCGAGGCGGAGTTACTCACCCGAGAGTATTGATTCAGAGAACATGCGGGGGATGGTCAGCAACTAAGGCACACCTGTCTACGAGTCTCGGGTCAACTTCTAAGGTGCGCTTGCTTTTAGCTGCGAATACGATTCAGTAATCATTGTCAGTTTTACGGATACACATATCTTGTACATAACTTTTGACGGTTCTATGTGAAGGAAAGTCGTCAGGCATGCTATGAATGCGTGAAGTGAAGGCCTGCAAATGGCCTCAACTTATAGTACATCGATTTACCCCAACTGAGCAGCTTGGCTTGATGTGTGAAAGTTTTTTTATGACCGTTGCATCGGATGATGTCTTGGGGGTAACTATTAGCGTAACAGCAACGGACGACTACCTGTGAGATTTCATCGGATTCAATAGCCAGAAAGTTATCAACACAGTACGACAAGATTATACAACGTATATTTTCAACGCACTAAAATATACCATTAAGTACATTCCAATGTATAATGGACATCATCATAAGCCATACAAACATGTATCACGTAGAAAAAATAATTAATATTCACTGTAGCCTGTGTGTGTAGTTAATAGCACATGCTTATCATAAATGCGTGGATTGGTCATTGTAAACATTGCACAACATCTAAGGTAATGATCATACATGAAGTCGTGTATTCTGTCATCTCAATTACCATAAGTGATGGCACACGAACATATAATGAAATACTGACGCATAGTACGACTTCCGTGTTTTGCCTCCCTAACAGCACCTGATGTCTGACGTCATCAGCACAGCACGATGACATCGAGAATCCCGATCGTGCAAGGGACACCCCATCGAGAAAGGGATGCCCTTTCGTGCCAGGGCCCAACCAAACTCGACCATGTCCTTTGCTGTCTCATGAACGCCTGAAGAGAAACATATGGGTGGCACCTCCTGCATTACCCTCCTCGTCTTGTGCACATTGCTCCACATACTTCCGCGCCCTGCTAGAACGGGGATTAATTCGCGTGAAGTATATATAAGCATATATAGATCCCACGATCAAACAGAAGATTCCCAGGACAAGAACGGCTATGGGGGCGGGATATTTCAGTTTGTCTGTCCATGACGTTGCCGCCGGTGCTTTAGTGGACAAGCTGTATATCAGCGTGCTTGCATTTGCCACCATTGTTCGTCTTATGTCGGCTTGGTGTTTCCAGCTAAAACTAAAAGATCCACCTTGTTTTGTTTCACGAGAGTCCACAATACCACTGGCAATTCAAATTACTCCTGCTAGCACTGCATCATTCTGTCTTGATTCGGCTTACTTCACAAGATTAGCCACGAGCCCAAGAGTCAGCCTGTTAAAGCTACCACACACTTAGCATCTCGTCCAGTGATTATACTTGAGCGTGTGACCAGTGATTATACTTCAGCGTGTGACCAAGAAGTTATTTTAGCCTCGCGCCTACATTAATCCGGATTGCCCATTTGTTATAAGCGCCGTAAGAGCTTACCTGCAGTTGAATCAATATAGCGTTAAGGCGAAGCTAGCGCTGCAAGAGATCGACGTAGTGTGGCAACAGCTGCTCATAATCCTGTGCCGACAATGCGCAGAATATGTATATGGCTCGTACACAGTCGTATTAATTGCTGTCCTTTATAACCGTAAAAACATCAGGAACACAGCTGGAAGGAGAATACCAATCAATGACCGTGTGTCTCCTGTGGTTTTCTATTCGTCTGCAGCTTGGCGTTGTCAAAGCACGACTACGCGCATACACCTGCCATACTGGCCTACTGCAGATGACAGGCTGTCACGCGACCGCATGCCAGCAACATTGGCACACGAGATGCACTCACAATTGGTTCTCACAACTCAATTTGACGACAAAGGCTGCGCAAGGTGCTTTCGTTGTCTTGAGCTGCAGTATCCACCTGTTGCCTTATGAAAACACCGACCCTGTAATCAATAATATAGCAAGGCAAGGTATGCAGCAGCCAATCGCCATTTGCGGCAGTGCATTAAGGAAGGGCTTGGTGGGTTGGGGTTGTTTGAGGGAGGGTGGTGCCACTGCGGTCAGCTGTCTCTGGGTGCCTTATGGGGAGAAACGCTGCATGTAATAACCGGCGACACGACACTTCCCAATATTGTTCCGGCTCTGCTGACGGTCGAGTCTAGCTGCCTACCTGAATTCATTATCCCAGACTAGGCCTCACCTTCGTGTTAATATACATGCAATGTTTTCGCAATTAATCAGCAAATCAAATGAAAAAACTTTTTAAGAATGAGGTTATATATTGTTATAGGTCTCGTATTTTCTTCTATGTGATAGATAATTAGGGATTTGAAAAGATTAATGCACTTTATGGACAGCATTCATAGTTGTGCTGAACCAGAATGTTATTGTTTTATAAAACATAGTCAATGTTCCAGCATATGCATGGTGCATTGAATCAAACATACGGTAGGAAGTATACCGGGGGGTCGGGGTGGCAATGCAGATGCCACCTGGGACGCATCATCCTGCGCTGGCTGCAGTTAATTTCAGAAACCAAGGACGGCAGCTAAGAGAGCAGAGTGAGGTTCATTTAAAGTATAGTATGGAATGAAAAGAGCTGGTGAAATCAAATTCTCATTGATCAAGAGAACTTAGGGGCGGCACATAAACAAAATAGTTGTCAGTGATTTGATCATGAGGGTATTGGGTCTTATCAACGACACCAAGGGGATAATGTAGTGGGCAGTTCATTACAGGTGTTAAGGGTTATTAGGTGACATGAAAAGAGGGGATGAATTTATTACATGGGTTTCCGAGTGTGAATCGCCTTGAATTTGTCAGGATTGCGGAGTTTGGTTGTCGCTTTCACTGGATAAAAGCATAATTCATCTCTGCCAGACACTTCCCATTAAGTGCATAAATAAAATGACCCATAAAAGCACAATTCACTGACATATACTTTATTCATGTTATGTATATCTGTGATGTACCCACCCCAGCCGCTGCACCTAGCCGTTCGCATAATGGTCCACACGTGCACCTTATCCTGAGATATATGCTGGTCTCGAATTGCGATAGCACAATTATGTTCCCCCGAGGAATTGGATGGGGTCACGGCGACCATAAGGGTGGGGTCACAGTGGGGATTAAGTGGGGTCAGGGCGGGGAAAAGGGTGCGGGCATGGCGCGGAGTAGGTCAGGTAGGTTAGGTCCCGATATGAAGGGTGAGGTTACGGTTGGTATGAGAGAGAGAATCCTTTAATCAAATACCACGCTTTGCAGAGTAACCACGCCGAATATCCCTTCACAAACCCAAAATGTGGGTGTCTTACAGCTACATTTCTAATTGTCGAATTAATTGGCTGAAGTGCAGGTCGCCCATGCTTGATGTATGCGCATTGTTTAAGTGTATGTCTCTATGTGTTTGACGAGCCACTTCAACGCCATTACGACAGGGTCATCCGATCATTGTGAGGTTCATATTTTCGCTTATGTATAGTCTTACACAAGCCCACCGTGACTATGGCTTTCGTGAACCCAAAAACCACCACATATACCTCTTTGCGTTAATAATACAATAAGCTATGAGTATCAGCTAGCTCATGATTAAAGCCGGCGTAAGGACCGGGTTGCTGTGAATGTTATCAACTCGTCATAATTTTGTGTCCGCCTCTCTGTGTGACAGCAACCTCAAGATAACAGCATGGCAAATATGTACAACGCTACTGTAAATGTTTACCAATGTTATTGGGCAAATTGCAGGTGATACATTTAATTGTAATTCAGAGCAGTGGGAATGTTACACAGAGTCGGGCGTTCGCGAGCCCATAAAGCCTATTATTGTCTTATTAAGTCGCCGAGAGCTTGACTATCGTGCTTTTCCTAATTGCACCAAGATAGTTAAGCTGGAATCATTTAAAGCCACGTACTTATCCACTGCAAGTATCCTTGAACCAGCTAAGTTCGAATCATTATCTCGTGCAATGTGACCAAACCGGTGAAGTTAAATTCTGCATTAACTCTTATATTGAATACAAGGAGCACCTTAGCTGGCTGCACACGCTTCATGACGGCCGGATGGTTTCTTAGCAGTTGCTACATAAAGACGGGTGTAATTCTATCCATTTATGGATTATTTCAGTCCCTGAACCGGGACAGGTGTGCGGTTGATGGGTGAAAACGCATGAAACAAGGAATTTTTGTAAATTTTCTACAAATATTTGAGCTGAAAGCAAATATTTCTAAACCACCCAAGGTGCCTTATTGCAATTGACTTCCAGCCTACAGTTGTTTGCGCCAACCCTGACTGTCAATTAAAGCCTCTGCTACATCAAAGTTGAAAAATGACACCCACTCTAAGAAGTATTTTTATAACATAGAGGAGCTTTTGCTTGTCGGCCAGAAAGAAACTGTCAATTCTCAACTTCATAAGGATGTTGCGTCATCCTGTGGAATCTCAAAATTGCTATACGTTCATGCACAAGGAAAGTAAGTCGCTCAGACACGGGCAGGAAACAATTTCACGGATTTAGGCTTGCTGAACGCAGATCATAGTCTAGAGAGGAGATGGGCGTCGCAAAACTCTATCAAGCCCGCTGAAAGAAATGAAACGAAGAAGAAACAAAGCAATACCCAGCCAGGATCGGATGAGGCCCGCATTTACGGCGGACGCGCGTCCCAATTGGATAGTCGAATTGGCTAGTAGAGCGACAAAAACCATCAACTTAGAAAACAAAAAGTTACTACTATTGAAGCTTGGAATGTTCGTACAGTGTCTGCTTGTGGTATAGTTCCAGAACTCAAGAACGAAATGAGACGATGTCATTGGGACATCATCGGGTCGTCTGAAGTCAAATGGACTGGATCTGACGCAACATCGATTGATATGGTTTTCGGGAGAGGAGAATATACATCAGTATGGAGTTGCATTTATTGTCAGAAAAGAAATTGCAGGGAGTATCATCAGTTGCATATCCATCCGGCGTTTCACCCATACCCCACAGCATGACCATATTCCAGATCTATGCAGTATAAATAGGACGAGAATGAGGACCTTCCCTGGCGCCGGCATCGGCAGCGACATCTAGAAAGCCCCTGCGTGCGCTTCGATTTGGAGAAGCTAAAGACCCCGAGATCGCATATGTCTTCAAGGTACAAGTTGGCGGCAAGTTTGCAGCCCTTAAACTGATCGAAAAATATGTTTAAACACTCGCTGCGAACGTCATTGATGTACTGCTCAAATCAGCTGAAGAGATACTGGGCAAAAAGCGGAAGATTATCCAGCCGTGGTTGATGAACGAAGTCCTGGACCTATGCAACTAGAGGACGGAGTTAAAGGAGAGATAGCTCAAGTGATGAAGCGTGGACGCGATATCAGAGTGTACAAAGACATGGAGAAAATATTAATTGCCAAAGAGGATTGGATAAAGGAACAATGCAGCGCCATTGAATAAGGCATGGAAACACGCGATAGGATAAAGACCTACAGTTCTCCCGATCGCTCACTAATACCAGCCAGCCGGGAGAAGTAGTCATTAATGATAATACGGCAGGTTGCGTTGAGACAGAGATGTGCCAAAAGACGAGGTGCACCGACGGCTGATAGGGCTTGTATAGTCAAATTCGCATTCCATTGATAACGAGGATAGCCCGCCAATTCTGAAAGAGGTGGATGAAGCAAGATACTTAAGCGTTACACTGGTGGGTCTCATAATGACCTGTGGCCACTCAGCATCGAATCTGAAAACTAGCAAGTCACCCAGACAACTTACCGTCTGAACTGGTAAAGAGAAGTGAAAAATGGCTCGCACAGACCATCCAGGCTCTCTACGACAACGAGACTAGCGCAGTTTTATCAAGACGACGATTGGCATTAGACAAGTGTGCGTACTCTCCCCAACGCTTTTCAACCTGTTTCTGGAAAGAATCATACACGAAACGCTGAGCGACCACACCACTACTATATGCATATCGACCTCATGGCAGGCAGGATCTATGAGTTACAGGAACTCACCAAAGAATGAGTTACAGTAGCTGAAGCATTTGGAATAAGTTGTATCTATCTTCCAAAGCAGGTGCGAGACATGGACGCTTCATGCGAAGACAGAACGTAGAATTCAGGTGTTTGATACCAATTGTCCGTTGAATCTCCTTCGCATCTCCTACATGGAGCACAAGACAAACGAATTCGTCCGAAGCGAAGTCGAAATGCTCGTAGTTCGTGCATGTTATGCGTCACAACAGCGTAAGGAAGAACATAATGCAAGCAACAGTTGAAGGCGGCTAAAAGCGAGGACGGCAACGAAGGACAACAACGTCCAAGCGTGGACGGAAGTGTCAACTTTTAACAGAAACCGCCGATAGAGTGTTCAGGAGGAGGTTGTCTGCGTATTCTTCTTCAAATTCAAGATCCCTCAACAGTGATCAGACAAGTGAAAGAACAAATGAGAAAAGATTGTTGATAACTAGCCTATTGAAGTAAATCTCTCTCGCGCACTCTCTCTCTCACTCCCTCGCTCTCTCTCACACTCTCTCACTATCTCCCTTTCTTTCTCTCTTTCTCACTCTCTCTATCTCTACCCTCTCCCTCTCTTTCTCTCTCTCTGCCTCTTTCTCTCTCTCTCTCTCTCTCTCTCTCTCTCTCTTTCTCTCTCTCTTTCTTTCTTTCTCTCTCTCTCTCTCTTTCTCTCTTTCTCTCTTTCTTTCTTTCTTCTTTCTTTCTCACTCTCTTTCTTTCTTTCTCTCTCTCTCTTTCTCTCTCTCTCTTCTCTCTTCTTTCTCTCTCTCTCTCTCTCTCTCTCTCTCTCCATCTCTCTCGATCTCTCTCTCTCTCTCTCTCTCTCTCTCTCTCTCTCTCTCTCTCTCTCTCTCTCTCTCTCTCTCTCTCTCTCTCTCTCTCTCTCTCTCTCTCTCTCTCTATCTCCAGCTCCATGGATGATCTGCTGAATATACGGACCCACTTCAGTTATGCCACTGTTAGTGTACATAACAATGCAACTTTCACTGGCAGCGCTTGTTATGGAAATGGCAGATAGTATCTTGAGTCCATTAATATAAATCCCAAGGTTGGATAAAGATATTATTTGCGTTGCGAGACAATGCAGGCGACATTACAAAACTAATATTTCAGTGACTGCATCGGTATGTATCCATGAACATATAATATGGAACAATTATGCATCTGCGACATCCCCTTTCAATGCCTTATCCACAACGTGCCTAAATATTCACCACAATGTGATCAATACACAACTAGATTAGATGCCTGATATTACAAACCTTGAAACACACATCATTACACGAAAAGTGGCATAGTTTAAGTTGCGCAAAGGAGAAACAAACGGAGCTAATGACCTTGTATTAAGGTGAGGAAATAGCACAGAGCTCCCATAGAGCATGTCAGCAAGGTGGCTGCTTAATTCAGTCGAAATCCGATTATTGAGATTAGAGTGAGGCCTCTTAATAAGCATTTCACTGCTGGGTGCAATTGCATATTGTTTGTGTTGATTATGGTGAGCTCTACGAACCCAAACGTAATACATGTTGACAGCACAAACTGAGCAGTTCGTATCACTGTTTGCTTTCCCTTATTACTCAGACGAAATGTCGCCGTTAAGAGTGAGTGCAAATTTGGTGTCTCCTGGTTTCTCTGTTATGGTAACAAGAGCAAGTAGAGCAGTTATCTAGCAGTGTTGTTATTAGGATAATTGAATAACTCAGTATAGCAGCGGCTACGATCATTTTATGCCTTCTGTCTGATTCACATATCTGGAGAGACGTGTGATACCGCAAATATCCACTGAACATTCGTCTGTCATGGCGCCCCTCAGAAATGCCAAGTTGAAAGTATCGCACGGCGTCGTCAATACCGTGCATGCACACAATTGTATAGGACACGAAATATCCGATTCTTCAGTTCAACTTCTACCATCGAATGTGCGATTCTCGACCACTTTTCCTGTGATATAAGCGCGAAATGACATGTTTGTTGACCACTAGATGTACATTGGAATGACGAAGACTGGACCTAACGAGTATCACAACATTGCTAGTGTTCATAAAGCTGCATTCGGTAATTGTAACTGGCAGCCCTTGTTATGGAAAAGGCACAAAGGCAAATCCTAAAGCTATTCAGACCAATCTGTTTGTTGTGTACAGGTAGAATATTTCTGTTGGATGATAATTTAATGGATATTACGACATGTACATTTGAGTGCCATGCATTGGTATATATTTATTGACAAGTGAACATGCATCTGCAAACTCACCATTTCATTCGCCCTTTTATAAGAATGCTCATTAAATATGTTCCATGCACAATTGTGCTCTAGCACAATTCAGTTGCTCAATAGAATCAAATCCTCTCCTACCCTGTTATTGCTTATCTGGGTTTTCCATGCTATCTTGTACAGCCCCCACCTACATTGTGTTTGTTTTATTGAAGAACCCAACATGCTCGAAATGTGCGTACATTTATTTAGGCAAAGCAACTTAGAGTAAACAGTTGTTATTGCATTCAACGGCTGTAACCAATATTGTTCCATAATAAATGTTATTGAGTGGAAATCTGAACATCAATAAATCTAAATCGACACGAGAACCAAATGGAATGGACCGGGGATATGCGTGTTGGCAAATTCGTATATTCTAAGGCTGTAAATTGTGTTCTCTCTGCCAAATAACTGGTTATCCCATTCACAACTGTTCCTCGAATAACGTATCGATATATCTTAAATATACATTGTCAAAAGCTTCTGAAAGAGCATCGAATATATCCAGGTTGTCAATATTGTCTATAGTATTAGTACTGACATTTTGACTGAGATCTAGAGCTGCGTCTATTATTGCTCTTTTAGAAACAGGTCATATTGCATACTGTAGAACCGGTTGTTTATGTTGCAATTGTTTCATATATTGACATTGTTACCGTTTTTGGTGAAATCGTATTTTGGTGGTGACATATTGATGTGTATTGTATTGGCTAAGCTATGCATGATTCAACTTTATTTCATCAGCTTTATCGATGTTCTGTCATGCCTATCTTGCCTTCTATGTTTTGTGTCATTGATAATTTCTGTTACTTTCCTACGGTCAGTGGGAAGTTATGTTTGAAGTTGAGGGTTTCATGTACCCTATGAACCTAAAGGTTGAATAATGGTCTAATATATCTAATTTAAAGATACCTGCAATCGAGTTTGATTATCTAGTTGCCGAAAGGTCATTATAGATTGGTATTAATACGTGTATATTTATCCTTCCATCGTTTTTGTGTTATGAGAAGGAATTTCTTAGTATAATGACTCATATTTTCTTTTGTATTTATCCAAAATGCATATTGCCCTACCACCTCTTTTGATAATATTTCTATTTGTTTTTTGTTGTTGGATCGTGGCTAGTTATTTTGTATAATTCATTTGTTCCATCCCAAAAGTTTTGCACTTGGGAATGTCTTTATCAATACCACTTAACTGATTGAGAGTTCGCTTGATATCTTCATATGCATATTCATAGTGTAATATTGCATGTTTTTGCTTGTGATAGAATTGTCCGTATTATGTAGGTCCTAGTATTCGTAGAGATTATGTGTTGTGCTTTAGAGAAGGAGTATTATTTTCATTACAAATAGAAAAAATGATAATTGACGAGTAAACTGCATAGAGCGAAGAAAATAGGTACACGGATAAACCAACAAACATAATATAAGCAACTGTTATGTTACATTGTAGTGGATTGAGTGTAACAATAAATAAGGTAAAAGGGCTATGTTTAACCTGTAACAGTTTATGTCACGTGCTGGTGAATTAAGTACAACATAAGATATATAGTATTGACTTTAAATGGAAATAAACCAAAGGTGTACGGCCTATTCAACGATCCGACGTCTCGTACGCAGATATGCGGATGAGTAGATGCTTCGAGATGTTGTCTATCATTCATTTTTTGTCAGACTGTCAGCATCTTTGCAGAGTTGTGTTATTGATACGCTGTATTATTTTTGTCAAGCTGCTGGCAGCTGTATAGCAAACAGGTTATGACGATCAAGAATTAAGTTGTTGATGCGTTGCGGACTCGTAAAAGGTACTATGTAGCTGTTGATGAGAAGCCGCTGGATCATTCCCGCTTCGTTTCCGGCTTTCCAGGCAACTGCATCTATTGGAATGCTTGCCACCTCACTTACAATCGAGCAGTCCTGTGTTACCTGTGTCTATTTCAGTTATGTGTGGCTTCACGAATGTCAGTTACTATTTGTCGTTGTGATTATGGTCTCATAAGCAATCCTAACACAACACTCTCATCTCTATCAATAGTGTTAATGTGTAGCCCCTTAAAACATTTACCCATTATATTTGATTGCCAGCAACGCCCAAGATATTGAAAAGATATCGTCTACTGTCTTTCTAAATCATATGATTGTTCAAGAACACCAGCTTCATAACACCTGATGTTGATGCACAACATAAACTTGAACGCATTCCAACAATATAACAATATCGTTCCGGATAGCATCCGCAGCCTGGCCGTAATGGAATCAATAACATATGTCAAGTTGGGAGCATCATAACGCATAGTTAATACAGTATAGTCAAGTGATTTTAAAGGGCACAAAACAAGCGAAAATGGGTAAAAAGGTCTACAATCATGCAGTAGAATGCTGGATAAGGTTATAGTTGCTGCACGGTCACCTGCACGTCGTTAGAGCAAATATTGCACAGTGGAATATAGAAGTCGTGGCCCAATTACTAGCACAGACCAAACAGAGATCAGCATGTTGGATGGCATGCAGTGGCCAGAACTAGCACCAAGTATAATTCGGTGATTGTTCTGTATGCATCAGGCTGGTGACTATTGTAGAACCTGTCAAGCCATACTAAAGCATGCTATCCTGTCGATTAATTGTTGCCTTTAACTGGGCCAGATTCCCATGTTGACTGCCAACACACTGCAGAAGTTGATGTGTCTGTTTACATTCCATTAACGCTCAGACCTGATGCCTTCGTGACGAGTTTCACAGATTTGGCTTTCCCGCGTATATGTATATTGACATAAGAAATGAGGATAAAATATTGAAGGAATGCGTTTGGGAATGCAGTGTGTCTGAGCCATGTTTAATAATGCAGTTACTAAAATGACATGTTCGAGGTATCAAGAAGATTTAATATCCTCTTTTGCTGGATAGTAATGGCTATTCCGAGAAACCACTCGACTTATGTACACTCCCCTATAATGCTATCATTCATATATGGTGCCAAGCAACTGGCAGATATATGACAGCAGGTGTGCACTGATACTGAAAAGGTCATATTTGAATGTAAGATTGAATTACATAATTATAACACCTACAACACAGTTAGATAGGTAGCGCGATACAATAGACCACCATGTTAGTGCATCTTGTCTGTAGTAACAAGGAGCTGAGCTTTGCAGAAGTCTGATGTGAGGAAACGATAATTTTATAAAATCGTCCGCAACAAACAGGTGAAGTAGTTGTCTTTATTCACTGGCGGCTATTATATCAACAGTGGAACGGGAGCTAAATGCGTTAACATGTTAAGACTATTCGCTAAATGCGAAATGAATATTTTTCAAATGCATATAGACATCTGACATTATATTTGGGAATAATTATGACCAATATTGAGATATCATTCTCTTTGCAACATGCAACATATCAGATACCGAAACGCCACAATGCAACTTTCCCTATATCAAGTATAGGCTCCGACGATGATCTGGACGTCGTTACACAGATAATGGAATACATACGTGTACATTAAACTCACACTTACCTGTATTCATGGATTATCACAAGGTACAGCCATATACAGTGTTTTGTGTATTGCTAATGTTGTGGCAAGTAGGTTGCTGTTTGCTATGCGACGGTCTAGTTGAGCGTCCCTGGGCTTCGTTGTATAATACCCTGTAACCACAATTAACAAATTTATCCGACAATACAGGTATGGCGTCAATTTGTTGTACACCTTAGGAAGCAATATCGACCTAGTCGTCATTGCGAAAAACTCATGCTTCCTGCTAGACGAGTGACACAGACGGAGTAGCATGGCATATGTCGTAGCATTCAAGGTTTATTTAGAGCACTGCTATCCTGCAATCTCTCCTTTTCCATCTCATTTCCCCTTGTACTGTTTTTACCCCATCCCCTCATATTGGTCTTACCATTCCATCATTAATTGTCGCTCGCTCACCACGCGGATTGTAGCGGGCCTTGTAATGTACTGCAATGGTATCTATATTCGAATGGCCTATTCCACAGTGGCCTATGTTTATAAGCTGAGCGGAAATATGATCCCTGGTGGTCAACAAACTATTTTCTGCAAGTGGTTGTCAGCTGTCCTACAAAACAACAAATCCTCGCTTTAGATGATATGTTAATAAATTGATTAATTTGATTAAGTATCTTTTCACTCCTCCACTTTTGTAAGTTCTATTTTCCTGATGTCGCCTCGTACGGTTATCTATTTAGACCAAAACAACAATTCATGAATTAAATAATGCATATGTATTGCAATCGTAGTCGTACATTACAAAGACAATTCGTCGGTCAGCAGACGTTACAACGTGTTTGCTTATTATTGAAGACACCTACCTGTTTTTCGTATATACCAGATGTAGATGCACACAGTCTGGAGACAGTTATTACGACAACGTGAAATGATACGGTTTAACGGTATTGCATTGGTCATTTTAGCTAAACGAGCTGCACAGTCCACTCAATTGTAGCAAAGAATACTGTGATTTACACAATATTCTACTAATAACCACAATCAACGCATAATTAGCACAATTTATCAATCAGCTCAAGGTTCGATAATTTATGTTACTTTCCTAAGGTCAATGGGAAGTTATGTTAGAATTCGAGTGTACCCTATGAACATAAAGGTTGGATAATGATGTAGAATATCTAATTTAAAGTTACCTGCAATTGAGTTTGATTTTATTATTTGTTCTTTGTTACCGCATCTGAAAACACACACGTTGATGAGAGGTAAGCGCTGTGCCACATGCGCTCGGTCTTGAGAGTGTGATCGGCTTACGAACTCCTGAAATGCTCGATTTATGCAAAATGCATAAGTGTATGTCTCGATGTGTTTGACGAGCCACTTACCATTCCACGCCATTGCGACAGGGTCATCCGGTCATGGTGAGGTTCATATTTTCACTCATGTATAGTCTTACACAAGCCCACCGTGACTATGGCTGTCGTGAACCCCAAAACCACCACATATACCTCTTTGCGTTACTAATACAATAAGCTTTGAGTAGCAGCTAGTCTGGCGACAAAGTAAATATAGCTACAGAGAGTAAGTTACACATGCTATATCTCATGATTAAAACCGATGTAAGGACCGGGTTGCTGTGAATGTTATCAACTCGTCATAAATTTGTGTCCGCCTCTCTGTGTGACAGCAACCTCAAGATAACAGCATGGCAAATATGTACAACGCTACTGTAAATGTTTACCAATGTTATTGGGCAAATTGCAGGTGACACATTTAATTGTAATTCAGAGCAGTGGGAATGTTACACAGAGTAGGGCGTTCGCGAGACCATAAAGCCTATTCTTGTCTTATTAAGTCGCCGAGAGCTTGACTATCGTGCTTTTCCTAATTGCACCAAGATAGTCAAGCTGGAATCATTTAAAGCCACGTACTTATCCACTGCAAGTATCCTTGAACCAGCTAAGTTCGAATCATTATCTCGTGCAATGTGACCAAACCGGTGAAGTTAAATTCTGCATTAACTCTTATATTGAATACAAGGAGCACCTTAGCTGGCTGCACACGCTTCATGACGGCCGGATGGTTTCTTAGCAGTTGCTACATAAAGACGGGTGTAATTCTATCCATTTATGGATTATTTCAGTCCCTGAACCGGGACAGGTGTGCGGTTGATGGGTGAAAACGCATGAAACAAGGAATTTTTGTAAATTTTCTACAAATATTTGAGCTGAAAGCAAATATTTCTAAACCACCCAAGGTGCCTTATTGCAATTGACTTCCAGCCTACAGTTGTTTGCGCCAACCCTGACTGTCAATTAAAGCCTCTGCTACATCAAAGTTGAAAAATGACACCCACTCTAAGAAGTATTTTTATAACATAGAGGAGCTTTTGCTTGTCGGCCAGAAAGAAACTGTCAATTCTCAACTTCATAAGGATGTTGCGTCATCCTGTGGAATCTCAAAATTGCTATACGTTCATGCACAAGGAAAGTAAGTCGCTCAGACACGGGCAGGAAACAATTTCACGGATTTAGGCTTGCTGAACGCAGATCATAGTCTAGAGAGGAGATGGGCGTCGCAAAACTCTATCAAGCCCGCTGAAAGAAATGAAACGAAGAAGAAACAAAGCAATACCCAGCCAGGATCGGATGAGGCCCGCATTTACGGCGGACGCGCGTCCCAATTGGATAGTCGAATTGGCAAGTAGAGCGACAAAAACCATCAACTTAGAAAACAAAAAGTTACTACTATTGAAGCTTGGAATGTTCGTACAGTGTCTGCTTGTGGTATAGTTCCAGAACTCAAGAACGAACGAAATGAGACGATGTCATTGGGACATCATCGGGTCGTCTGAAGTCAAATGGACTGGATCTGACGCAACATCGATTGATATGGTTTTCGGGAGAGGAGAATATACATCAGTATGGAGTTGCATTTATTGTCAGAAAAGAAATTGCAGGGAGTATCATCAGTTGCATATCCATCCGGCGTTTCACCCATACCCCACAGCATGACCATATTCCAGATCTATGCAGTATAAATAGGACGAGAATGAGGACCTTCCCTGGCGCCGGCATCGGCAGCGACATCTAGAAAGCCCCTGCGTGCGCTTCGATTTGGAGAAGCTAAAGACCCCGAGATCGCATATGTCTTCAAGGTACAAGTTGGCGGCAAGTTTGCAGCCCTTAAACTGATCGAAAAATATGTTTAAACACTCGCTGCGAACGTCATTGATGTACTGCTCAAATCAGCTGAAGAGATACTGGGCAAAAAGCGGAAGATTATCCAGCCGTGGTTGATGAACGAAGTCCTGGACCTATGCAACTAGAGGACGGAGTTAAAGGAGAGATAGCTCAAGTGATGAAGCGTGGACGCGATATCAGAGTGTACAAAGACATGGAGAAAATATTAATTGCCAAAGAGGATTGGATAAAGGAACAATGCAGCGCCATTGAATAAGGCATGGAAACACGCGATAGGATAAAGACCTACAGTTCTCTCGATCGCTCACTAATACCAGCCAGCCGGGAGCAGTAGTCATTAATGATAATACGGCAGGTTGCGTTGAGACAGAGATGTGCCAAAAGACGAGGTGCACCGACGGCTGATAGGGCTTGTATAGTCAAATTCGCATTCCATTGATAACGAGGATAGCCCGCCAATTCTGAAAGAGGTGGATGAAGCAAGATACTTAAGCGTTACACTGGTGGGTCTCATAATGACCTGTGGCCACTCAGCATCGAATCTGAAAACTAGCAAGTCAACCAAACAACTTACCGTCTGAACTGGTAAAGAGAAGTGAAAAATGGCTCGCACAGACCATCCAGGCTCTCTACGACAACGAGACTAGCGCAGTTTTATCAAGACGACGATTGGCGTTAGACAAGTGTGCGTACTCTCCCCAACGCTTTTCAACCTGTTTCTGGAAAGAATCATACACGAAACGCTGAGCGACCACACCACTACTATATGCATATCGACCTCATGGCAGGCAGGATCTATGAGTTACAGGAACTCACCAAAGAATGAGTTACAGTAGCTGAAGCATTTGGAATAAGTTGTATCTATCTTCCAAAGCAGGTGCGAGACATGGACGCTTCATGCGAAGACAGAACGTAGAATTCAGGTGTTTGATACCAATTGTCCGTTGAATCTCCTTCGCATCTCCTACATGGAGCACAAGACAAACGAATTCGTCCGAAGCGAAGTCGAAATGCTCGTAGTTCTTGCATGTTATGCGTCACAACAGCGTAAGGAAGAACATAATGCAAGCAACAGTTGAAGGCGGCTAAAAGCGAGGACGGCAACGAAGGACAACAACGTCCAAGCGTGGAAGTGTCAACTTTTAACAGAAACCGCCGATAGAGTGTTCAGAAGGAGGTTGTCTGCGTATTCTTCTTCAAATTCAAGATCCCTCAACAGTGATCAGACAAGTGAAAGAACAAATGAGAAAAGATTGTTGATAACTAGCCTATTGAAGTAAATCTCTCTCGCGCACTCTCTCTCTCACTCCCTCGCTCTCTCTCACACTCTCTCACTATCTCCCTTTCTTTCTCTCTTTCTCACTCTCGCGAGAGAGACCCTCTTCTCTCTCCTCTTCTCTCTCTCTCTGCTCTCTTTCTCTCTCTCTCTTTCTCTTTCTCTTCTCTCTCTCTCTTTCTCTTCCTTCTTTCTTCTCTTCTTTCTTTTCTCACTCTCTTTCTTTCTTTCTTTCTCTCTCTCTCTTTCTCTCTCTCTCCATCTCCATCTCTCTCTCTCTCTCTCTCTCTCTCTCTCTCTCTCTCTCTCTCTCTCTCTCTCTCTCTCTCTCTCTCTCTCTCTCTCTCTCTCTATCTCCAGCTCCATATCTCCAGCTCCATGGATGATCTGCTGAATATACGGACCCACTTCAGTTATGCCACTGTTAGTGTACATAACAATGCAACTTTCACTGGCAGCGCTTGTTATGGAAATGGCAGATAGTATCTTGAGTCCATTAATATAAATCCCAAGGTTGGATAAAGATATTATTTGCGTTGCGAGACAATGCAGGCGACATTACAAAACTAATATTTCAGTGACTGCATCGGTATGTATCCATGAACATATAATATGGAACAATTATGCATCTGCGACATCCCCTTTCAATGCCTTATCCACAACGTGCCTAAATATTCACCACAATGTGATCAATACACAACTAGATTAGATGCCTGATATTACAAACCTTGAAACACACATCATTACACGAAAAGTGGCATAGTTTAAGTTGCGCAAAGGAGAAACAAACGGAGCTAATGACCTTGTATTAAGGTGAGGAAATAGCACAGAGCTCCCATAGAGCATGTCAGCAAGGTGGCTGCTTAATTCAGTCGAAATCCGATTATTGAGATTAGAGTGAGGCCTCTTAATAAGCATTTCACTGCTGGGTGCAATTGCATATTGTTTGTGTTGATTATGGTGAGCTCTACGAACCCAAACGTAATACATGTTGACAGCACAAACTGAGCAGTTCGTATCACTGTTTGCTTTCCCTTATTACTCAGACGAAATGTCGCCGTTAAGAGTGAGTGCAAATTTGGTGTCTCCTGGTTTCTCTGTTATGGTAACAAGAGCAAGTAGAGCAGTTATCTAGCAGTGTTGTTATTAGGATAATTGAATAACTCAGTATAGCAGCGGCTACGATCATTTTATGCCTTCTGTCTGATTCACATATCTGGAGAGACGTGTGATACCGCAAATATCCACTGAACATTCGTCTGTCATGGCGCCCCTCAGAAATGCCAAGTTGAAAGTATCGCACGGCGTCGTCAATACCGTGCATGCACACAATTGTATAGGACACGAAATATCCGATTCTTCAGTTCAACTTCTATCATCGAATGTGCGATTCTCGACCACTTTTCCTGTGATATAAGCGCGAAATGACATGTTTGTTGACCACTAGATGTACATTGGAATGACGAAGACTGGACCTAACAAGTATCACAACATTGCTAGTGTTCATAAAGCTGCATTCGGTAATTGTAACTGGCAGCCCTTGTTATGGAAAAGGCACAAAGGCAAATCCTAAAGCTATTCAGACCAATCTGTTTGTTGTGTACAGGTAGAATATTTCTGTTGGATGATAATTTAATGGATATTACGACATGTACATTTGAGTGCCATGCATTGGTATATATTTATTGACAAGTGAACATGCATCTGCAAACTCACCATTTCATTCGCCCTTTTATAAGAATGCTCATTAAAATATGTTCCATGCACAATTGTGCTCTAGCACAATTCAGTTGCTCAATAGAATCAAATCCTCTCCTACCCTGTTATTGCTTATCTGGGTTTTCCATGCTATCTTGTACAGCCCCCACCTACATTGTGTTTGTTTTATTGAAGAACCCAACATGCTCGAAATGTGCGTACATTTATTTAGGCAAAGCAACTTAGAGTAAACAGTTGTTATTGCATTCAACGGCTGTAACCAATATTGTTCCATAATAAATGTTATTGAGTGGAAATCTGAACATCAATAAATCTAAATCGACACGAGAACCAAATGGAATGGACCGGGGATATGCGTGTTGGCAAATTCGTATATTCTAAGGCTGTAAATTGTGTTCTCTCTGCCAAATAACTGGTTATCCCATTCACAACTGTTCCTCGAATAACGTATCGATATATCTTAAATATACATTGTCAAAAGCTTCTGAAAGAGCATCGAATATATCCAGGTTGTCAATATTGTCTATAGTATAAGTACTGACATTTTGACTGAGATCTAGAGCTGCGTCTATTATTGCTCTTTTAGAAACAGGTCATATTGCATACTATAGAACCGGTTGTTTATGTTGCAATTGTTTCATATATTGACATTGTTACCGTTTTTGGTGAAATCGTATTTTGGTGGTGACATATTGATGTGTATTGTATTGGCTAAGCTATGCATGATTCAACTTTATTTCATCAGCTTTATCGATATTCTGTCATGCCTATCTTGTCTTCTATGTTTTGTGTCATTGATAATTTCTGTTACTTTCCTACGGTCAGTGGGAAGTTGTTTGAAGTTGAGGGTTTCATGTACCCTATGAACCTAAAGGTTGAATAATGGTCTAATATATCTAATTTAAAGATACCTGCAATCGAGTTTGATTATCTAGTTGCCGAAAGGTCATTATAGATTTGTATTAATACGTGTATATTTATCCTTCCATCGTTTTTGTGTTATGAGAAGGAATTTCTTAGTATAATGACTCATATTTTCTTTTGTATTTATCCAAAATGCATATTGCCCTACCACCTCTTTTGATAATATTTCTATTTGTTTTTTGTGGTTGGATCGTGGCCAGTTATTTTGTATAATTCATTTGTTCCATCCCTTACAAAAGTTTCGCTCTTGGGAATGTCTTTATCAATACCACTCAACTGATTGAGAGTTCGCTTGATATCTTCATATGCATATTCATAGTGTAATATTGCATGTTTTTGCTTGTGATAGAATTGTCCGTATTATGTAGGTCCTAGTATTCGTAGAGATTATGTGTTGTGCTTTAGAGAAGGAGTATTATTTTCATTACAAATAGAAAAAATGATAATTGACGAGTAAACTGCATAGAGCGAAGAAAATAGGATAAACCAACAAACATATTATAAGCAACTGTTATGTTACATTGTAGTGGATTGAGTGTAACAATAAATAAGGTAAAAGGGCTATGTTTAACCTGTAACAGTTTATGTCACGTGCTGGTGAATTAAGTACAACATAAGATATATAGTATTGACTTTAAATGGAAATAAACCAAAGGTGTACGGTCTATTCAACGATCCGACGTCTCGTACGCAGATATGCGGATGACTAGATGTCTATCATTCATTTTTTGTCAGACTGTCAGCATCTTTGCAGAGTTGTGTTATTGATACGCTGTATTATTTTTGTCAAGCTGCTGGCAGCTGTATAGCAAACAGGTTATGACGATCAAGAATCAAGTTGTTGATGCGTTGCGGACTCGTAAAAGGTACTATGTAGCTGTTGGTGAGAAGCTGCTGGATCATTCCCGCTTCGTTTCCGGCTTTCCAGGCAACTGCATCTATTGGAATGCTTGCCACCTCACTTCCAATCGAGCAGTCCTGTGTTACTTGTGTCTATTTCAGTTATGTGTGGCTTCACGAATGTCAGTTACTATTTGTCGTTGTGATTATGGTCTCATAAGCAATCCTAACACAACACTCTCATCTCTATCAATAGTGTTAATGTGTAGCCCCTTAAAACATTTACCCATTATATTTGATTGCCAGCAACGCCCAAGATATTGAAAAGACATCGTCTACTGTCTTTCTAAATCATATGATTGTTCAAGAACACCAGCTTCATAACACCTGATGTTGATGCACAACATAAACTTGAACGCATTCCAACAATATAACAATATCGTCCCGGATAACATCCGCAGCCTGGCCGTAATGGAATCAATAACATATGTCAAGTTGGGAGCATCATAACGCATAGTTAATACAGTATAGTCAAGTGATTTTGAAGGGCACAAAACAAGCGAAAATTGGTAAAAAGGTCCACAATCATGCAGTAGAATGCTGGATGAGGTTATAGTTGCTGCACGGTCACCTGCACGTCGTTAGAGCAAATATTGCACAGTAGAATATAGAAGTCATGGCCCAATTACTAGCACAGACCAAACAGGGATCAGCATGTTGGATGGCATGCAGTGGCCAGAACTAGCACCAAGTATAATTCGGTGATTGTTCTGTATGCATCAGGCTGGTGACTATTGTAGAACCTGTCAAGCCATACTAAAGCATGCTATCCTGTCGATTAATTGTTGCCTTTAACTGGGCCAGATTCCCATGTTGACTGCCAACACACTACAGAAGTTGATGTGTCTGTTTGCATTCCATTAACGCTCAGACCTGATGCCTTCGTGACGAGTTTCACAGATTTGGCTTTCCCGCGTATATGTATATTGACATAAGAAATGAGGATAAAATATTGAAGGAATGCGTTTGGGAATGCAGTGTGTCTGAGCCATGTTTAATAATGCAGTTACTAAAATGACATGTTCGAGGTATCAAGAAGATTTAATATCCTCTTTTGCTGAATAGTAATGGCTATTCCGAGAAACCACTCGACTTATGTACACTCCCCTATAATGTTATCATTCATATATGGTGCCAAGCAACTGGCAGATATATGACAGCAGGTGTGCACTGATACTGAAAAGTTCTGCTTAATATGACACAGGTCATATTTGAATGTAAGATTGAATTACATAACTATAACACCTACAACACACTTAGATAGGTAGCGCGATACAATAGACCACCATGTTAGTGCATGTTGTCTGAAGTAACAAGGAGCTGAGCTTTGCAGAAGTCTGATGTGAGGAAACGATAATTTTATAAAATCGTCCGCAACAAACAGGTGAAGTAGTTGTCTTTATTCTCTGGCGGCTATTATATCAACAGTGGAAAGGGAGCTAAATGCGTTAACATGTTAAGACTATTCGCTAAATGCGAAATGAATATTTTTCAAATGCATATAGACATCTGACATTATATTTGGGAATAATTATGACCAATATTGAGATATCATTCTCCTTGCAACAAGCAACATATCAGATACCGAAACGCCACAATGCAACTTTCCCTATATCAAGTATAGGCTCCGACGATGATCTGGACGTCGTTACACAGATAATGGAATACATACGTGTACATTAAACTCACACTTACCTGTATTCATGGATTATCACAAGGTACAGCCATATACAGTGTTTTGTGTATTGCTAATGTTGTGGCAAGTAGGTTGCTGTTTGCTATGCGACGGTCTAGTTGAGCGTCCCTGGGCTTCGTTGTATAATACCCTGTAACCACAATTAACAAATTTATCCGACAATACAGGTATGGCGTCAATTTGTTGTACACCTTAGGAAGCAATATCGACCTAGTCGTCATTGCGAAAAACTCATGCTTCCTGCTAGACGAGTGACACAGACGGAGTAGCATGGCATATGTCGTATCGTTCAAGGTTTATTTAGAGCACCGCTATCCTGCAATCTCTCCATTTCCATCTCCTTTCTCCTTGTACTGTCTTAACCCCCATCCCCTCATTAATTGTCGCTCGCTTACCACGCGGATTGTAGCGGGCCTTGTAATGTACTGCAATGGTATCTATATTCAAAGTGGCCTTTTCCACAGTGGCCTATGTTTATAAGCAGAGCGGCAATATGATCCCTGGTGGTCAACAAACTATTTTCTGCAAGTGGTTGTCAGCTGTCCTACAAAACAACAAATCCTCGCTTTAGATGATATGTTAATAAATTGATTAATTTGATTAAGTATCTTTTCACTCCTCCACTTTTGTAAGTTCTATTTTCCTGATGTCGCCTCGTACGGTCATCTATTTATGCCAGAACTTTAAAAGAACAACAATTTATGAATTGAATACCACATATGTATTGAAATCGTAGTCGTACATTACAAAGACAATTCCATACCTTCGTCGGTCAACAGACGTTACAACGTGTTTGCTTATTATTGAAGACACCTACCTGCTTTTCGTATATACTAGATGTAGATGCACACAGTCTGGAGACCGTTATCACGACAACGTGGAATGGTACGGTTTTAACGGTATTGCATTGGTCATTTTAGCTAAATGAGCTGCACAGTCCACTCAGTTGCAGCAAAGACTATTGTGATTTACACAGTCTTCTATTTATACCCACAATCAACGCATAATAAGCACAATTTATCAATCAGCTCAATGTTCGATAATTTATGTTACTTTCCTAAGGTCAGTGGGAAGTTATGTTAGAATTCGAGTGTACCCTATGAACATAAAAGTTGGATAATGATGTATAATATCTAATTTAAAGTTACCTGCAATTGAGTTTGATTTTATTATTTGTTCTTTGTTACCGCATCTGAAACACACACGTTGATGAGAGGTAAGCGCTGTGCCACATGCGCTCGGTCTTGAGAGTGTGATCGGCTTACGAACTCCTGAAATGCTCGATTTATGCAAAATGCATAAGTGTATGTCTCGATGTGTTTGACGAGCCACTTACCATTCCACGCCATTGCGACAGGGTCATCCGGTCATGGTGAGGTTCATATTTTCACTCATGTATAGTCTTACACAAGCCCATCGTGACTATGGCTGTCGTGAACCCCAAAACCACCACATATACCTCTTTGCGTTACTAATACAATAAGCTTTGAGTAGCAGCTAGTCTGGCGACAAAGTAAATATAGCTACAGAGAGTAAGTTACACATGCTATATCTCATGATTAAAACCGATGTAAGGACCGAGTTGCTGTGAATGTTATCAACTCGTCATAAATTTGTGTCCGCCTCTCTGTGTGACAGCAAACTCAAGATAACAGCATGGCAAATATGTGCAACGCTACTGTCGATGTTTGCCAATGTTATTGGGCAAGTGGAAGGTAACACATTTAATTGTAATTCAGAGCAGTGGGAATGTTACACAGAGTAGGGCGTTCGCGAGACCATAAAGCCTATTATTGTCTTATTAAGTCGCCGAGAGCTTGACTATCGTGCTTTTCCTAATTGCACCAAGATAGTTAAGCTGGAATCATTTAAAGCCACGTACTTATCCACCGCAAGTATCCTTGAACCAGCTAAGTTCGAATCATCATCTCGTGCAATGTGACCAAACCGGTGAAGTTAAATTCTGCATTAACTCTTATATTGAATACGAGGAGCACCTTAGCTGGCTGCACACGCTTCATGACGGCCGGATGGTTTCTTAGCAGTTGCGACATAAAGACGGGTGTAATTCTTTCCATTTATGGATTATTTCAGTCCCTGAACCGGTACAGGTGCGGTTAATGGGTGAAAACGCATGAAACAAGGAATTTTTGTAAATTTTCTACAAATATTTGAGCTGAAAGCAAATATTTCTAAACCACCCAAGGTGCCTTATTGCAATTGACTTCCAGCCTACAGCTGTTTACGCCAACCCTGACTGTCAATTGAAGCCTCTGCTACATCAAAGTTGAAAAATGACACCCACTCTAAGAAGTATTTTTATAACATAGAGGAGCTTTTGCTTGTCAGCCAGAAAGAAACTGTCATTTCTAAACTTCCTAAGGATGTATATGTCACACTGTGGAATCTCGAAATTGCTATATGCTCATGCACAATGAAAGGAAAGTAAGTTGCTAAGACGCGGGCAGGAAACAATTTCATGAAGTTCTGCCTGCTGAACGCAGATCATAGTCTAAAGAGGAGATGGGCGCCGCAAAACTCTATCAATCCGCTGAAAGAAATGATGCAAAGAAGAAACAAAGCAATACCAAGCCGGATCGGATGATGCCCGGATTTACGGCGGATGCGCGTCCCATTGGATGACTTCATAATGGGCGTGTCAAATTAGCTACTCGAGCGACAAAAACCATCAACCTAAAAAAACACAAGGTTCTACTATTGGAGCTTGGAACGTTCGGACAGTGTCTGCTTGTGGTAGAGTGCCAGAAGTCACGAACGAAATGGGACGATGTCGTTGGGACATCATCGGGCCGTCTGAAGTCAAATGGATTGGTGGCCATCAGATATGGTTCTCGGGAGAGGAGAAGATACATCAGTATGGAGGTTCATTTATTGTCAGAAAATAATTTACAGGGAGTACCATCAGTTGCATATCCATCCGCGTATCAGTCATACCCCACAACATGACCTGACCTGGTCTCTGCAGATCAAGTCCAGTATAAATAAGAATGAGAACCTTCATTAGCGCTGACATCGGCAGCGACATCTAGAAAACCCCTTCGTACACCTACCTGCTTTTCATATATAGCAGATGTAGATACACGCAGTCTGGAGACCGTTATTACGACAACGTTAAATGATACGGTTTAACGGTATTGCATTGGTCATTTTAGCTAAACGAGCTGCACAGTCCACTCAATTGTATTAAAGTGCAAGTAACGTCTATTTTCGAATCCCTAATCAAAGTTGAATAAGGTGTATTTCAGCCTGTGAAAGACGTTTCCGACAATATTTTCGTCCATAGATGTCGTTTTGTGTGTTTTTTTTCAATATTTCCATCGATTTTTCGGACCGTTTTGGCATATGCGCAAAAAACGACGGCCATTGGCTCCTGAGTTTGTGACGTCATATGTCACCGTCCAGCCGGATAGCGCAGTCATTTCCTCGTTTGTTTACATGGGAACTGTGGTAGGTGTGAGCATAATCGTATTTTATACCGTCATCATGTACATCATATACCGCAACGAATCACATCATTTAATGTGGCATGGAGTACTTGTTCGCCTAGAATACATTAAATTGTGATAAACTTCTATTATGTTGGTTGAAAACGTCAACCAAAGGGGACCGAGCGATAATACAGGCAGTACTGGAACAGAGGTCTGCACCTCGATTTCAGGCCCGTTTAATGGTTATCAATGATTGATTCACCATTTGCCTGTCCTGTTACGGAGAATATCTTTTCTTGTGCTTTTATTTGATTTAATCGCAAATGAAAACTGATACTACATTAAATGGGGATTTCACTCGATATTTCGTTTTTGCTATAAATTGAATAAAATTTCAATAATTTATATTCTCCTTGACAACAGAAAATATCAATTTTATTTTAAATATTGGCACTGGTTTTGGGAACCGAGACCTATCAGGGATAAGCTGTTACAATTGAATATACCTCTCCAGTGAATTGTACAGGATACAAGTTCAGTGACATGTTTATGACTACATATATCATAGGCCTTTAAAGAGTTCAAGGCCTTACACTAGTTCTTTGAATTACCTGGGGTACCAACCTCAATAATATATACTTTATCTTGTCCTTATTAGTTCTATATATTTATTACTTACACCTAGTACAGTGCATAACTGCCATTATACTTTGCTTTTATTATATGTCAAGGGAGCAAAATGTCCTCATCTTCCTCATATACAGACAACTCCGGAAGCGATGAGCTGGATTACAGCAGTGAGTGTTTGTCTCACCAAGAAGAGGAACTAGGAACCTAAGGGGGGCATACAGACATGCAGATTTGAACCTCCAGCTAAGACAAGGCCTGCAAATTCTCCTCAAAAAGAAGAGGACTTGAGCCGACTGGGTAACAGCACTTGGTATTGGCACATTTCAGTCCAAACAATCTTTGCAGATATTTTTCTCTTTACTTTACAGTTGTCCTTAAGTCTTGCTTCAAGTCGTCTTCTTATTCATGTTTTATGTCAATTTTTTGTTTGCTGAAAAGCTAATTATTCATTGTAATTATGTTCTGTACTAGGTGCTCATGTGGGCCAATGATTACAGTAGCAGAGAGTAAATGCTGCCAGGAAATTCCACAAGTTCTCGAGACGAGAAAGTAAAATCTATGGGTGCGTCCTGTATTACAGCACACCCAGGATTTGTCTCTCAGGGTTCCTGCGTCCCTCGACACTAGAAATAGCATATAGTGCTTATATCCAGAGGTACAAGAAGAAAGTTACTACTCAGCATGAGTGAATATACTTAAAAATGGTCTGGTTCAGATGATAACTGATGAAAAATATTCATGTACTCTTTTTATTGCAGGTTATTCCGATTCACTGCATATCGGCAGTTGGTACAGTGGTGATGGGGTAATCTAGGCAGACATCATAGAGTGGCACTGCCAGCTTGTTCTGTACTTAAAATTAGAGATGATTTCCCAAGGGTGAATCAGTTTTTATGTTGGTTTCAAACTGCCAGCATTACAATAATAAAGGGACAAAAAAGCATTATGTGTCTTATTCTGTTATTTACATTCAGCTATGATGATACTACACGCTGATGACAACCAGCAACAAAATTCAGTTAAGGCCAGTCCACCTAATTTATTATACCATATGCATAAAATGATAGGAAGCATCAATTCCAAAATCATGACATACCTGCAGGGCATCTTGTTCCTGTATCCTGTATCTCGTACAAAAGATATTTTATCACTCAAATAACAGTATGTTAACAGTCATTTAATAATTTTTGCAGGATATTTTATATATCCTGTGCCATTGCACATCAATCATCATGATTAAATTTCGCGGGCACATTATACAAATAATGCTTATGCAATTCTGCTCACAATACCAACAATGTCTTATTCACTTGTCTGTGATAATAGAAATGGCAAAATATATACACCAGCCAACATATATATTTACAAAATTAATTCTCAGCAAGCCACAAAGAGGAATCATATAACAGTGTTTGAGTTTCACCACAGCTTAGCTTACCTTAGACCCATTTAACATTCAAATTAAGTCATAAAGCCATACACATGCTGGATGATTTGAAAATAAAAATGGTTAATATTGTTGTTTAACATCACTTTCAACATCAGAGGTCATATTGTGGCGGTTACCTCACCAATGATGTTTAAGATGATAGGTCCACAACTGTGGTCTAGCAGGGTGGGTGTTTGTCTAGTTTCCCAAATGTGGCAAGTTCAAATCCCACTGTGTGCTATGCACGGTGGTGCCATTTGGGCGATAGGATCTTAAACTCCAATGTTTGTTCGTCATCTTACACCACCAGTTTGAAATGACCTTTGATGTTCAAAGTGAAATTTTAACCCCAATATTTACCATTTATTTTGTAAGTATGATGATAAGAAATAGTTATGTCCTTGTGCACTTGTTAACAGATAGGTAAAATTAAATGTTACAAGCTTGACTTAGCTGAAGCCAAAGCTGAAAAATAAACAGAGCTTAGATACTTGTAAACAAGCAATATCAATCGGCCAACCACCAATATAATGCTTAGGCCACCACCATCAACTCCATCACCACCCCTCCCCTACCCCATCACTACCACCACCATCATTCATCATCACCTTTAGATACCTTACTACATGACTCATCTAAAGAAGAAACCTCTCCATATGCTGCCTCTCAGCCTCCTCCTTGTCAGGGTAGTCATACATTTCAGCAAGTGCACCTGGTTCATTGGTCATCACGGATGAACTTATTGATACTCGTGTGCCTATCGGTGATGATGCAGTCCAACTGGAGTCCTTGGTCATCCAAACGAAATGACATGCTTCGTTTGAGGCCCTAGATGCGAATTATTTCAGTACTGGTACTCACATATTCGCACAATGATGATACAGACTGGAAGACATAAGGGTAAAGTTATATGAAGCAAATTTGACAGTAGGCCAAAACTGACTCACTGAGCACTGGGCATCGTCCGAGGATTGTTTAGGACAAGTGTAAGCTACTGTCAGGCTAGCATACATCTACATATTGCAGCCTGACGAGACAAATCTATATGTTATCTGTGAAACAGCCTTATAAAACTTGAGCCGCCCCACACTGATCACTACCGGCCATGTCAATTTTGTCAACGGGCAAGTGCAAATTCTGTTTTCAAAATCAGTACGGAAACATAACTAATGAATTCTAATTCGACTTTCATATGGGAAATGTAAGGATGAGTATACTTACAGATTCTCAAGAAACCATGGATACAAAAACGCTGATGAGTTTCTGTAAATAGCGATAAATTAGTACGACAGCTAGTTCGCGAATAGAAACGGCGTCCGTGGTAACATAGATCTTCTGGTGACATATGACGTCACAGCGCCTTCGTTCATCTTCGGTGTGTGGTCGGGAAGTTCCGGAATGTGTTGTTTGTTTTTGCTTATTTCTTGTTTACTACGCGTCGGATCGAAAAAAGAACTGCAAATTATTGATCAGAAAATCGCGTTCTATAAGATCCCGAAAATTCATATTTTACCCATTACTTGCACTTTAAAGACTACTGTGATTTACACAATATTCTACTATTAACCACAATCAACGCATAATTAGCACAATTCATCAATAGCTCAATGATTAGCGAAGCAACCACTTATCTGGTTCAACCTCTCATCCGTTTTTTTTCCAAAAAGATCTCTCTCCCAGTCATTATCAGTCTAATGGTAGCATCAAATTAGCTCTCAATCTTGCACGTTCTGTTTGTATCAACACAAACTATTTTCGAACATTCATATAGCTCCTGCCCCAACTCGTTCATTAGTCACATATCCGTCATCTCATTTATCAATACCCTTATACTGGGCATTAGCTCTCTCCTGTGTAGTCTTTCATAGGTCGCCGTAACAGTGGTACTCATCGCAGTCATCGGTGGACATGGCCTCGTTGTCAGAAATCTTGATTGTCGTTTTCTTAACCACGGTGCGCCCCAGGTTGCGTACAACGCTGTGGATGGAGTCGGTCGAGGTCAGCGTGATCGCAAAGGTCAGTCGGGCCGTCTCCGGGACAAAAACGTCGCCTGCACCCGAGTTGGAGAAGTGGACCAGCAGCTGTTGGTTTTGCTCAATGGTGCTTGGGTTGTTTGTAATGACTACGCCGCACGCTCTTTACCCCTTTAGTTTGCGTCCGCAAGTACTCGTCATGTTGACAGTTGAACTATAACAAACGTATCTTTAATACAGTCATATGAACTTTGAAACCCAACGTAGGACGAGGGGGCGGTTGGTATTGAGGAGGTTGTTGATGATTCATCAACATGGCTGCTATCGAATCAGGAGGACAATGCTATAGCCGCAGATCCTGTAAAGGAAGGCGGAGACACTGATAGTGTACAGCAAGGTGAATGGGAAGGAAGCGTTCGCCAATAGACATATAAAACATCGACACAATTTAACGATATAGAACAACAAACTCGAATGATTAAAGATAGTGCTGATGATATATACACACTATGGGAAAGTCAAGGCAACACATTCGATGATAAACACACAAATGAGTTTGAGGCCTAAAATTCGTTAACCAAGCAGCAGCTAAAGCCGTAGAGAAGTTAGAACTCCAACGACCAACTACCCTGAAGCCATGACAGAGCAATGTGGTGAGAACAGAAGTTTCATAGAGGGCGTTCATAACGCTATAGAAGACGTGGACACACAGACAGAAATAGCCGGGTTGCCATTTCGGTCATGCAGACCCAGATGGGTGAACTGGTCAACAACCTGGCGCAGCTTAACGAAATAGAAAAAAATATCGCCAGTCGGGAGCGTAAGCTGGCAAAACTGCCAGACGAGGCTGACGACGAGAGTAAAATCCAAAAGCGTGAGCTTGTAGAACTGCGGGACAAAAAACAAGTAACACTAGTGGTTGCCTCTGCAAACCGTGAAAGGTTGCAGTCCCAAATCATACGCATCAGGGAAACAATAAACAGGCCTTCGTTGGTAGCTGTTGCCTTCTGGTGCCAGTCCGTGGTCCGTGGTACACCAAATTCACTACAGAGTCTCTCATATAACCAGCGATCGTATGGATTTGTTATCAGGGTCGTTGCATGATCGGAGGTAGAGGCGCTTGTAGTTCTGCTAGTTGATACCGCACTGTGTAATAAACGTGAAAGGTGTAGTGAGCTTGGACGAGGGGGTCCTCAGCCACGTGATTGTCGTGGGACGACACGACACAGCCGGAGGTTGTGTCTTATCCACAGTTACCAACGGCATCAGAACACATCAGAACACATCAGAACGTTTGCTCTAAATGTACCGCCGCAGCAAAAGGCTTGAATGCTTGGTTTTGTTATCCCATCTGCCCTCTCACTGGCTGGATATACCCCACCTGTATTATATGTGGCTTTTCTAATGAATTGATAGGCCGACATTGTTAACTATGTATCAAATTCTTACAATAAAGCAGCGAAGCTGGGTCCCAGCAAATTGACAACATTACAGGCGATCTATGAAAAATGCATTACAGGCTGAAAAATGAGATGATTGTAAGGCAGGAGGAGGAAAATCTGTCAAATTAAAACCTGGCCTCTGGAATATCAAACGTTTGCAAGAGGAGGCTGTAGATGTTGGAGATGGATTAATTCAGGTAATTACAGAGGTCAACTTTTGCTGCTTCAACACACTTTATGTCCACCTCGATCAAGTCAGTGCCACGCACAACATAGTGGATAGTACACCCACTACGCTACTTGAAGTTGTGGGCTTAGACAAACATCGCTAATCCTCTCTGCTAAGCGTGTTTCTAGCGGAGCTGTGCATAGGTTGAAGGTTCAGTTACGCGATAATAAAGGAAGGCTATTAGATAAATACGACTCTCCTGTTAGCGTTGTTCTTGAATTTACATGATGTCAATAAAAACAAGCATCTATGGACCTCGAACAAAACAATCGGAACAGACCTCTCTAAATATACAAATAAGACTATGACTGGGGATCTTATCATGCTAAATAATCAAATCTTTCGGCTGGGAGACCTGGTTTCACCAAAGGATGCCGTCAATAAATAATATGCTGATAACCTACATAGAGAGCAGCGTAGGGACTTAAGAGAGTTTATAAACATACGGAAGAAGCCTATTATTGCTATTTGAGCAGAAGCAAGTGGGGCGCTGCATAGAGAATATGAGTGGTCGTTTGGTGATGGAGCCTGGGGTCAAACCTCACGAGACTCAGGATGTGAATATACCATGTTATCAAGTGGTAAGGTCATTTGTATGGGGTTGTTTCGTGGTTAGGGCGCTGATACTGATTTGGCTGTTCCGTGGTTGATTTTCTTCACTTTCACGAGGTATAGAAATGAATACCGAAGAGCGTATTGTTGAGCTCGAAAGTTGTGTGAAAGAGTTCAAGTTAGATACAGATTATCTGAGAGAAGAGAAAACGGATTAAGAGATCGAACTGATATATGTTGTCAGTGATTTTGAGACTAAAAACCATGACCCTGTGCAACGAGTGAAACAGCTAGAGGTGCAAGACATTCCCGTGTAACACAGGAACGGCGTAGACACCTTAGCCTATTGTCACGTTAATTAACGAACGGTGTAGACACAAGCCGCGGTAGGTACAGGGTGGATTGTTTTGATAATGTGGTACAGATTAGTGTTGCCGCGTTTTATTGAACTGAGTATGCGCAATATAGAGTGTCACGTTCATTTACCAGCGCTGGCTCGACTCCCTAGGACAGCCGTGTAGAGGGTCACATTCATCACAAAATGAGGTGATGTGTAAGGGGTAATAGGCCTTACAAATGCCCATGAGTTTGGTGCGCTGGTAGCCCCAAAGTGTACACTACTAACTGTCTGCTTTCTGGAAGTTGAGCGCGTTTTAAAGGTATTGAGTCAGATATATTCTACCCGATATAGCGCGTGTCCTAAGAAAACCAAGCCGACTTATATTGCACTGATAAACACAATTATATGAATAAATTGATTTTGCATCCGCCTTACATTGTTATGTGTTTCATATCATTAATCATGGACAATATCAAAGCCTTTACGCTTATGCGGTGAAAATCGGCCAATTGCATTATCTCCCATGATCGCAGTACAAATTGCGCCGATTAGGATCACATGAGACTGACTCAGGTGTGCACAACTTCGAGGTTTACAAATCATGGAATTGCGCCATGTCAAGTTAGGCGCCCTATAGAATGGATATCAACTACGTAACAAAACAAATCCATCTTTACATGACTGAATGCTAATGCAATCAGCCACCTTATCTTGCATCTGACATCTGATAATTTAGATATGTCATAGCGTGTATTACCAAACAGGGGTCAGAAGATGGCTGGAATATAAAGAGGCAAAATTTCCTAGAAATCTTTATTCTTTGTCTTTCTGTGTGTTGAAACGGGAAAAGTTGGTACACATGGCGGTATAGCGTAGACAACTGATTTGACCCGATTTTTATTTTTTAACCGAGTATGTAGTTAATAAAATGCAGGGTCCGAACTTGATCGTCTTCGGTCTCTTATATGTCATTTGCTTTGTGATAGAGAGCGTAGTCAGGGAACATTTCGAAAACCCGTCGATTAATACGTGTAGTCCTAAAACTGCACGACATTTAGGAATAACCCCAGCAGTCTTAGAGTTAACGCGCCGTCATTTTGTCACACAATAACTGGCTGATCAGTTACGCCCCATGTTAACCGGACACATTAACTACTGGTTAACCCATTGCGCAGCGACGCAATTTTATCGATGATGGCAGTCACAAATATATGACGCTCTGCAGCTTCCTTCATTTTTATATTTCGTGAAACATCGATGCAGACATTCTGTAGCGACGAGACCGAGCTGGGGGCATGTCAAACATATGTGTGAAAGGAGGATATATCGCATAGCTGCATGGGTATTTATGACAAAAAACCAAAATATATAATTGGCTTTTATCTAATTGGATTCTGTTTGGAACACAAGACCTCTAAGTTGAATGATATGAAATTGTGGCTAACAGCGATAAACAATTTTCAGTATCTCGCGGATGGTTAATGAGTCATCCAGCATTGGGCAGCATTTAAGTCATGGTTAAGGATACCCTTTTAATAAAATGTGCAATACTCTGTATATCAGTATGTTAGCCCATATAGCGTTTTGATTACTCGAGTAAGATCATCCAAATGCACAAGTGTTGATCGTCAAAACTAACTTTCCTGAGAGTTTGGACACTCGAATATCCCTAATTCAAATTAGCATTAGGATTTGTAGGCAGCGATTGAAATCGCTATAACGCCATCTGTTTATGCTTTCCAATTGTGGCTACGCAGAGTCCGAGGAATGGATCAGCGCAATTCACTTCCAACAGTTGAAGGCTTTGTGACTTTTTCTGACCTTTGATTCGATTTGGCTGTTCTGTGGTTGATTTCCTTCACCAATATGCAGAATGCTAGTGATGTATCTTGCAGGCGATTGGCCAGCCTTCTAGTCAAATGATATAATGGCAGCCATTTGAGAGGGTATCCAGCTGGCGACATCCTGTTGGGAAGTATTTAACATTTATTTAGTTATATTTTATTCGCCCCGATTAACCGAATTAAACATAGAACAGCAAGTGTTCGATTGTATTCAGCCACATGACAAGTATAAGTGCATAGGCTCTAGACTGCTACCTGTGGGACACTTTGAGTTGACAAGCCACTCGTCAAAATGACGCTATCAAAGAGCGAGCCCTTTCTTTTTACGAAAACACTTCGACTGGACTTATTACATAAGTATATAGCGGTAGTTTATTCATAACGGTTTTATAC
The DNA here is from genome assembly GCA_034190875.2 of Urechis unicinctus. NCBI lineage: Eukaryota > Metazoa > Annelida > Polychaeta > Xenopneusta > Urechidae > Urechis > Urechis unicinctus. The sequence continues at coordinate 24,037,268 of CM067356.1, forward strand.
CAGAGCAACTGGGACAGATGTCGAATGATAGTTCAATATCCGATAAACCAAATGATTGTTAATGCGTGACGAAATTCATTAGGCACACCAACAGTGGCGAAGAGTCACCGATCAATCGTTGCAAACTTGGCATAACAAGTGCCTCAGATATTGGAGTTTCTAATCCGGTTGACGCTGTAGGTGTGTGTCCGAAGTTACGCGCTACTGTGCGTATGTACATATATGCGTATGTATGTGTGTGCGTTTGCATGTTCATTATAAGCGGTTCTCTGTCTCTCTATCCGTACATTTGACCAGGTATGAAAACCTTGTTTTGTTCCCCAGTTCCTTGCCTCTCCAACGCATCGTTGTTAATTGACATATATAACTATTTATGAGAGACCATTTGCACTCGACATAAGCATTGTGGGCTAGCCGATGCAGACCATGACCATTGCACAGTCATGGGCCGATTGATGATTTATGAAAGATTAAGGCAGTTCATTAGGTGTATCCTCAACCGGAAGATGCAATACCACGTCCGTGTGATATATCGAACAGCAACAGCATTGTCTATAGGTAATTTGCAACAAAGCCAAATTGTTTAAAGTAATGTGAACAATATCAATTATGTTTGCTTTACACGCACAATTGTAAATATTACACCATCGTCTTAGCATTTCGTTAAGATGGCAAACTGTAAGCTTTTATGAACTGCATTCTTATGGTACAAGCGATAAAGATAGAAATATATAATTCAGATAAGAGACAAATGAAGCACAGCGGTAAAACTCGATTATTCCAAGAGGATGAGGGCACACATGGGGTGGGGTAGGTGGTGTGGAGGCGGAGGGGAGGTGTCAGAGATGATGAACTAGCCCAGCCTTGTCAATACCTTCAAATACCCATGATGAGTGCCTGCGGTAGCATCATAATACCAGCACAGATTATCGGTAAGGTAACATGATTTTGCAAGGCATAATCACACGATTGTATCGATTCGCATACTAGGGATGAGTCACATTGCGCTTTGCACTCGGTGATGCCAATCAATTAGGTTTTTTTGGTTTCTATTAAAAGCGGGGAATGTTTTGCAGCAACGTGAAAAGAAAATCCTTCCATCGTTATATCTGATCATATATGATCATCACCACAATCCATATCAGAGGCGAGTGTTTCAGAGCCAATACTCACCCGGGCGGTTGAATGTTGAATGACTTCTGCAAATATGTATCCTGTATGTAATGGTTTAATATCCAGAACAATTTAACAATTTTCGGAGTGGTACAATTGTATATTCCAATGCTTATATCCGCAGGTCATGTATGACATAGCCCGCTCCATAGCATTTGAAAAACACTTATTACATAAATAACGCCAATTGTGGATATAATGTAGTTGTCAAGGCTAATTTGCACGGAAGTAGGTGGATATATTTTTTGGTTGGTATGAAAACAATAAAGACAGGAAAAATGCCAAAATTGCCACCCGTTTGCTAGATCCACGAGTAAATATGAGTAGTCTGAAACCTAAATAAGCCAACCATATTTTACAGGTCAACAATTGGACCTTTTCCGTCGCCCAACATAGTGAACATTACTTCCATACCTACTGTTTTTCTATAATTTATCAATAGATATGTGGGCACGAGCTATCTGCAATAATAGCTCATATATACCACTAGGTCAATATTAGCGACGATAATCACGATTGGAGCCACCATTTATAAACGCATAGTCTATAGTTGGTGTTATCAAAGTCATGTACATTCTCTTTGCACATTGTGTGCCAGGCTGGATATACAAATTGCTCTGCGTTTATGATTCCGGGATATAGGACCTAAAATGCCAAAAATTATAGTAATTGCTGTCACTCCCTACCGCTTTTGGAAATTACAATTGATATGTGCAGTTATTGCAATATCCGCATCGAAAGTAGGACGCTAGCATTATTGCAATCATGTTATCACATACTAAGGAAACGACAACGGCAATCTTCTGAATTTGAGGCAAATGAATACAGTATCGCCTGAATATGGCAGTGATGACGTGATATATGTGTGGCGATTTGGCCACTCCATGGTCTTATGTCAACATTAGGGTAATTTCCTACCACATATGTCATATTTGTGTGTTGGCATTCTCGCCATCATTACGTTTATAAAACCGGCTTGTTTGGGGACATTTGTATTTCAACGCGTAAGGTGGTAGAGCAAACTCTTGCATAAAAGTGAGGTCCTTGAACATTGTGTCAGCTGTGGAAACAACGTTTGCTAAGCAAATGGCGAGATTTGGAGTAATAGCGATATTGCTGAGTCTGTGCGCATATGGGAATGCATGCCAGTGCCCAGAGGGCTTTCGTAACGTCGAAGAACACATTTGCTCTTATAAAGATGGTAAGCTGTTTCAGTTCTTGTTGCGACTGTGGGGTCCAATGTGTCGAACCCAATACATTTAATGCAATGGGGATGTAACGGTTTAAATCTAGTCTGATCAAACATAGATGATACGTTTCGTTATTCTTTTATCAAAGTTTATTTTTGTAATTAACCTGATAATGTTGTCGCGCGTTGTGTATGATTCTAGTGTTTAAGGCACAGGCGCAGGTAGCGTGGGCCGACGTCGGGTTGCACGAACCAACTGATTACCTCCTGCGAGTTGAGAAAGTGTTCAAGGTGTTGCATCAAATCCATTTTACCAGATGTTTGTTAGCATTTAAGGGACCACTTTATGTATCATCGAATTAAGTTATCAACCAAACATCCCGGGATGTGTATTAGGGCGACGTGGAAGAAAGATCGTTCGTTATGACAACCAATCCAGGAACAAGCTGTGCTTTATCAATTGACACCTCCGGCAGTATGCTTATGGCCGGTAAATGTTTATTTTGTAAATTGCTAGACAAATTTTACATATGTGAATCTCGTGCTGGTACCCAATTGAATTTGTATATCAGCATTGCGTGCAGTTGAACAATTGATTGAAATTCATAACGTTATCTGCAATGCATATACGGCAATTCTGCAATGCTGAAGGAACATTTTGCAACTGTCGACGAACACTTCTCCGCTTTGTATTATTTTTTTTCCGATGTATTTGTGTACCCATGCAAACCCTTGAATCTTCTGATGTATTTAGGGTATGTCCGAGGCGATGAGTTAGACATGGACTTCTGCTCCATCATCAATAAATGGGAAGTGCTTTCGGAAGAAGATGTATTCGGCCTTGAGTCAGGCTCTTATGTTGCAAGCTGTGACTAGAGTCACATGGTGGGAAGCAGAGCCAACTTATGTATGCTTGGAAAACTCATTTGCACGAATAAAGCAATTTTGTCTGCACACAATACTTGCACATGTTTCATACAATTAATCACTATCCACATTGTCACTCCGTACCACAATTTTATGCCCCGCATTATCGTCAAAATTTATGCTCGTCTTTGAACGCAGTACAAACTGGGTAAATTAGCAATTTATCCTAACTAAATCACCACAGTCATTGTGAAACCCTTATAATATATTAATAAACTACACCCTCTTTTGATACAATATATACATCAATGAGCCACTCATGATACAAGCATATAGGATTTATTGAATATAATTAATTGATATGTGTATCACCGGATGTAACTTAAGTGAGCATCTGCTAAAATTACATGATGTAGGATATCTAAGTTGCATCGTTATATTTGTTATTTTGCCTTTCGACTCGTAGGTTGGTGGTTTTATCATAATATGTCACTACTGCCTTATCACATTTGTAAATCGAGATGACTGAGTTAAGTGGCGTATCTGTCCCTGAAAGTGGATGTACCCAATCTGGTGACTGTACTGTGTTAAGTTGGACTACATGCGAATGGGTCGGTGATGCATAGTTGGGTTGGGATGGTCGTAGCTCGGTTGAGGCACCAGGTTTGAGCTATGTCGACAGTTGCACATTTATGATGTTAGTCTTACCGTTATGCATTGTCCCTGTGTGTTATTCTGGCACATTGCCATAAGAACTGTTGGTACTGGAATTCAATACATGTATAGTAAACCAGCCACCCATACAGATCCCTTCTAGCTGAGCAAACTTGTCTGTTAACTGATATATCAAAGCCAGCCAATAACATGACACTATTTAATTTGGGAAATGCAAGGCCATGGTGTGATGTTTCATATAAGAACAGTAGTTCAAGTGTGAACCTTACTCTGTAGGCATACATATGGAGCGTGGATTTTGGCCGTGCAACACAGTTATCAATTCCCATCTCCAATGAAAAGTGCAATCAGCCACTAAATGATCCCACGAAATGCAGCTATTACTTCCAAAGCCAAAGCCAAAATATCATATACAGTCGTGTTCATCTTAACGCTGATATAGCTTCTTGTGAGGTAAAACCGTCTTGCCAATGGATTGACAGAAAACCACAGTGGCGGCGCTGTACCCATTCTAAGGCATGTCGAGTATATTGAAAACATATAATGAAAACAAACACACCTAGCGCCTTACGCTGAGTAAGCCATTACCATCGATACCTACAACACCTTTATTCACATGAGCTAACCACTTGCTCAAAACGTAGCAAAAAATTACACTATATGAGAAACTCTATCACGTCAAGTTCGCCAAGCACCAGCTTCCCTCAGCTGTCATATCTGTTGCACATTGTAAAACCACGGCATACAATATAACGCATAAATTAGCCTGTTACATTATTTTACGGTTAGGCAACATCAACGAACAATTTTATTCTCATAGCCTTCTTCACGCTTCCTCTGTTAACTGTATAATATGCACCAATCATGTCGTGGTCCCACAAATGTGCCTGGTGGTAAAGGATGTCAGGAGACGAAGCATGCCATGGTGTAAATAATTGCCTGTTAAATTCCTTCGCCATGTGCCTGGCACGAATATGATACTTGCAAAGCCTGGGATGCTGTCTACTTCGTTATTTCAAACACGTGTTGGGTTGTCAGCTCGGCATTACGCTAAAATTGAATGTTTATGCATTATGACACTTAAACTTTTATATAAACTATTGTCTTTTGAATATATTTATCGAAGAACCTTAATAGGCAGTGTCTGTCTCTGCACAGTAAAAGCAGCATTTTTCGGTACTTATTCACACAAACAATATTACCAGCCTTCAGTTCTTGCCCTAGTGTTTAGATTCATGAGTAGATTTTGCAATCGTGAGTAAGGCATTGTGACATGCGCGAAGCCAGAACGTGTATTTTGCCATGCCATAGCTGCCGCCGTTGCTTTAAAGCATTGTATAATGCGATCCCGTCATGTGGGAACTGTATGAAAGCAACGGGCTACCAGCACGCATCGATCTGTTTTGATGTCATAATAGTCGACAAGAGTCGAGCTATGTGCTTAACATGGCAAAATCCCGTGTCGTATGCTGTCTGATTTCCTGTGAAATGCAGGCTGTATTGCACGTCTTAGATGTGCATCAGCGGCAACTTACTCTGTGACGACGCCCTGTGTTTTTGCTTGTGCTCGATCTTGTATAAGTATAATGGACGAAGGGCTTACTGAACAACCATAGACGCAATCATTTATCCATGGCCAATGGCTGTCTTTGTTCTGGGAGTATTGTTGCATGCATTTTCTTCACGCGGATCAATCCACGATGCAGCTAAATGCAGATATTAGTCAATGCACGATTGGCTGGCGAGGAGACAGAAGGCACACGAATCGCAGTCAAGTTCTCAATATTTCGTAGGGCATAAACTTTGACCTGTTTGCTTTCACCAAATTGATGCAGTAGATTCGTATGGGTTTGATGCATCATACGATACAAAATCGTCAACAGTTACATATAAGAGGAACCCATTGGTATTGAACAGCGTACAGCGTTGTCGTACATGGAACTGCTGGCAACTTTTTGTGTGTGTATTATTTTGACATCTTCGAACGCATCAAATATTGCAAATATTCACAAACTGTGAAAATGAAGTTACTCTCTCATAACGTTTAACTATTACGAACGCACACATATCCAACTCTTAGCAAAACATTATGATAGCTGTGATCATATAAATTTATTTTGTTATCATATATCCGAATACGAGTTTCAGTAACTATTGAACCCCTTGATCCGCAAGCTTTTTTCTGGCATCAGTTAATTCAAGTTACATTTTGTAGCATAAAATCTCTATTATTTGAAATAGAGTCATTTCAATTACATTGGGTCCTTAGCAAATGCTTGCAATGTCCAACAAAGCCATAACGTGTACGTGATATTGAAATCAGAATGAGTTTTAACGTAAAATAATATATATTGTAAGACTATAAGTGTAAAATAAATGGTTAAAGGTTATATCATAAAACTCATGCACAAATTATAAACAAATCTCATCTGTATTAGCCTAATGAAGAATCTTTATGAAATGTTTAATGCCAAGCATGTCAAGGTGTAACCTCAAGTGCAATATCATCGACGCGAATAAGAATTGCAGCACACAACCCATTATAGTTTGTAATACCATGTTTAATAACATTTTTGCTCACTGAACAATATGAATATGTAGCATTATGTAGAATCACATTGCTGCGCAATTATTGAACATGAGTTGAATAATATTAGTGATATTATGTCCATTGTACACCCACCAATATTTGTCACGCTAACTATTGGATGTGAACTCTAGCTCATTCTTTGTCAACCTAGCCACCGGCACGCAACACAGTTGGCCAAACACTTGCTTCACAAATGGTCCTACACAGAACATAGATAGGACCCTGTCTTTGATGTTTATCAACTACACATGTTGATTTTTTGCTCGTAAATGTTATAGCCGCATCATTAGAAGTTATTAGAAGACGAAATACGGGAGCCTGTTGCGTGTGCCGAGGATTAATAGTTTTTAGGTGTGGTAGTCTAGTTGGCTACATAAGCTAACCCATAGAGAAGTTTTCTTTATAATAAAACATAAAATACGTCACGCTCAAGTCATTCATCTTTCCAAGCTGACATATAAATCATGTCATTAGATAAGCTGCATGATATATTCACCATCAGCAATTCATTCTTGTTAAACCATATTATGTTCCATTTATGTATGCTGAAGCATAAGTGATGCACTTTAATCCGGCTACCTGTTCCTGTCACACTAATCATATGATCATGTTTTCTTACATCACAATATGTTTTGGTAATGGCCACAACGATAAGGCTCCACATTGAGACCTTTTTGTCGATATAAAATGTAGAAATGATTTACGGTGGAGTCGGCAATCGTCTATTGACAACAGGAAGAGTCCAGCGCTATCCATGGATAATTGCATTTTTCACAAACAATGCACGTTTCTAAAGCAACGGTTTTTAACTAAGGATCATGCTATGCTATCATGAAATCTGAACTGATATGCAACACTGTCATGAACGTTTTGCGATAGGCAAGATTAGGTTCTTGATAGACTAACCAACCTGTATCTCGCTGGATTAGAAATATTGATAAGTACACGGCTCCTTCAAGACAGGAGCGACTTTATGTACCGAGTCATATTGCTTAGTAAAAAATCTACGTAAATTCCACTAAAACAGATAAATAAACCAACACATGGTGACAGAAAACTTACTACGTAACGGAAAGCATGAGTAGCCAATCCCTTCTGTCTGTCTCAAATTGCATTTGGGTGAAAGATATTAATACAAGTTCTACAAAGCCTGGAGTGAAGATTATGGATTTGTGGTTGTATTGACAAAGTTACTCTGGTATCAATCAAGATACAGTAATGCCGTTTGGACGAAATTGCTACATTGACCATTAATCGGCAACATATATCGATAAGTAACCCATATTCAACCTTCCGTTTACAAATTGACTTTGATAGTCAATGTACTCTATTGATAATATGAACAGAACTCTTATTCAATTACCGGGTAAGGGTTCGTTTTTCTCAGGACATTGTCCCAACAACCAATGCCCCATTTAACACATTCTCAATGCCCGTGTTACGTGCATGTTATTCGTGGCGCTCACTATTAACACAGATGATTGTGACTGGACACTTGCTTACGACGTCAAGCATGGTAAACAAAATTCTCTGAAACTCTGACAATGACAAATGCAGATCAGTATTCTCATGGAATAACAGACATCAAAAAAAACATTTGGCATAAGAAACCAGGGAAAGGGATTCACGTCAAACTGGGTTCGCTCAAACTCTTAAGGAAAAGTGATTCACAGCAAACCTGGTTTATTCAACGCATGTATCATAGACAAGAATATATGCATGGCTCTACAGTTTCGATGGTATCTATCCACAAGTTAAACATGTCCAGTGTAGTGATGGCAGCATCACTGGCGCCTATGACGTTGTTGTGGTAATTAATCATGACATACATGTATTTATAGCAATGACTCATATCATGCAACCGGATGTATCTAAATACCCATATAAGAAGGAGCTATTGTCTATGCGTGAACAAATAGCATGACATTTTGTGCCACGCCTATTTAGCAACACCCCGCATCCCAGCGCACCCGGCTGCAGGGCGCAGAGTCGACAACGGATCTACTGGTTGATCAGCAGGCAAGCAAAAGCCTTTCCTTACAATAAATATGTTCAAAAAGTATATTTTGTATTCCTTATTTCTTTATCCATGCGACCTTTATTTGCTGACTCAGCTTGACCTCTGCATAACTTAAGAAACAAAATGACACTTCAGTTGTTCTTGTGTGTCAAATCCTCTCCTTGTTTTGCCCACTCGAGTCCGATCTTTAGACCTTATCAAATCGTCACAGATGGGCGCAATGTTTGAAACATCAATCTATGACCATGGTTTATCGAGTGCATCGTGTCAATATATAATGAAGAACTGAGACGGCCTAATCTCTTATGCTTAAATGCTTTTACTGTCGATGGTCCAAAGTAAAGTGGCAGTGTCCCATCCGCGCGCATGTTGATATCATCCTGGATGTGATCCATGGGTAGTTGATGACGTAGTCCGAGGTAAAGCAGCTTAATTACAACTGCATGCCAACAAATATAGCCGCGTCACTGCTACCCTATCCATTCATCTGCACCGGTCACTAGCTGTGCACTTGTTATACTGACTTTTTGTCGAGCCAATGGAGCTGCCCTATCGTAACAGACAGGTTTTGTTGTTATTATCCAATACAAGAACCTGGGTACTGTAAGTGGTCCACTCAATGGGGACTATGCGATGAGATACTTCAATTAAGCATAAACATATTAATTTCTTGTAAAGTATAGAAGTAATGAAAGTTTTCTACGTGTCCGTTCCCTTGTTTGTAGTGACTGTGACTGACGGACAAACGGTGCAACATTCATACCAAGATATGTTTATTGCGTCGCTGATGTACTTATCCATGTGCCACGTTAATACAATGCATACCATAGCACGTTCGATTCATTGTAATCTGACAAACCTATTCAACAATGATTTAATACCCCGCCGGGTTCAAGTGGGCTCCATATCCAATACATAGTATCGAATCTATTTAAAGATATACGATTTTCGAATTATTGACACGGCATCTTGTGTTAATGTCCTAATTTCACCCCCCCCCCCCCGTGACATTTCTTTTTCCTCGAATTCAATGACTCAATATGGCTGAAATCAGTACAGCGAAATTATTTGTCATGAATTAGAATGAACTGTGTGTTTCTGTTGCAACAATCATATACCGCATATAGTTAAATTTATATTATTTCTGTTGTGGTGCCACTCTAGCCCAGTAAGGATCATTTGAGCCGACCTTTAGAACACTCTTACAGACACGCCCATGTCACATTATAATGACGAATCAGCGAGCCGACCACCTAAACAGAAATTATTCATCCTCTTCGTGGTTTTCTCTTTGTGTAGAATGAAGAGTTCGGGATGTTTATCACTCTTCAGCTGTATACACTACGTAAGTATCATTGTTTGATGGTCTAAAGTAAGCAGTAAAAGGCAAATAAACACCCAGCACACGTACTGGTGTTTTCGTAATGGTGTTATTGTTGCCAAGGTAAATATATTACCATCGCTGCCTAGTCAGTGTCAAGCTTCTACAACAATTGACCGAATAGAAGCAGGCACCCCAGCTATCATTCACAAGCACAAAGCATATATCCTAGCAATGATTAATTAATAGGGTCGTGACCATTGGATATGCTTTATTTATTTCACAATCGGCGCTTTTGCTTTTGCTTCGAAAATATGTTGTACAACGAGTATAAATGGGTAATAAAGGAAGTCTCAGTAGGGTGTAGCGTCAGTTTAAAGTGAGTAATCAAGGAAGGAGTACAGTGATGCTAATTACATATAACCATTATTCCAGTATGGAGTAGTGTAAGTGATGGCAGTAAGCTATTAATAAAATACCAGTATGAAATAGCGTAGGTGATGCCAGTAAGCAGTAAACAAACTCCCAGTATGGGGTAGCGTAAGTGATGCCAGTAAGCTATAAACAAACTCCCAGTATGGAGTAGCGTAGGTGATGCCAGTAAGCATAAACAATCTCCCAGTATGGAGTAGCGTAGGTGATGCCAGTAAGCAGTAAACAATCTCCCAGTATGGAGTAGCGTAGGTGATGCCAGTAAGCAGTAAACAAACTCCCAGTATGGAGTAGCGTAGGTGATGCCAGTAAGCAGTAAACAAACTCCCAGTATGGAGTAGCGTAGGTGATGCCAGTAAGCTATAAACAAACTACCAGTATGGAGTAGCGTAGGTGATGCCAGTAAGCAGTAAACAAACTCCCAGTATGGAGTAGCGTAGGTGATGCCAGTAAGCAGTAAACAAACTCCCAGTATGGAGTAGCGTAGGTGATTCCAGTAAGCTATAAACGAACTACCAGTATGGAGTAGCGTAGGTGATGCCAGTAAGCAGTAAACAAACTCCCAGTATGGAGTAGCGTAGGTGATGCCAGTAAGCAGTAAACAAACTCCCAGTATGGAGTAGCGTAGGTGATGCCAGTAAGCAGTAAACAAACTCCCAGTATGGAGTAGCGTAGGTGATGCCAGTAAGCAGTAAACAAACTCCCAGTATGGAGTAGCGTAGGTGATTCCAGTAAGCTATAAACGAACTACCAGTATGGAGCAGCGTAGGTGATTCCAGTAAGCTATAAACAAACTCCCAGTATGGGGTAGCGTAAGTGATGCCAATAAGCTATAAACAAACTTCCAGCATGGGGTAGCGTAAGTGATGCTAGTAAGCAATTAACAAACTACCAGTATGGGGTATTTCAATTGGTACCAGTAAGCAATTAACAAACTCCTAGTATAGGGTAGCAATAAACCCGAGTTCCTGTTTGGGGTAGTGTAATTGATGACATTAAGCAATTAACCCAAGTCCCAGTATTGGGGGTAGCGTAAGTGATGCCATTAAGACCTTTCCTCTAGTTTCCACCCGAGAACGCCGGGTTATTACAGTGATTGGTTGAGGAATCCCCGAGGATGCAAGAAGGATGTGGTAGCTGCATATTACTATATCATAATTTTTATCATCTGCCACTTTCGTACAAACCAATTCCCACAAACTCCCCAACTTTAAGATTAGCTTGATAAATATGCAGCATTGTTTTGAAGCACACATTTCGAGGAACTCAAGCCAACAATCTCCTGAAGCTGTATGAGTACAAATGAAGTTCGATAGGTCACAGTTAGTGTGTATGCGAATATCACTTCTGATCCTTTTTTAGGGCAGATACGTCAACTTAACTTGGATGAATAGAATGAAAAATTGCAGTAACACTTGAGGTACGTGTGCTGATATAGCTATGCTGTGCAAGGTGTATACGACGATCAGGAAGTAGAAAAGCATACAATATAGAGTCTCTCATACAACTGTTATTCTTATTCGCAGCAGGGATTATATCACATGAAGAAACTCCAGAGAAGGATTTCGCTAATGTGGATGTTACCTATTGCGTGTCACTACATACTAAATGGTGCAACACACGATTTATCAAAATGACCTACCGATATTGATAACTTGCCGTAACATAACGTGATATTCAACAGGCGTAAATGTCGACAGCTATCACTGCTGGTTATTGGTCTGTGTTTTAATCCTATAAAGGACCAAAGGATTAGGGCAAAATCTTCGATTCTATGCAAAACATGAGTTGAATAGAGCTTGACCTGCTGTTGACTAAGGCGATATCCATGAATTAATGATGCCATTGCGAACATGTGAATGTAATCGTGTAATCCCTGCGTTGCGTTTCAACAAATGGTCATCCTACCTCATATCGCTTGCCTGGGCAATGTTTTAACATTTGGGCAGCAAAATGACGATTCAAATATACATCGCAGACGATTTCCATCGAATAACCTTTGTATTGAACCCACCATCGCAACTTCTGCGTGTTATCAGACGTTAATAAGTTCAATCGGTATTCCAAGATACACATATTACAATAGGCTGGATAGCTTCCACACATTTGTCATGTTCATCGAATATGAATCCTTCAATAGTTTCACTTCGGTTGAATGTGGGGCCGCATTACAGAATACATATGACAACCTGACATATGAATATGAGCGAGTGTATTACCCTCTTATCATGATGAGCATGCTCCTGGGAGAGAATCAAATAACGTGTCAAATGTCACATGGCACAGTCGGTGGGTGAGAGCTAACTGCTCTGTGATCATTGGCTACAGGGCTCGAATAGGCTTCTTATCAATGTTCGATATTCGCTAGAGAGCTATTTCCTTTTTTATTTTTTTTAACGAAACACATAATTTAATTAATAGTATTTAATTTGGATAGCAATGACACTATGTGATCCTATTACAGCGCTATCTGCTAATTAAGTCACTACTGCGATTGCTACGGATGTGTCACTTAAAAGACGCATTTGAAATATACATTCGACATAATTTATCATAGCTACTCAGGCACTTAAACGACGTATGGGGGGAAAGATACATGCTTCACCACCTGCAACTGATGTTACAAGTATTCATTACTTACCATTTTCCAACATTTGGCGTCAGTGTATGTCCATGGAAGAGGTAAATGCAGACGATTGCGAGCGATTGGTCGTGCGCTATATATCAGTGTAAACATGCAAACATACACGTTTGTCTTATTTTTGTCGATGTATGCGCGGATGAAAGAGTTGGTATCAATAAGTTGTCTCCAGATATACAGGCTGAGATCGATTTATCAGCAGATCATGCTTCCTTTGATGACCGCTGAACCAGATATTGAGCAGATATCATCCGGATTCAAACGCGACTACAGTTATGGTTGTGGCGTCATTCAGATCGTCTAAAGAAAACTAGGTGTACTAATCATTTCTATTAAACAGTCGTGTACAAAGTTGTCCTTACCCACGTATGTTCCCAGTCCGGTGCAGCACGGTAATAAAGCACAATAACTGAGGCCGTGATGGCAAGTTGTGCGAATTATTTACTGAACATTACAACATATAATGGTAAGGTTAGAGCAATCAATCTTCATCAGTAGTGGAAAGCAAACAACCAATAAATGTTGGCTTGATGCAGTGCAATAATATTCAACAATAATGCAATACTGGGCAATTGGTAGGCTCTTTCGCTTAAGTGACAAATATATAATTGGACGCGGTACTGCTTGGCCGCTTCATTCATTAAGTGACGGCAGCAATATTGGAAATTTCATTAGAGGTATTGTGATGCTTGGACAAATGCCATCCTCAACTTGACCCCAATTAGAGACGCCACCGCTGGGATGGAGTTCCCACGTCGTTACAAATAGCTCTTGCCCTGGACTAGACATCTTAAATAATTAATGATTACACTTTGATGGCTGAATGATTTTAGTGCAGGCTGACAGGAAAGGAGAAGCATATATAAACTACGTTATGAACACATGCGTCTGTCCGACCGACTTTTTGTCAATTATTTCTATCTATATGTTTATATTGAATGAATGGTGACATAGACATATGTATGCAGAGTATGCTGTGATATGAAACGAAATCTGGAATCGTATTTTTTTTAGGAAGACATCAAATCCCCAGATCTCGCAGAATGGGATTCGCTGTGTGTTCATGGCCTGCGCATTTGTGGTGCTAATCGTTATTGTTTGTTGTACGTACAATGTAACGGGGTTTCAAACCCTGCGTAAGTAGGTTACTGGAATTATCACAGCTTGTGATATGCGATTCAACGTTATAATCGTGTGTCCTATGTAGGGCAACTGATTCCAGAAGCTTTAGAGGCGTCACTAATGATGATTATGACGCCATTCAGAAACACAGTTACGAATCCATTACAATTTGCGTAACCGATGTGTATGTTTTGTCTGCGCAGAAATTTGAAAATAATTGCCTAAGAGAGTTTTTAAGTTGGTACTCCAGGCCTTATAGAGAGAGCTGTAACATCTAAGAGCCGAATATGCGGTAATACGTGTAAATGAGGAAGTTGAAATAAAATGCGTGTAAACTCATATCCATAGCCACGCCAGGCGATTCGATATCGCAATCTATCTATAAGGTGGCGGCAGGCAGATACCAGACTGCGTTTATCAGGATTGGGTGTCATTGGCTGAGCGCGAAGAGTGGCAGAGAGGCGGGGCGCACCCCAGATACCGCATCTCATGTTGCAGAGAAGGGTAGTTTATAGGATGCCTAGCGGGAAGGGCCTTGTATGGGCGTCTATGCACACTTCAGATTGCTGATACATCGTTGCGACTGCGATTCAATTTGACTGAAAAGCTTTCCAACTATATATACTAGAGGTCCATAAAGGGAGACGGCATCCCTTACCTTTACGGAGAGCTGGCGCTGATTCTGAGCTTAATGCTTATTATGCGGCCGAAGAGGTAAAGCTTGATCTCATTAATTCACTGTTCGAGGCGTCGTCGCGTGTTTATTCAGACTACAATATGGGTCATCTTTTGGTGAACGGTCAGTTTGTGGAAGTTACAACAACAGCTGATAATATATCTGAGCAGCCTTCTATCCAGACGTGGACGCAAAAGCTTGTGTCCCCAGCGCCAATGGCTGTACTTGGACTTGGCTTACTCTGCTGTATGATTGGCTGTATTTACGCCTACCTTTATTTCACTCGCATTAATCCCCAATCGGGACGAGCACGTAAGTTTACGGAGCAATGTGCGCCAGAAGAGAGCGAAGGCCAGGGGGCAGCGACACATATGTTCTTATTTCGAAAATCCTAAACATTATTTCTTTCCGTGTGGAATGTGAAATACAAACCTTTCTAAAAGTGGACTTTTTCACCATACCCGTACTCCTAAATCAAGATAAACCGAAGAAATGTCACGCATCTGAGCTTTTCCTCCTATTCGTCTTTTATTCCTGTGGATACTTGAGAAAGGAATGTGCTGATCTAAAAAAAATTGCCTGCATCTGAATGCAGCCATCTGCACCCGCAAGATTGTGATTGTTGATTGTGGCTCAGAATTGACAGGTTGAATTTCACCATGATCTTGTTTATGTGTGTGATGTGATGCGTGTCGTGTTCATAAATACGTTCAGCTTCTGGCATCGAGCCATAGCTGAGTAAAGTGATATGCTATGTAACAATCAAATGTTACCATGCATAAACCATTGCAATGATCTTTTTGTGCATAATGCTGAAAAATGCCTCACATGTGAACATAAGGTTTTGTAATGTATTGGTTCAGCTGTGGATTTTCTCCAATAAAATAATCCCATTATGTTTTGCTTGCCAATGCGCGTTTAAATGCGAAAATGATTTTTGTTTTTCTTATAACAGTAAACAATTAAGTTGAAATTTGTTTAACTTCACAATGATATCCATGCATTTGGCTGAATGCCAGGAGACATCAAACACTTATGTGTTTCAAGAATTTTTCATAAGAGCGCTGCTTGTTCATGGCCATGTTGCAAGTGTGATGCTGTCGCCGCAGCATCAGTCACAGCCTATCAGTGGAGGCGAAGAAGAGGTCTAATCCATGTGCTAACGAATAGTCCCAACTTCCATGGCGGTGGCTCTATCGATGCTTGTCATCGAGGAATCATGGAAATGGAAATCAGTTAAATCAAACAGTGATATGCATACTACTGTCAGTAGTGGGATGGTTGCACTGTCTTGGGCAATAGAGAGATTTGTAACTGGGTGAAGTGCGTCCGTTTGCAATGCCAGTACTAGTTATCAGATTAATTGTAACTCATACCTTCATAGCAGCAACAGTTACAAAATATTCTAGTGTCCTCTGTAGTATCCCACGTTTCATATCCCACTCTCGTTTGGAACTGCGTGTATAGTGCTCTGCCGAAATGCCGAGGTAAGCATATTTACAGGTATTAAACAACGCTGCAGCACCAGCTCGGGTATATCTTATCCAACAGTATAAAAATGCTTGTCTAAAGCCCCGTTGAGAACATCATATTACAAGTATGGATGAGATAGACCACCGATGCTGTGGCATGCTCAACCAACGCTGTAATCTCTTCAAGCGATGCATTCAACAGATTAACCCGTGATGTACGAGTCATTGTGGTCCCATAACAAATGTATCTTGGGAGCGACATATAAGATTGACCTTGGATACAGGCCATGATCATAAACAGCAACCTTGATATTCCTACACCGTGGCACTAGTTATTATAGAGCACCAAAAGCCAGCTACTATGAGTGCAGAATAAACGCGATGTCTAGTTTATTCCTTCTTGTACCCGAGCGAAATCACATCCAAGCATTTGCAGTGAATTTGTTGTTGATCAATGGGGAAGTTTTTTTTGCCCTTACATGTTTGAAATATTGATTAAGCGCTAAACTTTCCAAATGTACTTGAATATATAATAAACAAGTATTAATCCGTCAGGAATAGCATCATTGTTTTCCAGCATACAACCCTCCCACCTTGCACGATGACAAATAATAATCCCGAAAAGATAGTGCACTTTGGAAGTCACCGATTTACCAACACAAATGTTGTATACTTCTCTATATGATAAATAATAAGGCTTCTACATCAATGACTGTGTTGGGTAATTAAGTAACAACTGCACATCAATAAGTTCTATTCACGTAGGTGAGTGCATCTTATTCCATGAACACGACTCTTTTCCGTATAATACAAGAGACCCGTCTTCTATGCGTCGTGCAATCATTACAATCGTCATTTGCAGGAACAGTTCCCTCACTGCAGTTAATCATTACCAGCTGTAGCACTGTTTTGGCTACCTGACGTATTTGAACAGATGTAACAGCTTTATCGAAATATCATTCCACGTGACTGTTCCGTGGGGGAGGAAATCGGAAATTATATGTGGCCAATTCATCAGACTCGCAATGATGTAAAGTGGCTAAATACATGGTGCACTTGAAGGAATTTTAGAGACAAGACCAATGAGGCGCAATTGAAGGGGGCCAGTGACACAGGTAAAAAGGTGTGACACTTTGACAAGGTGGTGTGTAGCCCTGTATGATAATATGCCCCGGCGAAAGACATTCTTCATATCCTTGATAGGTAGAGCAGGAGTTGCAGCTGATCATGAAATCACAACGTCAGTTAACTCTGTGATCTCAACTCTCATAAAGTCTTTTCAGATCCGTGTTTGAGCAATATGAGGTACAGCTCAGAATTGCCAGAAATAGTCGTACATACACCTTATGCTCTGCGTAATATGCTCATTCCTAAAGACAACACTCAGAATTTAAAGATACAATCATCAACGTATAAACTTAAGTTAATATTATTGTAACGTCAAACTACACTGGCGTACCGGTACCTGCAAGTTCCCTGATAATTGGTTATACGTTGTGGACTGTAGCTAAGCTATACCCCACACAACTGCTCCTTGTTTTCAGTTTTATTGCATCACTTTGTTGTCACAACCGCATCACTTTTCAGGTAGCAGCAATAGTGTTACGCCATTTAAGTCACTGATCACCAAATAATATTTTCTTCGCTAGGTTTCCAGAGTAAGCAGAGTGTTTATTTGTATTCATATCATTGTGACATTAATGAGAAATCGAATGATAATCACTTGTATGAGGGAATATATTTGCAACAGATGAGAAAGTAACTGACTTAATTCAATACCATCAGTGTAATTTGTTAATAATAACAGACCGCCCGGTATCTACTTCACTGAGGAGTAACTATAAATGACCCAGCATTGCTGTAAAGTACGGCATTGTTGAAAGGGTAGTTTGGCGTCTCTCTGCAGTATTTAGATATCCCCTAATTCCTACCTCGACCCGATCTTTAACACTGCCGTCCTGCATCATAATCATTACCGTGACCTCAGCCTAATCTCAAATACGATGATAACAGCTCAGTGTCTATTTTTTGTCATCAAACTACAAGCTTTGACATTGAAAACAATTAAGCAGAAGATTGCCGGTAAAATATTATATGCATAGATCCGTTAGCAACTGGATAGGCGAGTCCGTTCGAGAGAATAATGCACACAGAAGTACACACACAGATGCACTATTAACAAATTTCAATTACATAAACGCTCGTTCATAAAAGCCGCTACAAACATATACTATAAGGACTTAAACTGGTGCTTCTAGCCCGAAAGAAAATACTTGAATGGCATATTTGGGGATGAGCAATTCTCTCAAACTGCCGTGTGTCATTAGGCAAAATTTGCCACAAAAGCAAATATAGTCCAATGTATCTCCTACCACAACAAATCATGATATACTAATTCAACGTCCAGCGAAATCTCAATTACAGAATGTCACTGAAATATAGTTTATTCATTCGTAATCAGCACCTCGTGCAGCTCACCGTGCAGCCCCGCAGAGCGAGGAGAATGGTAAGCCTTGACCATCAATCCCGATGTTTTCTTAAGTTTGATTATTCGATTATGTTAAATGATGAGGTTGACAGTTGGCTAACATAGGTCACTTGTTAATCCATGCAGCTATCTATTTTTACCATTCGCATCGTTTGGCTTGGAATGACTCATATTGAAGAAAGCATCATTCATGTTATTCGACACTATTTTGTCTGACATGCAAATTGTTGATTTATCCGCACTAATACTTGTCGCGGTATTCGTTTTTCATCACCTTTGAATCGTCACAGTGTGTAATGATAAAAGTTACAAGGTACATGTGTCACGGATTACTCGTGGTTTATGTGCATGGAAGTATGTAACAATATAATCCGATCAGGACCAAGACAATAAAGAAACGTGATATGCAATATTTGCCACCTGGTGAGTAGTACCATGGCGCAACTTGAGTAATGCAAAACCCAAATATATAATTATGTGGTTCTTTCAATTTTCCTCAAGTGGGATGTTTCATGGGTTAGGATTTAGGATGTTCAACCCATGAGCGTTTAGAGTGATAGCAAAACGACCTGGCTATGCACTCTGGGTCAGTATAGGAATGAAGAGAAACTTGTGTTCGCTCTTCCGCAGAGGAAACCCAACGAATAGTCCATATATATTGAGCAACGTTCCGCAATATATATGCACTAAATGCTACCTATAATCTCGATATGCTTCGGAATGCTTCGTCATCTAGTGCAAATGCAATGCCATCCTGCTGGGACCACTTAAGCACGAACATGTGATTGATTAGCTACAATATTTTATTTCCTATGATCGAGAATTCCCTGGTCGGCGTTTTGCCTGTGTTTGCACGTAAATACCCATTCAACGTCTTCGATCCGCTTTGTATCACCCATAATTCGCCCACTTCGCTGTTACGGTGTTTACTGCATAAAGGCGGTTAATGCGGTCTGGCATTTTGGAAGGCATAGCTTGGTTAGCATCTGGATAGGAAGATAATAGCCCCGTGATTGCACGTTGTAGTGTGTGGTTCGCCTGGCGTAGGACATTCAACTGCGTTGTACTGTTTAGGCTGCGCATAATGACAATCGTCAATAAACGGTCTGATTATATATATTTATGACGGTGCTTTGTAACATGTTATTCATTAATATAACGAGTACACACTGGCGACACAGTGACGGTTTCATAATGGACTACATATCAGTAGCAAATAAAACATTTAAGCTCATTATCACAGTATAACTGCCCTTGCTCTACAAAACAACGAGTAAAAACAATTTCTACGCCATGCATTTCCTTGGTTTATATGTAAATAAGTTTGGCATGACAATGTCTACATTTATAATTGCTGAATACTAAATGGTATGCTCAGAGTAAATAGATGACATTTTGTGGTAGCAATCCAGTGATTGATGTATTATTCACTGCACCTCATTGCTAGCACGTTGTGTACAGGTGACTTGGCTCGACAATTTAAAATCTCAACCCGATTCTAATTACTTTTGATATGCCAGCATACGGACAATGCATTCGACACAGTAACACATCTACAATCATATAACTGAACGCTGTGGCGGTTCGCCTGACTTATTAAGGGCTGATATTATATGTGGTTTAGCCCAATTGCAACCCATACGATAGCTGATGGATGCCAGTGCTTTGCGAACCTGAATTGACGGGGCCCCGTATATGGAATAACGTCTTGGTTACGTTTCCAACGGTTGAATACACAAGGGGGCTCTGACTGCTGGGCTTAACTGAAGTTATGCATGTATTCCACTAGATGTATCCAATGTACTCCACTTAAGTGATTCTGTCCTGTGTCGAAAGTGACCTCCCCATCAACAACATCCCAATATATGTGGCTGCTAGCTTATTGGAATGGGAGGCAATTTGTGGCACTGGTTATACAGCAAGCAGTTGTAGTTGACAAGTGTGCGTAGGCAAGGTGTTTCAACTATCTAGAACCAACCTCCTCCTGAATACATAGCAGTCCACATTTTCCGAATATTTGTTATCCAATGAGGCACCATTATTTGAAATTCAGTTCAATCGTGTGTTTTATTAAATGGCATTTATTATGTAGATACTTATCTTGCGTACCCTCGACATGAGGTAAAATGTCGGTGAATATGAATTTGTTAGCTAAACAACAATGTTGCTAATGACAAGAATGTGATGAACTCATGTTTAAACAAATAAACGAGTCGATTATCTAATAGATGCAGCTCAACATGCAAGCTCAACATGCAATCAAATCTTCTCAGAAGAATGAGTAGCCCATTTACCCGTAACATCTGTTCTCAGTTGTTATCTTGCGATCACAAACAACATGCATATAATCATCGAAACGATAAACGCTGTTGACAAACTGTTTGACCAACTTCAATCGGCACCTACATGAAGGTCACTGTTCAAGCAGGCTATGTGCTAGCATACTTAGTTTATTACATTAACATATCAGTCGATAAATGCGATTATTGGTGGTTCGAGTATAACGATAGAGACTTAATGAACGGGAATATTTAACCGCCTCAAAGGAGTGATAACATGTAGGCCAGTAAATTCAGATCGGGCGTCGTTGTACGCATTGCAATCCCTTCCAAGTACTCTAATATTAATATCAGGCGCTGGCAACATAAGCATTCTAAAGCCATCACCAAGCATCAACAGAAAACATATCAAGAGACATTTTCCATAATCCAACCACGTTACTATGTAATAATCACCATAAGCAGATCTTGTATAGATAGTTAATCGCTCATAAGTGCGTTCGACGGCATTAGGATTAAACGATAATGGTCACGGGTACGTTACATCTTGGCTTTTCGGAGGTTTGATGAAACTGTGTTTTGTCAGGTTATTGCTTTAAATTATGTTATATGATGGGACGCGTGAAACTTGACAGAATATTCCCCGGAATGTTTCCATAGCATCATGGTCCAGAGTTATAAAATCAAGTTGCAGTGATTAATGTGGAAAATAAGGTCGAAAAATTATCGCATTTTGCAGTTTTTCACTTTCTGGTTGAGGTTCCATTGGACCTTTTTGCTATCCGTTGTAACAATAGCATTGGTATAAATGAAATTTGTTTTTGTGTCAAGAAGACAAAAAAATTGAGATCATATGGCAAATCATCAATTATATTCGTCCAGAAGGTCGATATGTGTAAAAACCGAGGCCACGATCAACTTAGATCATGCAATCATACAATATATATGCATGCAGCGTGCAAAAGGAACAGGCTTAGAATTTTACACGCTATGCGGGGTATTATTCTGTGCCTATTGGCTTGGTGAATGCGATTACCGTATAAGGATATAACTCATTAATGATAAATGTAAAACACTTGTATGTGTCGATATATCAATATATGCAATACATATGTATATATATATATATATATATATATATATATATATATATATATATATATATATATATATATATATATATGTACATATATATATTTGTATTTTATATATATATAAATAATATATATATATATATATATTGCATATATTGATATATCGACACATAAGTGTGTCCTATGTATATATATATATATATATATATATATATATAATATATATATATATGCTATATATATATTATATATATATAAATATATATGCATATATATATATATGCACATATATATATATGTATATATATATATAAATATAGATATATATAAATATATATATATACATATATATAGGTATATATATATATATATATATATATATATATATATATATGTTAAAATGTATTTCTTTATATATATATATCAATATATATGTATATATATATAAATATATATATATATACATGAAGATATATATGCATATATATATATAAAATATATATATATACATTTATTTATATATATATATATATATAAAAATATATATATATACATATATACAAATATATAGATGAGTATATTTATTTATATGTATAAAGATATGTATGCATACATATATATGAATATTTATATATATATACATATATATATATATATATATATATGTGTATATATATAAACATATATACATATATATATATATATATATATATATATATATATATATATATATATATATATCTATATATATATATATATATATATATTTTTATAAATATGAAGGAATACTAGACACATTGTCACGCGCGTTTTTGCCAGACCATTGCGTTTTATTCCAATACACCCATACGGCTAGCTATTAGAGGCTATGGCTTATCGAGGTTCATTTTCGAGTCGGAGTAGCATATGCTCGGACATTGGAAAATGTATAATATAAAATAGATTTAGCTTTAAACTTTGCCAGGGCAAGCAAACTTTAAGCGCGTTATGACGGCATCATATATTTCGAACCAGAAATGTCAGGAGCATGTTTTGTGACCTACAGATTTAATCACTCCCGTAAATACAACGTACCACAATCATGGATTCAAGTTAACGCATCATCAGTGTCCCCCTTTCCAATGTTTACACAATCAATTAATACATGAAATATATCGTTACAATTTTGAAGTAATACTTTTATGATCTGCCGTCTCTATATATCTTAAATGCTGTTCTCGAAACAACAAGCTCAATACAGCTCGCAAAGGACATATGGTCTCTATCCGAGGTGCATATTATCATCGTTTGTTGAGAAGCATATAAACCTACGTGCAGCAATGCCTTTTATCGCTGCTCCACATTATTGAGCAACCTCCCCGTAAAGAGCAAGCTTTCATGTATCATCGTGTGACAATAGTGCAGCTCACAGCATGGTGATATTAGATGGCTGGTGAAATTACTGTCTTCATCTGATGAGCAATAACACCGCTAAGGCCATCTGTAAAGGTGATTTCTAATCAGCAAGTAAAGCCCCGCAATTTAACATTTGCTAAACATCCTAATCTGTTAACTTTCAGCAGTACACCGTTTATCTTTCATATGTATGCTATACAAGCACCAAAACAATTAGCAGGAAGGAAGAAAGTTTTAAACCGTCTTGCAATAGGAACACAGTCAATGAATTGGAATTGTAGTTCTAAGGAGATGCAACATATCGGGTAATTGGACCAAGCAAAACCAATGATGTGAGGTATTACTACGCAATTTCGTTTCAATCACGTCTTAGGGGAGATGACTTGTGCTCTCAGCCTCATTTGTCACTTAGCAACGAGCGTCCAAGCAATTGGTGCTACGAGATTGCGTTTCCTGTTAATTGAATGCATCTACTTTGAAAGACTTTCGTATTTATTACCAGCAGGATGTCATTAAGCAATATGAAACAAACATTGTGGAAGATCTTTGGCTTAGACGTCTATGATGCGTCCATCTCTGAATGATGCGAACAAATCCTATCAGAGCTGTACAGTGACTTGTCTGTGTTTTTGTGATTTATGTTGCAAATTTACTTTACTGACAAATATTGCAATACATTGTTTGTTGACGGTGACGTATATCGTTATATTGTCATCAGTGTATTTTAACGAAAGCCATTTACGTAACTGTCGATTCGAATGCGAATATAATTATTTGAATTAACTTGTAAAGGCTGCTTGTTGTTCCTATCTTTGATATTCAAGACCAAACATTAGAGTAAACTACACAATGCATATGCGCAATGTGCAATTTACTTAATACCCAATCAATTTTATTGCATAACAGTGCCAAAATGCCTAGGTACATGTGTGAATATTGTATTCAGGTTGGGGAATGCTGTTTCAAGCAAACGTTATTATTATTAGTTGAAATTTCAATCAGTCGACAGAGTATGGCTGTTATCTGCTTATTTACAAGATATTGTTTGGAACGTGCTTGATGGAACACATCATTTGCCAATTTATTATAATATGTAGTGACACAACCCGCCAATCAGAATGATCACATTTGCATGCATTAAAGCAAACAACCCATGGCGCCTTGCAAATCACTAATTACCTCGGCACAATGTCGCATTCCATCGCAGCTGCCAGCTGCAAGCAATTTCCAACATTTTCCGCCAGCTGTGCTATGTGACAGCAAACCTATAATAGTTGTGGGGGTAGTGTCAATATGTCAAGAATCTGGTTAAGGATTATCCAAGATTTTCCGACAATATTGTCCGGTCATTGTTCGGTATGAAAAAGACCAGCTGTAGTCCATTACGCGTAACACTTGCAATAATACGGTGCTTGCTTGCGATTAACTTGACGATTGGTGAAGGAATCCTGTCGGCGAGTTTTTCGACTGATGAATGATTCTCTACCTCATTTGGCGGTTAAGGTAAACGGCGATACAGTTGCTGGATCATGCTGCGACGGCCATCTTCAAAATATTCCAGTGCGGAGTACGTACAATATCCAGCCTATTACCGTTAGGTGCATTGGTATGTTTTTATAATATGATCACAAACTTTGTGTCTTCTAAGTTGATCAATTGCCTACCATTACAGTGATAGAGCATCCGATTGGTGCAAAGCGCAATAATTTGTAATTTTCCTTAGACTGGTACCAATATAACATATCAATATATCTTAAACACGAATGGATCATTGTTTATTCTAAAGTATTGACCGGGCAACGATAGGTTATTGTTTATTGACAGTATACCTGATTTGTAAGCATCAGCACGAAGCTAGATCTGTGGTATAATCCAAGCATAATGCACACTTCCAGGCAATCGCATCTCATTTCCATATCCCCAGGTTGCCGGATATTAAAGTATGTGGTTTTATAGAGGGTCTTATTGGCGTTGGGTAGGCTCGCATGATAATCAGTTTTACCGTGGTTAATATAATGCTCTTTTGTGGGGTGTTCCAAGAACCAACACGGTTACTTCTTAAGCATGTTGAGTGCCAGAAATTAACACCACTATGCACTCTTGGTCACGTGACAAATGTAAGTATTATTGTGTTTTAAAGTAGGAATATGAGGCACATGATGCCGTGACAACAGTTGGTAAAATTTGACGAATGGGTAATCTAGCTGTCTCAATATGTGCGTTTGCGATGACAATATGAACTAACCAAGAAGCATGTTAACGTTATACAGAGGTCGGCCCTAGCTCCATATTACGCACATTAGGTGGAGCATAACCTCACATTTGTTATTCGAGGAAAGTGAATATTTCATTCATCATAAAATTGAGTGCTTCTCAACGTCCGTGAATTTAAGTGTGTAGATTCTTACGAATAATGGCATGTGATGTCAACCGATGAGCGCAGTTTGCAAATAAAACTACCGTATTAATGTAACAGATTGAGCATGTCAAAATGCAAATGTATTAACATCAAAATATACTACTTCGAAGGATATCAATATTTCTGGTTTCATACTGATTCAGTTGATTATGTAACTTGCTTATAGGAAAGCAATTGACACAAGGTAACAGTTTGGGCAATTAAAGTCGCAATCATTGAACAGTAATGTGAGGATTTTTGTGAAGCACATTTGGAGGGCTAACATATAGACAGTGTCATCTGTGTCAATGTTACGGTTAAGTTTGGTCCGACCAGCGTTAAGTATTCGCGACGGATATATCTAGCATCTATCCCTTAATCTATCAATCGCGCAAAGAGTCAATGATCACATGATTTGTATGAATAAGTTCCCGATTATTGTGCAGGGACAGACAAAACCCATTACAGTTGTTTGATAAACATATTTAGCAAGCAATAGTTTTGAATAAAAATGAAATCATAATAAAGCATAAGCATTAAATTTCAATGGAATCCAGAACTAAACTGCCAACACGTGTTTGATTATCGACCAGGCACATTTGTAGGTTCCAATAATATGTTCTTATGTTCTTTCCTGACTTTTCAGACGAAACAATGCATAAGTATTTGGAATTGTATGTAGGTGCTTGAACTGGAAAACATGAAATCAAGCAATATTAAGGCCATAAATTCTTGTTTTACAACACACTTATAAAACGAATGTCTGCTTTCTATGAGGAGCAGTAGTATGAAAGAAATTATCTTGGAGATGCAATAACTCGATAATCATCTTGAAATCTCAACACTGCAGTGAAAGTAACTTGAAATTACTGTCTTTTCTTAAGCCTTTTGATGTTTAAATATCACTGAAAAACACCAACTGCATCGACGTCGGTAACTGCAAAGGTTTATTAAGTCTCTAAAAAAGACGAATAACTGTTACTCTTTTCAAAAGCCAGTGTCTTCCATCACTATAGTGAACAGGAGGCTGATTTACATAGGATGCTTCTGTCTAATGCCAAGTAGTAGTTTACAAAACTCGTGGCAGTCCTGGGTGTGATAAGTTTTTAAAGGCAGCTGCATGGATTTAACAATCAATGTTTTAGAGGATAGAAGTAGCTGAGTGAAATCCGTCGGTCTATGGTTGTTGATCAGCGCTACTATATGGAAAGACGTTGGTGCTTATAATCACGCCATTATTTGTGCGTTGTTGTTGTCTAACGGTACGATAATGTAACAGGGCCTGTAGCGATTTGTCTAGCTCATTTAGGTGTAATATTGTACGCTGTTTTTGCCAAAGTGCAACACACACGACAGCTGAGGGATGCTGGTGCTTGGTGAATTTGACGTGATGGGGTTTCACATATAGAATCACGTTTTGTTACGTTTCGAACACGTGGTTGGCTCATATGGATCTGAGGACTTGGCCGAATAGTGAGTTGTCAATAATACTTTTGGTTCACTTTATTGTTCTCGTGGTTTGTGTTCTCCTTTTTACATCGGACACTGCATAGCGACAAACGCATCAGTCTACATCTAACGCGAATGAAGTTGATAGCAATTTACGACGAATATAATGCAATATCATGCAACCTGACGTGGTTAAGGTTCAGCAGGGGCTGGGGCTATGGTCAAAGTTGAATAACTCGACTAATGCCGACAAATTGGTTTTCAGTTGCACCTATCAAGGGAATCATCAGAGAACGCAATTACAAAATTAATTCTAATTGCATATGAATGTTAAGGTCTGATTGTGCCATAAACCTAATTACACGCGATATCACTACTGCAGCGTTATCATTCTAAAGTAGATGTACATATTGGACATAAACAAAACGGAAAACCTCAACAAATGAGTCGAACTAATCAATACCCCGGATCCACAAAGACCATCGCATCAGCCGGGAGGGGTTGTGTATAGGTGAAGAAACTTGCGGCGTAGATCTACTTGCTCATCATTCAAATGAAGAGCTAATGTGCTATGCAGATATTAGCTGTGAATCTTTATTACTATACTGTTTGTTATAACAATTGCTGGATATTTAGCAATGGTTATTTAGACGTGGTGATTATTTGATGGCGTATAGTAAAAATGAAAACACGATTGTATCAAGCCCTCCTCAGTAAATCTCCATGTATCGGTGCATTCGTCAGACAATATGTGAGATAATCAAGGGTATAATTGTCAGCGTTATAAAGCAATCCAGATTAAGGGCACTCCCAAGGACAGAACATCCCATCTATATATTCCTGCAGTGGTCTGTAGTAAGCTGCATAATACAGATAAGTGAGCTGCTGCATAATGTGAGAGGGTTGGCCTTTGATATGCTTTGAAGGCAGCACATGCATGACAGTGATAGCACAAAATATTGGCCGTTAATAGTGTCAGGAAAGCGTGAACCCAAGGTCAAGTCCTCTTAAAGCTGAGACTTGTATATGGGGAAAATGCTTAGGCAATAGGTACCAGAAAAAAAGGCCCTAATATTGGCAATTCACTCGTTAATCATTAGCTACCCGGCAATTGGTACCATTGCTGAGCAGTGAATATTTGTCATTATTGCGCGCTGGAAGAGAATGTGGGTGTGGTTCGGCCGGGACTGATTAACCTGACCACGGCTACTGCCAGTCGTGGTCATTGCCATTTGGGCACATTATATGGTGAAACATTGCTACTACAATCTGCGTGGCTCCTGTTGTAATATAACGTGAATATCGTTCCTAACAATGACATAGCAATATGTATGAACTCATGATTATAGAAATACAGAACGCTTGTGGCCAAAGTATTTAGTTCCATTGGGTGGTTCGTTGGGGAGCTATCGAATCAATGTTTCACTCTACTTTCGGCAAAATACATGGCTACCCTTTTTTGAGTCGTTAACATAAACATTTATTGTATACATGTTGTGGTGCGCTAAGCAGACTATAACGTGAGATACCAGAACACCAACAATCCTTATGTTGGGCCCAGCCGTTAGAGGCAGATATAATAAAGAATTATTAGATATTATTAACTCACTTACCTCTTATTCAGCAACACCCATCATGTCGAGTGGCAAATATAACGACTGCACAATAATAGCTTCAATCTAACCGCATATCGTTTTTGGCTCCCGTATTTAGCTGGCTTGTGCCCGAGTCTTTGTGGGAGGTCATGCGGCTCATAATGGGCAGATCAGAGTCGGCCTACAAGCAGGAACCATCTCTCCTCCTTTCACTTAAATCTAAACGGCATTCTTTCGGACCTTTCGTCGTACCTTTAGAACATTCAATGAAGAAAACATAAGACTCCTTTTGGCCTACTAGTGCGTTGTCTTGTTGATTCATCCCTGAGCAACTTCATCTGCATCTTTAAGCACAACAATCAGTTATCTTCTTTGTTTCAAATTGGGAAAACGAAATTAGCTCTAAATGAGTCAGGTGATTGTAACGTTGTCTTTTTACATTGTATAGTATAGTTAGATACATACAGAAACAGAATACTCATTACGCCCATAATGTTTCCTCTGCAGCAGACGGAAGAACGAAAAAAAGTATCTCTTCGTCCCTATGCTGACCCAAGGTGCATAGCGGAGTCTATTTGCTATCACTCGCCATGCTCATGGCACGTCCCAGAAGAGGGAGAAATTTACAAACTACTTTCAGAACGAATATCATGCAATCCTGTCCACATTCACATCAACCTTCAATAAAACCAAATCCGGTCACTTACGGATAGGATATAAGATGCCATTGCCTGGAAGTGTGTTTTTATATACAGATATTACGTGCATATTTAGCTTATTTGCATATATCTCACGAGAGAATAACTGTTATAATTATCGTAACAATCATCGACTCATGCACATGCAATTAAATTTCAATGATTTAATGGTAAAATATTTGGGATTGAAACGCCATCGTGACTAGCTAAGGTGTTTACTTGGTGATTACTAATATGTGCATGTGAAGTACCTCAATCCAGCCTAGGCGAAGCCATATTTTGTTGTTGTTGCTATTGTTGTTGATGCTATTGCTATTCTAAGGTCTGGCAGGATTTTCCGTACAAACTGAACCTTATATCACATTATATGAGAGAGGAAGCAGTATATCTAAGTTGATTCTTAACCAGATCCTTGTAATGAACAGACTACTCTAACTGAAAGAGATGGCAAGGAGTCCGTTTATACGCCATAAGACTGGTGCCTTACTAAACTGGTAAATTGCTACACGGAGGTTACGCAGTCTAATAATTGGTGATTTATAAGGCGACAAAAGGGTAGAATCAGTTTACCCAGAGGTCTCTCTGGAATGAGATTGGCTTGATAAATTGACAATAGATGTTCCTGCTCCGTTGGGAGTGCACGTTAACACATGCAAATGTTTCAAAATATTCTTGACTGTGGCACGTTGTATATAAATCATGCATCATAGAATAAGCGAAGGTCAGAGTGTCGGGAAAGACGAATGTAAGGCAGGTGTTTCAGGCCAACTATATTTTTGAAATGGAGCATAATAGAAACGATGTTATAATCAAATAAGGTTTCTTTTATATGGATACGGATGTCATGTGATACGTAGGATAATAAATAATTAACAAATGCCGCTGTGTGTTCAGCTACAGTAAATCATGTTTTAATTGGAAACTGATGCTTGCTTAAATAATGAAGTAAAAGTATTGTACCGTATAAGTATAACGGTTACAACATATCGTTGTATGAGTCACGCCTCATATAAATCGTGCAAATTGAAATATTATTTCCTGTACGTAAAACACGACATCATCAAATAGTATATTATGAACTACGGAATCTTGAGTCCCGTTTCATTATACCCCACCCCATCTCAGAGATGAATGCAACACATTTAGCTGTGTTTGTTTTATGTTTGCACATCGGCGAAGAATCTCTTCCCATGAGTTGCAATTGCGTGACATCCGTGCGTGTTTGCATAACACGGCACAATATCACACATAGTACCTTGAGTTGGATATAAAGATGAACGTACAACGTACAACAAGTGGCCAAAACTTCTTATCTTAGTGGTCCTATATCACATATCGAATGATGTTTCGTACAACGCAAGCATATATCAAGCGGTATTTCAAGTAAGCATTGTATCCACCCCATTAAGATTTTTGTAGACATGGCTCTGGAGACATTCGCGTGGCTGATTAGTTACTAGATGGTGACAAAATTATCATGTGAATGGCAACTTAAATCGCTCAAGGCTATTGATGATCACCAGCTAGAGGAATCTTCAAAAATGTGCAAACAATAGTAGAAGCTTGAAGTGGGCAATGAGTAACCATAGACATAGAGCCATCTAGTAGACCAAGGAAGCAAACCACTACATTAGTATTCATGATAATTACAAATACATCATGATCAAGCTGTCTTTCCTTAGACATCGACTCCCCACTGTAATGATTTCAGCCGAGCCAGTTTGTGTAACTGTTTAGCACAGTACTTTTAGGTAGTAAACACCGGTTTATATTGATCAAACGATTGTTCTGACAGGCAGTATAATACTGTGGCCTTATCTGGCAATGAGCTTTACAGGGTTCCAAAATAAAGTGTCCAAACAGGGTTACGAGGCATGCTACAAGAAGCGAGTAATTTTCGACCCAAGTCCAACAAATTTATCTACGTTTGAAACACGTGTCAGCAATTCATACATGCAACAATCAGCGTACTTTCCTTGTCAGGCTGCACACAACTGGGTAAAAATGATAAGCTCTGTCACAGGCTAAAGTCGCAAAATGCAGGATGGTTTTGCAAAACTGCAGTTGATCCATTACTCAGTATAATGGACCAATTCCTTTATTCCGCGTGGTTTTAGGCTTTGATCGATCTCAAAGCTTATTGCTATTGCTTGGTGGTTCGTTCATTATTTAACAAAATGTTCATGGTAATTTTATATAGCTGTTGATAAACCAAGATATTTTGCCCAGGTCCATTTATTTGAGTTCCAGTAACATATGTAGATAAAACATCCAAAGCTAAATTATTCAATATATTTCGCAAGCTCGGCCACATTTGTATTAACCAAATCTAATACAAATACATGACCAGTGATGACTGGCAAAAACGTGGCTATTGTCAGTTTCTTCATAGGGCAAGCTATTGTAGCATTTCAGAGGTAGGGTATATTTGCGGACAATCACCGTCATGTAGCCGCTGCTATTACCAATTTGTTTTGCTATTGCAGGATAGTTTTTAAAGCTGTATACATTTACCAGATATCTGCAAACAATATTCCCTAGTTCTACCTCAATAGACTCAATATCAGCGATTTTCTGGTTGTTGGTTGCATTTCTGACCAAAGCAGCGTTTACATTGCATAAAGGAGTCAAATGTAAGATACAATTGCAGATTTAAAACGATATGAAATTATTTACTCGCATGCAAAAGATATCGCTATAATTCGCATCATTTCCAATTTTAACATTCACTTAGCATACAAAAAAAACATAATCACATTGCGTTTACCACTTTGGAATCCTCGTTTTCTGTGCTCTTGGCGAAAGTTGTAATGAGAGATATTGCACGCGAGTACATCTGTACGGACAAACGCATTTAGCGTATACCATTTAATGTCAACGGATGTCGCTTGTATACACAGAGAAATAATTTATAGACTTTGGCAAGGCGTTTATGTCACATACATCAGACTCCACCACCTTAATTTGGTGAAGACAACAACGTCTAAAGCTTAACCTTGATGAAATGCGAATTGTAGGCTTACTTCTCCGTCCTCGGCAAACCGCTCTTTGACCAAAAGGCGCATTCGTCCCTACCGTGCATATATCCATGTTAGATATGACTATGTTTCAGCAAAGCACGGGTAACAGAACATCGTTGGCTATCAGTAAATTTATTATAATCGTCGTTGTGTTTCTCTCTCCCGTAGTATTTCCGGATGTTTAATTTATGTGTAATATCGTCAAGTCACAAAATAGACTGAATATAGAAAAATGCAGACCTTAACAGATTCATCTTGGAATCGCCTTCCTGATGTGGACTAGGGAAGCATTCGATATTTGTACTTAGGCGTGTACCGAAAATAAGTTGCCACACCGAGTTAGAATTAAAACTTCTTTCCCTTTCATAGGTTATATGTGTCAAGGCATTTCTCCTATGTACACCCTTCAAGGTCACACATCCGAATGAATATTCAGAATAACAGCCTGAAATCGTACTTGCCATATGCATCTTCGAGGAAACTGATCATTGCAGCGTAGGTGACAAACACTAAATTGTATGTAACGCTACCAATTATGCTTAGGTTTACTGCCTATCCATTCACTAATCCAATTTATATGCATAAATTATTATTAAGTTACTATTTTGCTCAGAGGCACGACAAATGCATAAACAACATGGCTCATTAGTGCGGTGTAATCCTTTGTCGTGACATAAAGCTGGTGACTTGCTTCAGTAACAGCAATCATATACCTCATATAGATAACATGGTTGATAGAGCACGGCAATAACGTCTACTCTGTTGAAGTACCAAGTAAGCCCGACAACAAAACAACTATACAAATAGTCAGTTCGGTCAGAAAACAGCCCAGGCGGCGTCGTTTTCAGGCATTAATTGGTCCATCATCTATAACGGAGATGTCTACTTTATCCCTGATGTGTAAAGTGGATACGATGTTTAACTTCTGTTTATGCCATTAGCTTTATTGATTGCAACGGATTCATGTTGTCTGTCGCCCCCGATATCTTTACTTGACTACCACACCAAACCCGACAGTTACAAGATGAAACCTTGACAAAATACCTACATGTACAAACAAAAACCACATCAGATCAATAAGCAACGACAAGTTTATCTGGTGGTCAGATGTACAATATCACGTTGGTTATTCTAGTCATTGCTTTGAGTGGGAACTATCGGGCAAATCTCGTTTTGGAGGCCATCTATAAAGTCAATTTGTATTGCTTGGCGTCCATCTAATTGATTTATTATATCGTATGGTGGTGTTAAATTAATTGCTTGGAATGACATGTGTAGTCATCATATACGATCTATGTCTCAAAAGAGTTATATATCGACGTTAGTCCGTTTAGCACAATACTCAAACGTGGCATGGTTCATACTGATATGGTCGATATCTGCTACGCCGCTGAGGTACCAGCCATTTCAGGCTGCATAATATTGCCAGTAAGATAACGCCCTATGGCTGTTTCTATCAAGACGGAATGTTATCTTTCGAGCAAGCAGTATATATCGTTATTTATGTCGCAGAAAAGACCACATCATACACGAAGTAACTGCGTGAACATATTCGACAGATGGTTACCCCTTGAAATAGCCATGCTGCCCTTTTTACCTATCTATAGGCATTCATTTCGCGCAGAATTAATTAACTGTCGGTTACCTTTGACGCTATTTTGTTTTGCTAAAACAATCCTAGAATTGTTTTTGTGGTCACTGGTCCTACATTTGACCTTACGAATTTATCACGTCATCTCATATAATCATGGAAACGTTAGATATGGAATCCGAGGCAGTACACATGAATATAATAATACAGAACAGTAAAGTCAACGCCATCATTCTTGAAAAAGCATCTAGGGGACTGAATTGCTATTTACCCGCACTTAATGTCCAGCAAGTAAATAGAAAAATCAATGTGCACCGACCAAGGTATCACGAATGCTAGGCCAAGATATAAATTATCAATCATTCTTATTATGCATCAGCAATAGTTCCACGCATCCAATGTGATCCACTGGATCTCACAAAATCATCAAGTAATTTAATCAGTTAATCGTCCTTGAGCAGACCAGGTTGGCCAGGAGTGTGACAACGTTAGGCGCATTGAAGTTGCTGATAATCGACGCGCTTTGCTGCTAATGTAATTCAAACAGTAAACATCCGTATAAACGGGGATAATGTTAAGCTGATACATTCAGTTCAAGTGAATCAATGTTTCATTTACCGTTTAAATGTAAGATCTTTTGGATGTTCTCGTTCACAATAACACACCACATATCCTCATAACAGCCAGTTTGAGTTCTTTAGATCATTCCATTTCATCATTGATATCACTGTTCTGTCCTTTTAGTGAATCCACGGGCTCCGTTTCAACTGCAATTTGTGTCATACAATCATATGTTGCACTTCAACTGATGGTTATTTTCTGGTTGCTTTGCTAATGCCAAGAATAGTTTGGCGCAGATACCCCAAGTAATATGCGATGGGCTACATTAAGTAGGTCATTCTATTACCGACGCATAAATTTAATTGATGGATCGTATATGGAGTCAGCGATATTTGCATAGCATCTGGTGGCATATATTTGATAAAAGCTTTAACGTCTGAATATATTACCTGATGCGCACCATTTTACTTATCCTGTAATACTTTCATGGAATGCTTCTGTTGCTGAAGGTTGTGGTAGAGATCTTATCAGAAGGTGCAAGGACAGGAACAAGCAACACTTAATGTCGGGGGCTAATGCAAAATGAATGATGGCGTTCATTAGCTACCACACAAGGCGGTAAACAGGTCCTTGTCCTGGCCTACAAGAAAGGATTATACGATTCAATAAACTAGCACCCGTTCCTCCGACACCAGGATGAGACTCCTTTATTATCCAGCAAGCTCGGTTGATTGGAATAAAACGCGCGCTCGATTTTGTGGTGTAGCTGCTGAATAGTTCATTGCAAATTCTTATGAATCATGTATTCTTGTCTTCTGTCGTAAAATTGAATGCGAAAAAGATCCGATTTAAGCAAAGGAGCCAAATGCCAAAAGACTTTGCCAAATACGCAAAATCATTGGTTGCAGGCTTTCTACTCCGACAAACCAGATAGAATTTTATTTATTTTTCTGACGGTCTTAATGGAATAAAGCTCTTCGTTTACATGCTAATATTTTAAGGATAAAACAATATTCTTTTCAATTGTGCTAGTGTTATAGAGTAATTATTCATTCCCGGATGTACATTGTCATGTGCAAGAGAACGCCTGATGCGTTATGCCATCATAACGCACCTTAGTGCAGGTTGCACCAAGAGAACGTCTGCCAAATCTCGCTCTTTTTCCCATGATGGAATAGTGAATTGGCACTGATATGAACGCTTTGGTTGGGCGTACTCGTAAGCCAAGCGCCAGAGGTGATGTTGGTCATTTGATCAACGTAAATATTAAGTTCTGTTTTAGAGAAGATTTATCCATACTGATTCGAAATGTATTTGAGTCCCTATTTATTGATTATATCGTGTGATATGGCCCCATTATTGCACCATTAGCTAGTGTCAACTCTTTTGTGAGAAAATGGTGAATATTATGGATACTTATCAATAGTGAGAATATGGAATATGTTATCCTTTTAGTCATTAACTTCTTCAGGTATCGATTTCATGTTAAAACCGGAAAAGCAAGGTATCTGCTGTTGTGACAATTCCAAGGATGGTTGCATGCGCTTTTGTCAATCGTACGTCATTTGTCGAGTGTTTGATAAATATACACAAACCATATCCATTGAACCTAAACAGTGAACAATTTAGGACAGAGGCAGATTAATTTATATGCTCGTCGAAGTAATTGCTCACCTGGGTATGTACTTGCCTACATTTAAAGTGTCTCATTAGTACATATTTCGTGCACAAGGAATAGACACGGTTGCAATCACTATAGCATATCAAGTATATAAAAGGCCGGTTCTCGTTCCGATTTGTTATCTAACACCCCACAACCCTTCCATGCGAATAGGATTCATTTGTCGCTGCTAAAACATCCACAGCCCCCTATAGAACCCCACAGCTTCCTATAGCACCCCACATCCCATTATGTAGGTTACGCAAAGCATGGCAAGATAGATCTGGTCGGGGTACTCCCGAAGCCTGACTTCATACCACACGACCTGGGCATGGCCATTGCCAACAAAGACATGCTAATTAAACACGGGAGTCTCCCAGGTGATATACTGAAGCAAGTTGAGTTGGTAATATGACCTCGATAGCAACGCCAGGGACATGCCGAGCATACTTTCCAGGATGTCAACGACGCTACGCGTGAGTACTTCCTGGTCACAGGCAAATCCACCAACCTACTGGAGCCTTAGCTCCAACCTTCAGACTTGTATGTGCCCTCATATGACTAAAATGGGATTGAGGTGACATTTATTATCCTGGAAATGGCTGTGACTGGCCAGGCCGCCTATAGGCTAGCTAAGTAGGTTTTGGCCATGGCACGTCCTGAGCATTGAGCGTTGACTTTTTTTACACCCAAGGGCTATTGGAAGTGTTTAACAGCCATCAAGAACCTTGCAGCAGCCGCGAGGGTTTCTGAGGACGTTGCTTGGGGTTGGCTTATAAAGCAAGCAATTTGGCAGATTTACATGCCAATCTCTAAACACATTCCTTGGCCAAAATTTGATGAGTCGGCGCCAAATGAGGCTCACCAAGAATGCCCTCACAGTAGCGGACGTAGCCTCACGCTACAAAGCGGCCTAGCAATTGACTACCAAAAAAGCAAAGGAAGTTGCTAGTGCATTTGATATACAAAAGAGAACAACTGCATTGGCCTCAACCGCTTAAGGTCGACCCGGGACGAGAGTTCACCCTATTGATCCTCAGGCCATAAAGCTGATGCCCCTCACTTCATTACACATTCATCCCGTGCCTGAACTGCTTTTAATAAATCATGGCCTCCGTGTATAGCTTGTGTCCTAGTTGTTTTTTTATCACTGTCTTTTGTACTCCTTTTGCTTTTGTAATCTCTCCCTCGTCGGATTGTAGAATGGAATACACCTTAAGCCGTAGCCCTACGTATTTCTTGATTGGTACCCCGGCACACCCATCCTTCATTACCCAAGACCTTTTATTAACATTACAGTACAGTATGCGATCTTCCGTATATTTTCTTGTATCAAAGTGTCGGTCGTCCTTCTGCGTATCTGCATACACATCCTTTGTCAATAATGAGTCTGTGTCTGAATGCAGAAGCCGTAGGCCATCACCATACTTGCTTTTCATTCTATTACAGTAGAAATCGTAAATCATGCGCTTGGAGAGATCAAGTATGCGCATACCAATGTATACTAGCCTGTCTAGGACTAGCCTGCTGTTGTGCATGTGCAGGGCTGCAATATCATCGTCAAATACTTTATGTCTTGCATCGGCAGGACTGGCCACCAACCTGCATATTTCCTCCTCTTAGAACGGAATGCGCAAGCTGGTCATTGACCCGCTTTCTGAGATTCTCCAGAGTTGTTCACCAACTTGTATAGGTCTTTCTCAAAGATCCGTATTCATTCTGATGTTTAGCTCCATCCATGGGCTCCGGCCAATGAGAGAGCTCTGTGAATCTCTGTAAGCCTCATCCCGAGAGATAAGTAGAGCTTTAGGTTCCTGTAGTGGACCATGTATTTGCGTAGGTTGGGTAGCAATTTCTCAACCCCAGAGGGGGTTCCCACTAGTCTGACAACCATTCTCTGTGTACCGCCGTCCTTTTAGGGACCAGAGGGTACTCATTGTGCGCAGCGCGCAGCTCCTCCGAGTATCCCATGTCTACCTCAAGTATGTAGCCTGTTTCTGCATCATCGGGATATGATTGTTTAATATTTTGCAGGGCGTTTGCCGCAACTAGCTTGTCAAGCGATGCCAAGAGGAACTGAGCACTGTCAATGAAGCGTAACTGTCTTAGGGACAGTAAGATATACATATCCATGTTGTTTGGAGGCAGTTGATTTAGCCTTCCACCTTGCTGATGGTCTGCATCAAGAGCTTAGAGTCATAGACTTGTAGGTTGTGGAAGACAACTGGTATAGTTGCTGATACAGGGCTCAATCACAACTTTGTATGCAATGCATGCATTGTGGGATTGTTCACTGTTCTTTCCTGTTATCTGACAGTGGTCGCAAGTCACGTTGACCATTTGCATTTACCAGCGGCTTGCTGCATATATGACATTGAGTTGCTCCTCGGTGGGTTCGTCTGTCCTACGGGGTCATCTACGTGGAAGTAAGCTGGGATATCTGCTTCGATTTTGCACTCCTCCTGCTGAAGGGCCTGCAGGAATTTTCCGGCAGCATCCTGTCCTCTGTACACTACCCACTACAGGATGGTTTGTATGGTCATCACACCTCAGCACTACATACCCATAGCCGCAGCTCTCATGTTGCTCCATCTTCTGAGTGTTGCTCTTAGTCGGGCCCAGTGCAGGGCCTGCAAGTTTGACTGTGAATGCCTCAAAGTGGGCGTTGATAATGTAGAGGGCCAGAAGCTGCTTGTGTCATGTTTGAAGGGAGAACTTGATTTTCCCCTCATTTGATTATTTGGCATCTCAATCCGATCTAGGTTGTTTTTCTTCTCGACCTTGTCAATCTGGGATATCGGCGTGGGGGTATTGATACATGTAGGCTGCCTTGGTCGTTTTAGTATGACGTTTGTTCTGTATGAATTGTTTATTTGTTCAAAGCAAACTGAATAGACCACCAAATACAATTATGGTCTTTATTTTTAACATTTATTATTGTTTTCGTTTTGGCAGTTATTTTATGAGACACCTCTGAGTGGCTGGTGGCGAGATATATCTAGCCAACGAGTTTTACCTTCTTCAAATACCCAGCCGAATCCTCTCTGCGTCCAATTTTCAAAACGTTCTTAGATATCAACACCACGCCTGTCTTGATAATCTCATCAGGAGTTAGAATTGACTCGAAGTGCAAGCTGGAACTCTATTCATTTCAGCTGTTTAATTTCAAAGTCAATTTTGGTATGCATCAGCATATTCTTGAAGAACGCATGTGTGTCCTTGCTGAGGGGGTAACCCTCAGGGGCACCTGGTAGTATTTATTGGCCCCTCTGTTGCCCATACTTTCAATAGTCTAGTGGATCCGATGCCATACTTTTTTTTCGCGGCACCAAAAGAGATTTTCCCCTTGTCTGCACCGAGGGTTTGCACTACTTCTTCGGAGAGGTATTCTGCGGATGGCATAGTTTTGGTACCCAAGACTATAGACCAAATGGTCCTCCCAACCACGACCACTCACGCCCATCCAGTCTCCCCAACCCAGCCCACCCTGTATAGTGCAATACTAGGTTACAACAATGGTATAGTATTGTTGTAATATTGTTGTAGCCATCCGCAGAATACCTCTC
The DNA here is from genome assembly GCA_034190875.2 of Urechis unicinctus. Taxonomy (NCBI): domain Eukaryota; kingdom Metazoa; phylum Annelida; class Polychaeta; order Xenopneusta; family Urechidae; genus Urechis; species Urechis unicinctus. Next base: position 24,077,240 of record CM067356.1, read on the forward strand.
CGAAGAAGTAGTCCAAAACACATGTACAGACAAGGGGAAAAGCAAGCTCTATGGAATTCTCCAAGAGTAGCAATCCAAATGACCTTCACCAGCCAACCAAGCCCCCCCCCCCCCCCACACACACACACCACCAAGAGTCTACCAGAAGCAATCTCGATGGGGTGCTGGCCCTCCCACCGAAGTCTACTTGAATGGATTTCGAAAGTAGCCCCACCCAAAAAATACTACCATTCCACACCGCGCAACCATATGGCATCCCTAGTGTATACGATTTCTACTATAAAATGCGAAATATAGAGAAAAAGGCGGATGATATAGAAAAAAGGTAGACACTATTGCAACAGAAATGGAATCTGTAGAGGAGGAAATAGGCGACATTTTGTCGGCTCTGGAAGACGACATAGAAAAGGTTGGAACCAAAGCGACTTTAGCGTCGTTTTCGACAAGATTACAAATGGTAATCCGTAGGATTTTCAGCAAAAGTAAGCTGGTAAGTCTGGAAAATTACAAAAAACCACATTGGACCCTGGCCTGGGCTAGCTGGGCGGGACCGTTTCTACATGGAATAGGAGACAGGGCAGGCAAATAGATCGCTTGGGGCAGACCAAATAAACCATTTGGAGAGGCTTTGTAGGCTATAGGGCCAAAAAAAAGATATCTAAGGGCAGAACAAAGAAACCATTGGGAGTGGATTTGTAGGCTATAGGACAGACCAAAGAAACCATTGGGAGAGGTTTTGTAGGCTACAGGTTGGACTAGGTTTTGTAGGCTATATGACAAACAAATAGATCGCTTGGTTCGATTTGTGGTTCCAGTAGAAAAGTAGCACCAACTCTGGGTAGCCGTAGCAGGAGTTTGCGCCTTTGTTGGCTGTAGGGTAGACCAATAAATCGCTTAGTGTATACCAATAGATCGCTTGCTTGGTGTTGACCAGTTGATAGGGCAGACCAATGTATCGCATGCTTGTTGTAGACCAATGGATGGGGCAGACCAATGTATCGCATGCTTGTTATAGACCAATGGATAGGGCAGACCAATGTATCGCATGCTTGTTGTAGACCAATGGATAGGGCAGACCAATGTATCGCATGCTTGTTGTAGACCAATGGATAGGGCAGACCAATGTATCGCATGCTTGTTGTAGACCAATGGATAAGGCAGACCAATGTATCGCATGCTTGTTGTAGACCAATGGATAGGGCAGACCAATGTATCGCATGCTTGTTGTAGACCAATGGATAGAGCAGACCAATGTATCGCATGCTTGTTGTAGACCAATTGATAGGACAGACCAATGTATCGCTAGCAAATAGATCGCTTCGGGCGTACCAGAGAAACCATTGGGAGAGGCTTTGTAGGCTATAGGGCATGCAAATAGATTTCTTGGAGCAAACCAAAGAAACCATTGGAATGGAGGCTAGAAAGAACACATGATGGGAGGCTTGTTGGTTCGAATAGGCAAAAACCACGTAGCCGAAAACAGGGTAGCCATTGTATCTTTGTGGGCTCCAGGGCAGACTAGCCTTTCTGGGAGGGAGAAGAAGACCATTGCAGGCCATATCGAGCGGAGTTTAGAGAGTGGCGGTGTGCCAGTGGGTCGTTCCTTTTGTTTTTATATCCTATACCACAAACAATCTTTTGCAACCTTCCTGCAACACCGGGGTTGCAATTGCATAGCCTATACAACACATCAAACATCGAATGTCTTTGTTTTAGATGTTCAATATGGTCTTGTTGCGGAGTAGTTTCTCTGGCAGTTAGATTGTTGTGAAGTCTGGTTTCTTGCGTGGTGCAGCGGGTTCTTCCGGTTCGTAGTCGAGTGTATGTAGGACGCAGCGATCACTCTTGCTACAGTGGTCAAATGCGCCACACTTGCAATTACCTTCTGTGGGGTTGGGGAAGAGTTTGGTCCGTATGGCTGGTACATCATATCGCTTTTCTTCGCCGTAGGATTCGCTGCAGTCGTGGGGTCGTTCGACTTCTGGTATACCATCCTCTGGTGTGGGTAGGATGCAACACATCCGGCAAGGATTGTTGTTTGTCGTTGAGATCTCTGCGATATCTTCTGTGTACCTCCTGCAAAAGGCGTGGTAGAAAATCAGTTGGTTTAGTCGCAGACCTGGCGGGGGAAATCGACATGGTGCACTACGGTGGTACCTCGGATGAAGGAGGTAATATCACTCTTCCGTGTACAGAAACAAGCTGAGTGTGTATTTATGGTCCAGGTTGTACCATTCGTGGTCTACCTTGTCGACGCGGACAACGATTTCGAATTCGTCTTGGCGGATTCTGGCAAATGTTTTTGTGTCTATGCGGTAGTTCCTTCGGGCTTCTCTTTCTCCAATCATGCCGGCCTGGTTGCCTTCCACTAGGTTGTCGGGGAGCTCCCGGTTGTGTACAAAGCACTTCTTGGTTTGTGGTGTTGGGGTGTACGTCTCTTCTCTATTTCGGATCCGAGTGTATAGGCAGGCTCCTATCTGTTATTGACTCTTGGCCTCTCGTTGCCCTACTGCTCCAGAAACGATGTCTTGGTATGCATCTTCGATAGTGCGCTCTTGGCAGGCATGGTATTCTATAGCGGTCCCATTTGTACAACACGTTGTTCCCGCAGTACAAATTGGTACCATGTAGGTATTCCGCCTAGTTGCGACCCTTGGTAGCTCTGCCTATGTGTACAAGACTATCCTGCTGTTGGTTGCTTTGGAAAAAAGTATCTCTGTGTACAAACCTATCTATGGCGGACGCTGTCTTGGTGGTGTTGGGGATTTCCCTTGCGGTGGGGATTTCTCTTTTGGCTGGCGGTGGGGATTTCCCTGTCAGCTGGCGGTGGTTCTGTCATGATTTACTTAAACAGGCGTTTTGTGCGGGCCTGTTTGGCTTATAGCTTGTACTGGACTTTTCTGGCCGAAATGGCTCGGACATAGCTTCCGTTCTACACCGATCATTCACACATTTGAATCCGTATGTCTTGGTGGAACCAATTATGAGCCCGTTGCATTTTTTTTATAAAGACCATAATCGATTATGTCTACAGTTTACCAGTAACTCTCTAATTAGATTACCACAACAGGTGCGTGTGCAGTCAAGCATCAATCGACGTCAAGTAAAGACACAGGTAACTGGGCGGGAAATTTTTTTGTTGGGCGTGGGGGGTGCTGTAGGGGGCTGTGGATGTCCCAACAGCGATCAGTAACAGACGTTATATATACTTATTCCCGTGGAAGGTGTTATAAGGACTGTGGGTTGTTAGGCAACAAATCTGTTCGAGAACCGGCCTTTTAATCACCAATCGCTGTCAGCACAGTGAAAGTCACGGGCACATTTCGATGTGGCACAAATATGCAGCAGCATCTTTCATGAGCTCATAAGTCAAATAGCTCATGATTTGTCGCCCAGCTAGCTGAGTAATTCATTGCATATGTCGACTCAAGTCACACTTCCGATCATGGGTATTAAGAACATTTGAATTATGTTCTGTACAACAACAGCACTTCATATATATACGACACTAAAATATCTCGTATTATCAAATCAATCATTTCATCGTCGAATCCATCAATCATAATTTCATTGTTTATAAAACTATTCCTTTTGGTCATTTGTTAACGTCTTTTTCTTAATGATTTGCGTGATATTGAACGCCACATCATTATATATATTAATGTTGTATATATGTGTAAGATAAGCAATGTTGCGTCCAAAAGGTGAAAGGGCATTAGTGCAAGCATGTTTGATCACACACTGAACTACTGCATTTTCACTCTGATACATTTGGACGATTATTTTCAACGTTTTTATGCATAAAGAAACGCTAATGTGCAGTTGGCCACTTACTGGCCCCAGTACCTAAGTATGCAAAGAGATTGGGATGTTGAGTATTCTCCTAACGGCTTTATTGCATTGAGCGCATATTTTTTTATATCCATCTGAATCCATGGTCCATAAATGTGAGCCATAAAAACTGCAACAATAAGAATTGAATGACTTACACAATGCATTGTTTTGTTACTAACCAAAGGTCTCCATCATGTTGTTAAATGCTACATTAAACAAAGAACATTTTGATGTACAATCACTATAATCAGTCAACTTGTTATAAATATCGTTCCCAAAGTGTTTAATAGTTGTGGCCCATTAATAACCTCTTTACTCCAATTGGTCGTCAAAAGTATTTGATTATTACAATAAATGGCAAATGTTATTAGAAAGCAGATGAATTTGGTAGTTTCAGCTTCTCATGTCGCTTTATGACGAAACAAATCGAAACAATTCCTCAGTCCTCAGACTTGTTTCATTAATTTACCTCTTTGTTTAAGTTTTAGGGAAGCAAACAATCCCAGTGAGTTAGAATTTGTATGAATAAATTGGAGTTTATTGATCACAGTCATCTCCTTGATAAATATCACTCCTGATCTTTTTCGATTTCAGACATGTTAACTTTACTAGAATAACGAGCAAAGATTGTGTATACCTGTCATATTTCAAGTGCCTTTGCTGGTTAATCTATGCTGAGTGCGATGTAAAACTGTAGATTCAATTACACAACTCGTATACGTATTTGGCAGGTGAGATTACATCATGTGACTTATTAATTCACTTTGTAAAACCTGCTGCGGGTCACATAATATTTCTGCATATTTAATTATGCTAATTTACACCACCATCTGCAAGCTACTGATGTCCTGCATACAACCATAACATAGTTTGTACATAATAATTAACCAACATTATTGACAACTTGTTGCTACATAACGCCCGTATCCCACATGGCACATTTTGATACATTAAGAGACGGGAGCTTTCATCCATAAACATTAAGTCATTGCAGATATAAGGTGCTGATTTGAGCATGTTGTGGTTGAGATATCTGAGTTGCCAGAGTATCAAACGCATGTAGAGAGCGTCCATCATTGGGTCCTTAATATTAGGCGTAGGTTACAGGTGCCGACTATGAGTGGAATATCGGCCGATCAGTCATGGACAGAGTTATTACTTACACCCTTACCTATTGCTGCATTTACCCTCGGACTGCTTTGCCTCGTGGTTGGTGGTATTTACGCTTTCCTTTATATCACACAAATTTATCCTTCATTGGCCAGAAAGACGCGAATTGTTGAACAGCGTTTGCCTTACGCTGAGAAAGAGCATACAGGAACCCGGAGTACCAATATGTTTCTTATGTTTGCGAGAAAATGAACAACAACTAATAACAGAATCAACAGCAAGAACCACAAAGCCTCAACGTGACTGCACATTAGTATGTGCCCTATTGATGGAATCGCCTGTACGTGTAAATCACAAGCAATTAACTGGAGACGGATGTGATGTCAAAGGTCAATATAACTTGTCATCCTACCGGGATCCCTCCTTGTTGCAACGTTCATAGGGGTACATCTCTGAAGAAGTTCTTATAGGTGAAGTTGCACTATATGTAATGTACAGATACAGCTTCCGATGGATAAACTGATGTTTTTGTTGCTGCTCGCGATGAACATTTTGCCAAAACATCGCCCAGTTTGTATCTATTTTTAGTAAATCAAGATGCTCAAACGCTGTAAATGTTGACCGCCATCGGAGTTGGTGACTATTAAAGAATCTGTTATCAAAGCGTGCCACTCTCTGATATTTTACATCAGTTGATTACTTGGAAAAGCTGCAGTAAATGGCACTAGGTAAAAAAAATTCCCGTATTCAAATACGCAAATAGATTCAACAAATACCCAAGTTGTTTCCACTGTCCCGTTCTACCTTAGCCTAGACAATGATCAGCATCAGTTACAGGATGGTTGAAATACACTGAGGTGACAATGTCTATGCGCGAGCGTCTTATAGTGTCAGAAATGTTTGCACGGAATTTAGGTGTATTGAGTTTAATTTCAGAAAAAAACAGCATTTATTTAAACCAGCAGCCTGTAATAGTTTTGAACGCAGCTACGAAGATGCGTTGTAGTATTCCTCTTCGCCGTTGTATGAAACTGCAGGGGAACTGACTCTTGATCAACCACAATCAGTAGCCATTCCGTATAAGAGCAAACTCCTTTTCTTTTTATTATGCACATGAGTAAGAGTTATCAAAGTATTGCGGGAATGATAAAAAATTATGTGGCTGCCCGTTCATCGATTCAACAATATATTGTCATCGTTTGTAATCATGATACGAAGTGTTAATACTTGGCATACCGCTGGTATCGCATTGATGTAATGTTCATACAGAAATCCCAATTTATTCCCAGACGAGATACAAGTCAACCGGTAGACACTGCTTGATGATACAAAATTAGAGTATTTCAATTTTAAGCGTAAACATTGTATTTGTACATTGGTTATCATTGTGTCATCGGGAACATAATGGAAGCGGAATAATATTATTAACTATCACCCACAGAGTCGCAAAGAATCTGTAGAAATATACAGACATCACAGTTTGTCTTGCAACCGTGGGCGACATAGACCAAAGCAGCGCTAAACTTCCTGATTGGGCTCTATGTAATTTGATGAACAATGAGCTAGAAATAGATCAGACAGTAACGTTATTAGGATTTTAATGCTTGGTTTATTGGACATTGTTACGAATTCGGCAAACTACGACTACCCACTGAAACTAACAACTGCTACATGAAACGGACATGATTGAATATTACACATAGTAGGCGTGTTATTTTTCCATATGCTGCAATAGCCTTGGTAATTGAGATATTTTGCTGGTCGCCGACAGTTAAGCAGGTTTGTAACCTATCTTAGCTAATCAAGCAATATGACTGAAGCAACTGTGGCAAATTATACTACATATTCAGCGATATTTTACTTAAAAAGATTGCATATTTATCCCATTTACATAACTGATATATTGCGTCGACACGTATGATTTCCAGCAAACACTGTTGCCCATAATGGTCAAGTAAAGGCAATCGATCATCACCAGCAGGAAAGAGTGAATGTGAGGTAGTCGATCTTTTGACAATGCTAAATAACCGATGGGCTATTACGCTATTTAAGTACAAATGCAGCCTTAGAGATCCCATATAATTTTGCCAGAAGTTCAATCTACCGTGTCTGGGGAAATGATACAAAATGAAATATTGGTGTGTTTTGCGTTACAACGATTGTTTGATATGCCATCTACCGCTGGTTCAAGTTCGAACCCTGCTGCTGAGATCGCTATTTCACAAGATATCATTTAGCGCCAGATCTGTACTACAGGTAGACAAGACGTGAGTAGACTATTGCGGCAGGATGACAAATGTCATTTAACATTGAAACCTGCACTCCCATCGAGCATGTATAACATAAATGTCAGGCTTTAATTTGATATCAGTACAAAGTCTCAATTGCAATCCATCCTACCGATTATACAGCTATGGTCGCGCGGCGGCTTGGTACATCATTGAAGTAACATGCATACCAAGCTCTCTTTCGTAACGAAATGGCTCCAGCCTCCTACGTCATCACATTCCCCGGATGTATCGAGTCTTCATAATGGCTTGTGAATCAAATAATGGTTGGCTAGCAGAACCGCATCATTTTCAACAATCAAATTCACTGCGTACTTGCAGCGCTCATTACGTCCATAATGCATTGTTTGCACAGCCGAAAAGCAGAGCAGAACAATTTGATTTTAGCGGGAACCTACATTAAATATCAACTTTAATCTTAGGCAACCACTCTCCACTGTCCTATGCCAGTATACAGAAGGTGACACTGAAATTTCAGGTGTTGGCATTTTGAATTATTTCTCACTTTTACAGTCGTTATATGAGATATGTTCATCCCCAAATAATATAAGCGCAGTTGGTGATACCAAAGAATTTATTGCTATGCTTAGAGGGCTCACTCGAGTCTTCCACCCGAGGAAATATGTTAAGACGTCACCTGTTAGCCGAAGCGTTATTGTCGTAGCGTCTTGTCTCTTAATACCTAGGGGAATTCTCTTTTTAATTTGGAGCTGCAGTTGCCTCGACCCATCAGATGACTCCATATCTTTAACAGCCGCTCAGCCCGGAGACGTTCGATCAACAGCCCCATGCGCTATTGTTGATTTCATGGTATCGTCGCCTGATGTTAGGGGTGTTTTTAGTGTAATTTCATAATCGTCACGCAGCATGGAGCAGCTAAAATCTCTTAGCTCGTGATTTTCTCATCCCCCCTAACATTACAAAAATCTAAATGTCGACCCCAGGCCAGTTCCCTCGCTTCAGACTAGCTCTTTCGAACTAAGTACGGGTAGTGCTGCATGCACTCCCTCTTAGTTCGGACGCGCAACGCTATATTCCCGGCGTTAGTCAACGGAATCATCACGAGTTCCGCTGCTTTACCTAGTTTTAGCTAATTAAATCAACTCATCAAACATTTATTGGACTGGAAGCAGAATTTCAGCAACAACAGTATCCTGTGAATAAGTATTTTGGCCTAAAACACACCAAACGGTAATATCTGAGCCCGACTTGGCAACATGGCGGCGAGGCGGCATTTCGAGGCAGCGGAAACTGACCAGCGGGAGCATTCACCAATTGGAACATAGGCGAGACAGCTCACAAGTAGCGGGTTCACAGGGACTATTTGTGGCACAAAGCTAAAAGCTAAAATGACCTTGTCTAACATGTAGAAAAGGCCACTAACATTCACTGTCGCACAAATATCACACCGAATCACGAAGAAAGCAAAGAAAACTTGGGGAAAAGGTGACAGGAATTAACAGCTATAGTTTTTGCCCATGTTCTCACCGCCTTATTTACATCGGAAGTTTCTGGGGCTGTCTGGATTATCGTCCTCCACGCTTGTATTTCGGAAGAAAATATCACTGGTAAACTTGGAAAGTTATCGAAAATATAGTTTTCCGCAGTCGATAGGAATATGAAGCATTATCTCGAACCGAACTAAATGATAACTATCGACACTGATCGCCTGAAACTCGTCAGAACATGCATATTTCGTGAAAAAAGTGGTGAGTTCTGGATTGATCGAATGCATCGACAATATTATTTTGGTTTTACTGTTAGACCGACAAGGTGATAAATAGAACCTGACGTTGGTCTTTTGGGCTACTTCAGACAGTTATTGACAATCTAAACCTACCATCCACAGCGCGGACATGAAATACCAAGGATTGTAAACTGTGCTGCCGCTGTTGAGGTGAACTGTTTTCGATAGGTGTAGCCCAGACCGGGTTATTTATCAACTTTATTAAATAGTGTACTTGCAATTTTCGCTATTCATAAGCCTATTGTGCAATGTGTTTTGGCAGAGGCAATTTTTCCCGCTCTCATCAATCGCAGAGCCACCCGAAGTGAGCCCTCGTAGTGTAGCTATCAACTCTATGGTGATACGTTGACAAGTGTTTGGTCCATAAGATATCATTAAACAAAGCATATCAGTCTACTTCGGTGCAGTTGTTGATGACTACAATGGTTAAATAATATAAAGTGGATTCCCTTGTCAAAGGAAACATCCATAAACACTCATTTAGCGCATGAAATATGTTATTACGCTCGTAATGTTATCAATTCATCCGCTATTGATTATGAGAACAGACTGATATCAACAATGCAAGAATAACTTATCTAAGATGTGAACAAATGCAGCATTTGAATTTACTGCTATGCAATTGCCGTGATCCGCAAATTATGATTTAATGAATGATATCACAGACCAGAAGCGCCGCCATGATATTCAACAATATCCGCAATTGCGATATTCTTGGGAAGATATCCACCCTTGTCTCCCTGAATGGGATTCTCTGTGCGCCCAAGGAAAGGGCAATTATTGTAGAAGCCCATGCTGAATTGCCGTACCTACAGTGTCGTGTGGTTGCAGACCCCTTTTTCGTACTTAGAATTATTGCAGGTTAAGATAGCTTATTCCTCGTCATAATCTTATGTCCCGTGCATTGGAACTTCTGCTGACTCTGCGATAATCCGCGGCATGACACTTGATGATAATGACGTCATCCAGTAGCGCAGTTGGCATTTCCATTAGCTATTGTGTCATCTTATCTGCACAGCAGTGTCATTTCGGAATTAATTGTCTGAGTTACATGTCGTCGTTGGTACTATCTAAAGGCATACAGTCGATCAAGAATGGAACTCCTCAAAATACCGAATAATCTTGAAATACAAATATCCGACTGAAAAACAATTTTTGTCTTTCATTTCGGGTACATTCTCATGGTAGCATTTCATTTTGGCGACGTGTGGCAACATGTTTGTACGAATAACGTTCTCAAATCACTTCAGTTAGCATGCGGACGAACAGCTGAAGGAAAGATTGCTGTTTGAATCATGCAGATAATACTAACTTAAGTCCATGTTCCAAGCAGCCAGATATGCAGAGATGCAGCTCATTGCGGGAGTCTGTGTGAAGAAGATCTGAAACGCGCGTTAAAACAGACCCGCATGGATCGCCATCTCATCCACGTGAGTTGTTAGCCACACCAATCTATCCAATATTGCATTCAAGCCATAAGATGATTGCTGCCGGACCCCGCATTGCATTAATCAGGATAAGATGTCTTTTTCGAGGTGCGAAAAGTGGCGTGGTGCACCCTCGACATGGAAATTAATAACCTGTTAATCAACGGCTGCCCGTAATTCATTGCTCCGGCACGCATAAGCGCTGAAAATCCATCAATAATGTCTAACTCGGAAGAAAATACGAAGCTGTCTTCTTAATGTGATTTTGCCTCAGTTGGCAGCTAGGAGCAGGTTGAGTGACGTCACGCATGCTGCTCGGTCTCCAAGAGAACATCATCAGCGAGAGTGAAAAGCGATTTTTTTTTATTTTGAGATTACACCGTATAACGTGGAGCCATGCCGTCTTCTGATGAAGATTACGAGGCCCCATTACATGACATTGGGGCCAGTGATGTCCATGGATATTTATTTGAGCCAATACGGGCGGACCCTCCAAGTCAGACTCGGAAAATGAAAAAGGGCCCTATTATAAACCAAATCCCGCCTTAAGATTAGCTTGATAAATATGCTGCTTTATTATGAAGCACATATGTCGAGGAACTCAAGCCAACAATCTCCTGAAACTGTGTGAGTTGAAGTTCGATAGGCCACAGTTATTGTGTATGCGAATATCACTTCTGATCCTTTTTTAGGGCAGATACATCAACTTAACTTGAATGAATAGAATGAAACTTGCAGTAACACTTGATGTACGTTTGCTGATGTAACTATGCTGTGCATGGTGTATACGACGATCAGGTAGTAGACAAAGCCTACAATATAGTCTCTCATACAACTGTTATAACAATCGCAGCAGGGATTATATCACATGAAGAAATTCAGAGTAGGATTTCGCTATTGTGGATGTTAATAAACACATATTGCGTATCACTACAAACTACATGGTGCAACACAAGATTTATTTTGTACATTACAATGACCCACCGATATTGATAATTTGCCGTAATAACGTGATATTCAACCGGCGTTTATGTCGACTGCTATCACTGCTGGTTATTGGTCTGTGTTATAATTCTATAAAGGACCAAAGCGCCAGAATAGGGCAAAATCTTCGATTCTATACAAAACATGAGTTGAATAGAGGTTAACTAAGGTGATATCCTTGAATTAGTGATGCCATTGAAAACATGTGAATGTAATCGGGCAATCCCGCGTTGCGTTTCGGCAAATGGTCGTCCTACCTCATATCGTTGGCCTGTACAATGTTTTAACATTTGGGCGGCATTAGGACGATTCAAATATGCATCGCAGACGATTTCCATCGAGTACTCTTTGAATTGAACTCACCATCGCAACTTCCGCAGACGTTAATAAGTTCGATCCGTATTCAAAGATACACATATTACAGTAGGATGGATAGCTCCCTCACATTTGTCATGTTCATCGAATATGAATCCTGCAATAGTTTTACTTCGGTTGAATGTTCGGCCGCATTAAAGAATACATATGACAGCCGGACGGTCCAAGAGCACCAGAGCTATTATTCATTACCAGCTAAATGCTCTGTGATCAATAGCTACAGGGTTTGAAAAGGCATCATATCAATGTTCAATATTTCCTTTTTCAATTTTTTTAACGAAACACATAATTTAATTAATAGTATTTAATTTATGTGCTCCTATACTGCGCTATCTGCTAATGAAGTCACTACAGCGATTGCCACGCTTGTGTCACTTAAAAGACGCATGTGAAATATACATTCGACATAATTTATCCTAGCTACTTAGGCACTTAAACGACATATGGGGGGAACGATACAGCTGCAACGGATGCTACAAGTATTCATTACTTACCATTTGCCAACATTTGGTGTCAGTGTATGTCCATGGAAGTGGTGAATGCTGACAATTGCGAGCGATTGGTCATGCGCTATGTATCAGTGTAGACATGCAAACATACAACTTTGTCATATTTTTTTCGATGTATGCGCGGATGAAAGAGGTTGTCTCCAGGGATCGATTTATCAGCAGATCATGCTTCCTTTGATGACCGCTGAACTAGACATTGAGCAGATGTCATCAGGATTTAAACGCATTATTTTGGTCATGATTGCATGTCTTATAATAGATCATTTCAAATCAATATAATTCCAGTACAAGTACGATGAATATGCTGGCATCTTGGATGACCATCGTTTGTTATTTGCATCATATTAAAGATATATCGTGAAAATGACACAATTGTGAATATGCAGTAGACGTGTTATATGTAAGTGAGTTGCGACTACAGTGATGGTTGTGGCGTCACTCTGATCTAAAGTAAATCAGGTGTACTAATCATTTCTATTGAACAGTCCAGTAGAAAGTTGTCCTTACTCACGCATGTTCTCAGTCCGGTGCAGCACGGCAATAAAGCCCAGTAAATGAAGCCATGATGGCAAGTTGTTCAAATTATCCCACGTTGATTCTCGCAAAACGGTCGCTTACATATTCTTTTGAAGCCGGACAGAATGATTTTTCTCTGAACATTACAACATATAATGGTAAGGTAAGAGCAATCAATCTTCATCAGTAGTGGAAAGCAAACAACCAATAAATGTTGGCTTGATGCAGTGCAATAATATTCAACAATGAGGCAATACTGGGCAATTGGTAGGCTATTTTGCTTTAGTGAAAAATATATAATTGGACGCTTTACTGCTTGGCCGCTTCATTCATTAAGTGACGGCAGCAATATTGGAAATTGGGTAATAATGTAAAATGAAATCATTAGAGATATTGTGATGCTTGGACAAATGCCATCCTCAACTTGACCCCAATCAGAGACGCCGTCGCTGGGATGGAGGTCCCACGTCGTTACAAATAGCTCTTGCCCTGGACTAGACATCTTAAATAATTAATGAGTACACTTTGATGGCTGAATGATTTTAGTGCAGTCTGACAGGAAAGGAGAAGCATATATAAACTACGTTATGAACACATGCGTCTATCCGACCGACTGTTTGTCAATTATATCTATCTATATGTTTATATTGAATGAATGGTGACATAGACATATGTATGCAGAGTATGCTGTGATATAAAACGAAATCTGGAATGGTAATGTGTTTAGGAAGACATCAAATCCCCAGATCTCGCAGAATGGGATTCGCTGTGTGTTCATGGCCTGCGCACTTGTGGTACTAGTCGATAATGTTTGTTGTACCTACAATTTTACGTGGTTGGTAAAACCTGCGTAAATAGGTTACTGGAATTATCACAGCTTGTGATATGCGATTCAACGTTATAATCGTGTGTCCTATGTATGGCAACTTATGTTGATTCCAGGAGCTTTAGAGGCGTCACAAATGATAGTTATGACACTCTTCAGAAACACCGTTATTAATCCATTACAATTTGCGTAACCGAGGTGTATGTTTTGTCTGCGCAGAAATTTGAAAATAATTGCCTAAGAGAGTTTTTAAGTTGGTACTCCAGGCCTTATAGAGAGAGCTGTAACATCTATGAGCCGAATATGCGGTAATACGTGTAAATGAGGAAGTTGAATTAAAATGCGTGTAAACTCATATCCATAGCCACGCCAGGCGATTCGATATCACAATCTATCTATAAGGTGGCGGCAGGCAGATACCAGACTGCGTTTATCAGGATTGGGTGTCATTGGCTGAGCGCGAAGAGTGGCAGAGAGGCGGGGCGCACCCCAGATACCGCAGTTCATGTTGCAGAGAAGGGTAGTTTATAGGATGTCTAGCGGGAAGGGCCTTGTATGGGCATCTATGTACACTTCAGATTGCTGATACATCGTTGCGACTGCGATTCAATTTGACTGAAAAGCTTTCCAACTATATATACTAGAGATCAATAAAGGGAGACGGCATCCCTTACCTTTACGGAGAGCTGGCGCTGATTCTGAGCTTAATGCTTATTATGCGGCCGAAGAGGTAAAGCTTGATCTCATTAATTCACTGTTCGAGGCGTCGTCGCGTGTTTATTCAGACTACAATATGGGTCATCTTTTGGTGAACGGTCAGTTTGTGGAAGTTACAACAACAGCTGATGAAATATCTGAGCAGCCTTCTATCCAGACGTGGACGCAAAAGCTTGTGTCCCCAGCGCCAATGGCTGTACTTGGACTTGGCATACTCTGCTGTGTGATTGGCTGTATTTACGCCTACCTTTATTTCACTCGCATTAATCCCCAATCGGGACGAGCACGTAAGTTTATGGAGCAATGTGCGCCAGAAGAGAGCGAAGGCCAGGGGGCAGCGACACATATGTTCTTATTTCGAAAATCCTAAACATTATTTCTTTCCGTGTGGAATGTGAAATACAAACCTTTCTAAAAGTGGACTTTTTCACCATACCCGTACTCTTAAATCAAGATAAACCGAAGAAATGTCACGCATCTGAGCTTTTCCTCCCATTCGTCTTTTATTTCTGTGGATACTTGAAAAAGGAATGTGCTGATCTAAACAAAATTGCCTGCATCTGAATGCAGCCATCTGCACCCGCAAGATTGTGATTGTTGATTGTGGCTCAAAATTGACAGGTTGAATTTCACCATGATCTTGTTTATGTGTGTGATGTGATGCGTGTCGTGTTCATAAATACGTTCAGCTTCTGGCATCGAGCCATAGCTGAGTAAAGTGATATGCTATGTTACAATCAAATGTTACCATGCATTAACCATTGCAATGATCTTTTTGTGCATAATGTCGAAAAATGCCTCACATGTGAACATAAGGATTAGTAATGCATTGGCTCAGTTGTGGATTTTCTCCAATAAAATAATCCCGTTATGTTTTGCTTGCCAATGCGCGTTTAAATGCGAAAATGATTTTTGTTTTTCTTATAACAGTAAACAATTAAGTTGAAATTTGTTTAAATTCACAATGATATACATGCATTTGCCTGGATGCCAGGAGACATCAAACACTTATGCGTTTCAAGAATTTTTCATAAGAGTGCTGCTTGTACATGGCCATGTTGCAAGTGTGATGCTGTCGCCGCAGCATCAATCAGCCTATCAGTAGAGGCGAAGAAGAGGTCTAATCCATGTGCTAACGAATAGTCCCAACTTCCATGGCGGCGGCTCTATCGATGCTGGTCATCGAGGAATCATGGAAATGGAAATCAGTTAAATCAAACAGTGATATGCATACTATTGTCAGTAGTGGGATGGTTGCACTGTCTTGGGCAATAGAGAGATTTGTAACTGGGTGAAGTGCGTCCGTTTGCAATGCCAGTACTAGTTATCAGATTAATTGTAACTCATACCTTCATAGCAGCAACAGTTACAAAATATTCTAGTGTCTTTTCGTAGTATCCCACGTTTCATATCCCACTCTCGTTTGGAACTGCGTGTATAGTGCTCTGCCGAAATGCCGAGGTAAGCATATTTACAGGTATTAAACAACGCTGCAGCACCAGCTCGGGTATATCTTATCCAACAGTATAAAAATGCTTGTCTAAAGCCCCATTGAGAACATCATATTATAAGTATGGATGAGATAGACCACCAACGCTGTAATCTCGTCAAGCGATGCATTCAACAGATTAACCCGTGATGTACGAGTCATTGTGGTCCCATAACAAATGTATCTTGGGAGCGACATATAAGATTGACCTTGGATACAGGCCATGATCATAAACAGCAACCGTGATATTCCTACACCGTGGCACTAGTTATTATAGAGCACCAAAAGCCAGCTACTATGAGTGCAGAATAAAGGCGATGTCCTGTGAATGTTTATTCGTTCTTGTACCCGAGCGAAATCACATCCAAGCATTTGCAGTGAGTTTGTTGTTGATCAATGGGGAAGTTTTCTTGGCCCTTACATGGTTGAAATATTGATTAAGCGCTAAACTTTCCAAATGTACTTGAATATATAATAAACAAGTATTAATCCCTCAGGAATAGCATCATTGTTTTCCAGCATACACCCCTCCCCCCTTGCACGATGACAAATAATAATCCCGAAAAGATAGTGCACTTTGGAAGTCACCGATTTACCAACACAAATGTTGTATACTTCTCTATATGATAAATAATAAGGCTTCTACATCAATGACCGTGTTGGGTAATTAGGCAACAACTGCACATCAATAAGTTCTATTCACGTAGGTGAGTGCATCTTATTCCATGAACACGAATCTTTTCCGTATAATACAAGGGACCCGTCTCCTATGCGTCGTGCATTCATTACAATCGTCATTTGCAGGAACAGTTCCCTCACTGAAGTTAATCATTACCAGCTGTAGCACTGTTTTGGCTACCTGACGTATTTTAACAGATGTAACAGCTTTATCGAAATATCATACCACGTGACTGTTCCGTGGGGGAGGGGTAGGAAATCGGAAATTATATGTGGCCAATTCATCAGACTCGCAATGATGTAAAGTGGCTAAGTACATGGTGCACTTGGGGGATTTTAGAGACAAGACCAATGAGGCGCAATTGAAGGGGGCCAGTGACACAGGTAAAAAGGTGTGACACTTTGACAAGGTGGTGTGTAGCACTGTGACGTTTTCTATGATGAGAGAGTGAACTGATTACGACAAGCGGCCACGCAATATCATATTGCTTAGAAATCCCAGATCGGGTCAGCAAATAAAGTTAGCAAAGAAACATCTGCTTAAGACTTACCTGATTTAAAGAATGACATGAGTTCCAGATTGAGAAAAAAACCTCCCCCATTAAGATAGATGGACGGCCAATGATGACGTAACGCCATAATGCCTCAAACCCTGTATGATAATATGCCCCGGCGAAAGACATTCTTCATATCATTGATAGGTAGAGCAGGAGTTGCAGCTGATCATAAAATCACAAAGTAAGTTGACTCTGTGATCTCAACTCTCATAAAGTCTTTTCAGATCCGTGTTTGAACAATATGAGGTACAGCTCAGAATTGCCAGAAATAGTCGTACATACACCTTATGCTCTGCCTAATATGCTCATTCCTAAAGACAACACTCAGAATTTAAAGATACAATCATCAACGTATAAACTTAAGTTAATATTATTGTAACGTCAAACTACACTGGCCTACCGGTACCTGCAAGTTCCCTGATAATTGGTTATACGTTGTGGACTGTAGCTAAGCTATACCCCACACAACTGCTCCTTGTTTTCAGTTTTATTGCATCACTTTGTTGTCACAACCGCATCACTTTTCAGGTAGCAGCAATAGTGTTACGCCATTTAAGTCACTGATCACCAAATAATATTTTCTCCGCTAGGTTTCCAGAGTAAGCAGAGTGTTTAACTGTATTCATATCATTGTGACATTAATGAGAAATCGAATGATAATCACTTGTATGAGGGAATATATTTGCAACAGATGAGAAAGTAACTGACTTAATTCAATACCATCAGCGTAATTTGTCAATAATAACAGACCGCCCGGCATCTACTTCACTGAGGAGTAGCTATAAATGACCCAGCATTGCTGTAAAGTACGGCATTGTTGAAAGGGTAGTTTGGCGTCTCTCTGCAGTATTTAGATATCACCTAATTCCTACCTCGACCCGATCTTTAACACTGCCGTCCTGCATCATAATCATTACCGTGCCCTCAGCCTAATCTCAAATACGATGATAACAGCTCAGTGTCTATTTTTTGTCATCAAACTATAAGCTTTGACATTGAAAACAATTAAGCAGAAGATTGCCGGTAAAATATTATATGCATAGATCCGTTAGCATCTGGATAGGCGAGTCCGTTCGAGAGAATAATGCATACAGGAGTACACACACAGATGCACTATTAACAAATTTCAATTACATAAACGCTCGTTCATAAAAGCCGCTACAAACATATACTATAAGGACTTAAACTGGTGCTTCTAGCCCGAAAGAAAATACTTGAATGGCATATTTGGGGATGAGCAATTCTCTCAAACTGCGGCGTGTCATTAGGCAAAATTTGCCACAAAAGCAAATATAGTCCAATGTATCTCCTACGACAACAAATCATGATATACTAATTCAACGTCCAGCGAAATCTCAATTATACAGAATGTCACTGATATATGGTTTATTCATTCGTAATCAGCACCTCGTGCAGCTCACCGTGCAGCCCCGCAGAGCGTGTAGAATGGTAAGCCTTGACCATCAATTCCGATGTTTTCTTAAGTTTGATTATTCGATTATGTTAAATGATGAGGTTGACAGTTGGCTAACATAGGTCACTTGTTAATCCACGCAGCTATCTATTTTTACCATTCGCAAAGTTTGGCTTGGAATGACTCATATTGAAGAAAGCATCATTCATGTTATTCGACACTATTTTGTTTGACATGCAGATTGTTAATTTATCCGCGCTAATAACTGTCGCGGTATTCGTTTTTCATCACCTTTGAATCATCACAGTGAGTAATGATTAAAGTTACAAGGTACATGTGTCACAGCTTACTCGTGGTTTATGTGCATGGAAGTATATAACAAAATAACCCGATCAGGACCAAGACCATAAAGAAACGTGATATGCAATATTTGCCACCTGGTGAGTAGTGCCATGGCGCAACTTGAGTAATGCTAAACCAAAATATATACTTATGTGGTTCTTTCAATTTTCCTCAAGTGGAATGTTTCATGGGTTAGGATGTTCAACCCATGAGCGTGTAGAGTGATAGCAAAACGACTTGGCTATACACTCTGGGTCAGTATAGGAATGAGGAGAAACTTGTGTTCGTTCTTCCGCAGAGGAAACCCATCACGACCCAACGAATAGTGCATATATATTGAGCAACGTTCCGCAATATATATGCACTAAATGCTACCTATAATCTTGATATGCTTCGGAATGCTTCGTCATCTAGCGCAAATGCAATGCCATCCTGCTGGGACCACTTAAGCACGAACATGTGATTGATTGGCTACAATATTTTATATCCTATGATCGAGAGTTCCCTGGTCGGAGTTTTGCCTGTGTTTGCACGTAAATACCCATTCAACGTCGTCGATCCGCTTCGTATCACCCATAATTCGCCCACTTCGCTGTTACGGTGTTTACTGCATAAAGGCGGTTAATGCGGTCTGGCATTTTGGAAGGCATAGCTTGGTTAGCATCTGGATAGGAAGATAATGGCCCCGTGATTGCACGTTGTAGTGTGTGGTTCGCCTGGCGTAGGACATTCAACTGCGTTGTACTGTTTAGGCTGCGCATAATGACAATCGTCAATAAACGGTCTGATTATATATATTTATGAAGGTGCTTTGTAACATGTTATTCATTAATATAACGAGTACACACTGGCGACACAGGGACGGTTTCATAATGGACTACATATCAGTAACAAATAAAACATTTAAGATCATTATCACAGTACAACTGCCCTTGCTCTACAAAACAACGAGTAAAAACAATTGCTACGCCATGCATTTCCTTGGTTTATATGTAAATAAGTTTGGCATGACAATGTCTACATTTATAATTGCTGAATACTAAATGGTATGCTCAGAGTAAATAGATGACATTTTGTGGTAGCAATCCAGTGATTGATGTATTATTCACTGCACCTCATTGCTAGCACGTTGTGTACAGGTGACTTGGCTCGACAATTTAAAATCTCAACCCGATTCTAATTACTTTTGATATGCCAGCATATAGACAATGAATTCGACACAGTAACACATCTACAATCATATAAATGAACGCCGTAGCGGTTCGCCTGACTTATTAAGGGCTGATATTATATGTGGTTTAGCCCAATTGCAACCCATACGATAGCTGATGGATGCCAGTGCTTTGCGAACCTGAATTGACGAGGTTTCCAACGGTTGAATACACAAGGGGGCTCTGACTGCTGGGCTTAACTGAAGTTATGCATATATTCCACTACATGTATCCAATGTACTCCACTTAAGTGATTCTGTCCTGTGTCGAAAGTGACCTCCCCATCAACAACATCCCTATGTATGTGGCTGGTAGCTTATTGGAAAGGGAGGCAATTTGCGGCACTGGTTATACAGCAAGCAGTTGTAGTTGACAAGTTGGCGTAGGCAAGGTGTTTCAACTATCTAAGAACCAACCTCCTCCTGAATACATAGCAGTCCACATTTTCCGAATATTTGTTATCCAATGAGGCACCATTATTTGAAATTCAGTTCCATCGTGTGTTTTATTAAATGACATTTATTATGTAGATACTTATCTTGCGTACCCTCGACATGAGGTAAAATGTCGGTGAATATGAATTTGTTAGCTAAACAACAATGTTGCTAATGACAAAAATGTGATGAACTCATGTTTAAACAAATAAACGAGTCGATTAATTAATAGATGCAGCTCAACATGCAAGCTCAACATGCAATCAAATCTTCTCAGAAGAATGAGTAGCCCAATTACCCGTAACATCTGTTCTCAGTTGTTATCTTGCGATCACAAACAACATGCATATATTCATCGAATCGAAAAACGCTGTTGACAAACTGTTTGACCAACTTCAATCGGCACCCACATGAAGGTCACTGTTCTGGCAGGCTATGTGCTAGCATACTTAGTTTATTACATTAACATATCAGTCGATAAATGCGATTATTGGTGGTTCGAGTATAACGATAGAGACTTAATGAACGGGAATATTTAACCGCCCCAAAGGAGTGATAACATGTAGGCCAGTAAATTCAGATCGGGCGTCGTTGTACGCATTGCAATCCCTTCCAAGTACTCTAATATTAATATCAGGCGCTGGCAACATAAGCATTCTAAAACCATCACCAAGCATCAACAGAAAACATATCAAGAGACATTTTCCATAATCCAACCACGTTACTATGTAATAATCAACATAAGCAGATCTTGTATAGATAGTTAATCGCTCATAAGTGCGTTTGACGGCATTAGGATTAAACGATAATGGTCACGGGTACGTTGCATCTTGGCTCGAGCGAGCGCAGTTTTTCACTTTCTGGTTGAGGTTCCATTGTACCTTTTTGCTATCCGTTGTAACAATAGCATTGGTATAAATGAAATTTGTTTTTGTGTCAAGAAGACATATGGCAAATCATCAATTATATTCGTCCAGAAGGTCAATATGTGTAAAAACCGAGGCCACGATCAACTTAAATCAAGCAATCATACAATATATATGCGTGCAGTGTGAAAAAAGAACAGGCTTAGACTTTTACACGCTATGCGGGGTATTATTCTGTGCCTACTGGCTTGGTGAATGCGATTACCGTATAAGGATATAACCCAATAATGATAAATGTAAAACACTTGTATGAGTCGATATATCAATATATGCAATACATATATATATATGTATATATATATATATATATATATATATATATATATATATATATATATATATATCATATATATTGCATATATTGATATATCGACACATAAGTGTGTCCTATGTATATATTTATATATATATATATATATATATATATATATACGCATATATATTTATATATATATATATATATATATATACATACACATATATATTTATATAAATATATATGCATATATATACGTATGTATATATATATATATATATATATATATATATAT
The DNA here is from genome assembly GCA_034190875.2 of Urechis unicinctus. Taxonomy (NCBI): domain Eukaryota; kingdom Metazoa; phylum Annelida; class Polychaeta; order Xenopneusta; family Urechidae; genus Urechis; species Urechis unicinctus. The sequence goes on from CM067356.1 coordinate 24,099,175, forward strand.
ATATATATATATATATATATATATATATATATATATATATATATATATATATATATATATATATATATATATATATATATATATATATATATATATATATATATATATATGAAGGAATACTAGACACATTGTCACGCGCGTTTTTGCCAGACCATTGCGTTTTATTCCAATACACCCATACGGCTGGCTATTAGAGGCTATGACTTATCGAGGTTCATTTTCGATTTGGAGTAGCATATGCTCGAACATTGGAAAATGTATAATATAATATAGATTTAGCTTTAAACTTTGCCAGGGCAAGCAAACTTTAAGCGCGTTATGACGGCATCATATATTTCGAAACCAGAAATCTCAGGAGCATATTTTGTGACCTACAGATTTAATCACTCCCGTAAATACAACGTACCACAAACATGGATTCAAGTTAACGCACCATCAGTGTCCCCCTTTCCAAGGTTTACACAATCAATTAATATATGATATATATCGTTACAATTTTGAAGTAATACTTTTATGATCTGCCGTCTCTATATATCATAAATGCTGTTCCCGAAACAACAAGCCCATACAGCTCGCAAAGGACATATGGTCTCTATCCGAGGTGCATATTATCATCGTTTGTAGAGAAGCATATGCCTTTTATCGCTGCTCCACATTATTGAGCAACCTCCCCGTAAAGAGCAAGCTTTCATGTATCTTCGTGTGACAATAGTGCAGCTCACAGCATGGTGATATTAGAGGGCTGGTGAAATTACTGTCTTCATCTGATGAGCAATAACACCGCTAAGGCCATCTGTAAAGGTGATTTCTAATCAACAAGTAAAGCCCCGCAATTTAACATTTGCTAAACATCCTAGTCTGTTAACTTTCAGCAGTACACCGTTTATCTTTCATATGTATGCTATACAAGCACCACAACAATTAGCAGGAAGGAAGAAAGTTTTAAACCGTCTTGCAACAGGAACACAGTCAATGAATTGGAATTGTAGTTCTAAGGAGATGCAACATATCGGGTAATTGGACCAAGCAAAACCAATGATGTGAGGTATTACTACGCAATTTCGTTTCAATCACGTCTTAGGGGAGATGACTTGTGCTCTCAGCCTCATTTGTCACTTAGCAACGAGCGTCCAAGCAATTGGTGCTACGAGATTGCGTTTCCTGTTAATTGAATGCATCTACTTTGAAAGACTTTCGTATTTATTACCAGCAGGATGTCATTAAGCAATATGAAACAAACATTGTGGAAGATCTTTCGCTTAGACGTCTATGATGCGTCCTTCTCTGAATGATGCGAACAAATCCTATCAGAGCTGTACAGTGCCTTATCTGTGTTTTTGTGATTTATTTTGCAAATTTACTTTACTGACAAATATTGCAATACATTGTTTTTTGACGGTGACGTATATCGTTATATTGTCATCAGTGTATTTTAATGAAAGCCATTTACGTAACTATCGATTCGAATGCGAATATAATTATTTGAATTAACTTGTAAAGGTTGCTTGTTGTTCCTATCTTTGATATTCAAGACCAAACATCAGAGTAAACTACACAATGCATATGCGCAATGTGCAATTTACTTAATACCCAATCAATTTTATTGCATAACAGTGCCAAAATGCCTAGGTACATGTGTGAATATTGTATTCAGGTTGGGGAATGCTGTTTCGAGCAAACTTTATTATTTTTAATTGAAATTTCAGCATGGCTGTTATCTGTTTATGTACAAGATATTGTTTGGAACGTGCTTGATGGAACACATCATTTGCCAATTTATTATAATATGTAGTGACGCAACCCGCCAATCAGAATGATCACATTTGCATGCATTAAAGCAAACAACCCATGGCGCCTTGCAAATAACTAATTATTAGAGTACCTCAGCACAATTTCGCATTCCATCGCAGCTGCCAGCTGCAAGCAATTTCCAACATTTTCCGCCAGCAAACCTATAATAGTTTAGGGGGTAGTGCCAATATGTCAAGAATGTGGTTAAGGATTATCCAAGATTTTCCGACAATATTGCCCGGTCATTGTTCGGTATGAAAAAGACCAGCTGTAGTCCATTACGCGTAACACTTGCAATAATACGGTGCTTGATTGCGATTAACTTGACGATTGGTAAAGGAATCCTGTCGGCGAGTTTTTCGACTGATGAATGATTCTCTGCCTCATTTGGCGGTTAAGGTAAACGGCGATACAGTTGCTGGATCATGCTGCGACGGCCATCTTCAAAATATTCCAGTGCGGAGTACGTACAATATCCAGCCTATTACCGTTAGGTGCATTGGTATGTTTTTATAATATGATCACAAACTTTGTGTCTTCTAAGTTGATAAATTGCCTACCATTACAGTGATAGAGCATCCGATTGGTGTAAAGCGCAATAATTTGTAATTTTCCTTAGACTGGTACTAATATAACATATCAATATATCTTAAACACGAATGGATCATTGTTTATTCTAAAGTATTGACCGGGCAACAATAGGTTATTGTTTATTGACAGTATACCTGATTTGTAAGCATCAGCGCGAAGCTAGATCTGTGGTACAATCCAAGCATAATGCACACTTCCAGGCAATTGCATCTCATTTCCATATCCACAGGTTGCCGGATATTAAAGTATGTGGTTTTATAGAGGGTCTTATTGGCGTTGGGTAGGCTCGCATGATAATCAGTTTTACCGTGGTTAATATAATGCTCTTTTGTGGGGTGTTCCAAGAACCAACACGGTTACTTCTTAAGCATGTTGAGTGCCAGAAATGAACACCACTATGCACTCTTGGTCACGTGACAAATGTAAGTATTATTGTGTTTTAAAGTAGGAATATGAGGCACATGATGCCGTGACAACAGTTAGTAAAATTTGACGAATGGGTAATCTAGCTGTCTCAATATGTGCGTTTGCGATGACAATATGAACTAACCAAGAAGCATGTTAACGTTATACAGAGGTCGGCCCTAGCTCCATATTACGCACATTAGGTGGAGCATGACCTCACATTTGTTATTCGAGGAAAGTGAATATTTCATTCATCATAAAATTGAGTGCTTCTCAACGTCCGTGAATTTAAGTGTGTAGATTCTTACGAATAATGGCATGTGATGTCAACCGATGAGCGCAGTTTGCAAATAAAACTACCGTATTAATGTAACAGATTGAGCATGTCAAAATGCAAATGTATTAACATCAAAATATACTACTTCGAAGGATATCAATATTTCTGGTTTCATAATGATTCAGTTGATTATCTAACTTGCTTATAGGAAAGCAATTGACACAAGGTGACAGTTTGGGCAATTAAGGTCGCAATCATTGAACAGTAATGTGAGGATTTTTGTGAAGCACATTTGGAGTGCTAACATGTAGACAGTGTCATCTGTGTCAATGTTACGGTTTAGTTTGGTCCGACCAGCGTTAAGTATTCGCGACTGATATATCTAGCATCTATCCCTTAATCTATCAATCGCGCAAAGAGTCAATGATCACATGATTTGTATGAATAAGTTCCCGATTATTGTGCAGGGACAGACAAAACCCATTACAGTTGTTTGATAAACATATTAAGCAAGCAATAGTTTTGAATAAAAATGAAATCATAATAAAGCATAAACATTAAATGTCAGTGGAATCCAGAACTAAACTGCCAACACGTGTTTGATTATCGACCAGGCACATTTGTAGGTTCAAATAATATGTTCTTATGTTCTTTCCTGACTTTTCAGACGAAACAATGCATAATTATTTGGAATTGTATGTAGGTGCTTGAACTGGAAAACATGAAATCAAGCAATATTAAGGCCATAAATTCTTGTTTTACAACACACTTATAAAACGAATGTCTGCTTTCTATCAGGAGCAGTAGTATGAAAGAAATTATCTTGGAGATGCAATAACTCGATAATCATCTTGAAATCTCAACACTGCAGTGAAAGTTACTTGAAATTACTGTCTTTTCTTAAGCCTTTTGATGTTTAAATATCGCTGAAAAACACCAACTGCATCGACGTCGGTAACTGCAAAGGTTTATTAAGACTCTAAAAAAGACGAATAACTGTTACTCTTTTCAAAAGCCAGTGTCTTCCATCACTATAGTGAGCAGGAGGCTGATTTACATAGGATGCTTCTGTCTAATGCCAAGTAGTAGTTTACAAAACTCGTGGCAGTCCTGGGTGTGATAAGTCTTTAAAGGCAGCTGCATGGATTTAACAATCATTGTTTTAGAGGATATGGTTGTTGATCAGCGCTACTATATGGAAAGACGTTGGTGCTTATAATCACGCCATTATTTGTGCGTTGTTGTTGTCTAACGGTACGATAATGTAACAGGGCCTGTAGCGATTTGTCTAGCTCATTTAGGTGTAATATTGTACGGTGTTTTTGCCAAAGTGCAACACACACGACAGCTGAGGGATGCTGGTGCTTGGTGAATTTGACGTGATGGGGTTTCACATATAGAATAACGTTTTGTTACGTTTCGAACACGTGGTTGGCTCATATGGTTCTGAAGACTTGGCCGAATAGTGAGTTGTCAATAATACTTTTGGTTCACTTTATTGTTCTCGTGGTTTGTGTTCTCCTTTTTACATCGGACACTGCATAGCGACAAACGCATCAGTCTACATCTAACGCGTATGAAGTTGATAGCAATTTACGACGAATATAATGCAATATCATGCCACCTGACGTGGTTAGGGTTCAGCAGGGGCTGGGGCTATGGTCAAAGTTGAATAACTCGACTAATGCCGGCAAACTGGTTTTCAGTTGGAATCATCAGAGAACGCAGTTACAAAATTAATTCTAATTGCATGTGAATGTTAAGGTCTGATCGTGCCACAAACCTAATTACACGCGATATCACTACTGCAGCGTTATCATTCTAAAGTAGATGTACATATTGGACATAAACAAAACGGAAAACCTCAACAAATGAGTCGAACTAATCGATACCCCGGACCATCGCATCAGCCGGGAGGGGTTGTGTATAGGTGAAGAAACTTGCGGCGTAGATCTACTAGCTCATCATTCAAATGAAGAGCTAATGTGCTATGCATATATTGGCTGTGAATCTTTATAACTATACCGTTTGTTATAACAATTGCTGGATATTTAGCAATGGTTATTTAGACGTGGTGATTATTCGATGGCGTATAGTAAAAATGAAAACACGATTGTATCAAGCCTTCCTCAGTAAATCTCCATGTATCGGTGCATTCGTCAGACAATATGTGAGATAATCAAGGGTATAATTGTCAGCGTTATAAAGCAATCCAGATTAAGGGCACTCCCAAGGACAGAACATCCCATCTATATATTCCTGCAGTGGTCTGTAGTAAGCAACATAATACAGATAAGTGAGCTGCTGCATAATGTGAGAGGGTTGGCCTTTGATATGCTTTGAAGGCAGCACATGCATGACAGTGATAGCACAAAATACTGGCCGTTAATAGTGTCAGGAAAGCGTGAACCCAAGGTCAAGTCCAAATTCCTCTTAAAGCTGAGACTTGTATATGGGGAAAATGCTTAGGTATCAGAAAAAAAGGCCCTAATATTGGCAATTCACTCGTTAATCATTAGCTACCCGGCAATTGGTACCATTGCTGAGCAGTGAATATTTGTCATTATTGCGCGCTGGAAGAGAATGTGGGTGTGGTTCGGCCGGGACTGAATAACATGGCGCCTTGATTAACCTGACCACGGCTACTGCCAGTCGTGGTCATTGCCATTTGGGCACATTATATGTTGAAACACTGCTACTACAATCTGCGTGGCTCCTGTTGTAATATAACGTGAATATCGTTCCTAACAATGACATCGCAATATGTATGAACTCATGATTATAGAAATACAGAACGCGTGTGGCCAAAGTATTTAGTTCCACTGGATGGTTCGATGGGGAGCTATCGAATCAATGTTTCACTCTACTTTCGGCAAAATACATGGCTACCCGTTTTTGAGTCGTTAATATAAACATTTATTGTATATATGTTGTGGTGCGCTAAGCAGGCTATAACGTGAGATACCAGAACACCAACAATCCTTATGTTGGGCCCAGCCGTTAGAGGCAGATATAATAAAGAATTATTAGATATTATTAACTCAATTACCTCTTATTCAGCAACACACATCATGTCGAGTGGCAAATATAACCACAATAATAGCTTCAGTTTAACCGCATATCGTTTTTGGCTCCCGTATTTAGCTGGCTTGTGCCCGAGTCTTTGTGGGAGGTCATGCGGCTCATAATGGGCAGATCAGAGTCGGCCTACAAGCAGGAACCATCTTTCCTCCTTTCACTTAAATCTAAACGACATTCTTTCGGACCTTTCGTCGTGCCTTTAGAACATTCAATGAAGAAAACATAAGACTCCTTTTGGCCTACTAGTGCGTTGTCTTGTTGATTCATCCCTGAGCAACTTCATCTGCATCTTTAAGCACAACAATCAGTTATCTTCTTTGTTGCAAATTGGGAAAACGACATTAGCTCTAAATGAGTCAGGTGATTGTAACGTTGTCTTTTTACATTGTATAGTATAGTTAGATACATACAGAAACAGAATACTCATTACGCCCATAATGTTTCCTTTGCAGCAGACGGAAGAACGAAAAAAAGTATCTCTTCGTCCCTATGCTGTCTATTTTGCTATCACTCGCCATGCTCATGGCACGTCCCAGAAGAGGGAGAAATTTACAAACTACTTTCAGAACGAATATCATGCAATCCTATCCACATTCACATCAACCTTCAATAAACCAAATCCGGTCACTTACGGATAGGATATAAGATGCCATTGCCTGGAAGTGTGTTTTTATATGTAGATATTACGTGCATATTTAGCTTATTTGCATATATCTCACGAGAGAATAACTGTTATAATTATCGTAACAATCATCGACTCATGCACATGCAATTAAATTTCAATGATTTAATGGTAAAATATTTAGGATTGAAACGCCATCGTGGCCTGCTAAGGTGTTTACTTGGTCATTACTAATATGTGCATGTGAAGTACCTCTATCCAGCCTAGACGAAGCCATATTTTGTTGTTGTTGTTGCTATTGTTGTTGATGCTATTGCTATTCTAAGGTCTGGCAGGATTTTCCGTACACAAACTAGTAGATTCTTAACCAGATCCTTGTAATGAACAGACTACTCTTACTGAAAGAGATGGCAAGGAGTCCGTTTATACGCCATAAGACTGGTGCCTTACTAAACTGGTAAATTGCTACACGGAGGTTACATAGTCTAATAATTGGTGATTTATAAGGCGACAAAAGGCAGAATCAGTTTACCCAGAGGTCTCTCTGGAATGAGATTGGCTTGATAAATTGACAATAGATGTTCCTTCTCCGTTGGGAGTGCGCGTTAACACATGCAAATGTTTCAAAATATTCTTGACTGTGGCACGTTGTATATAAATCATGCATCATAGAATAAGCGAAGGTCAGAGTGTCGGGAAAGACGAATGTAAGGCAGGTGTTTCAGGCCAAATATATATTGCCTCAATCTAAAACTGGCACGCATTTTTGAAAAAAGAGCATAATAGAAACGATGTTATAATCAAATAAGGTTTCTTTTATATGGATACGGATGTCATGTGATACGTAGGATAAAAAATAATTAACAAATGCCGCTGTGTGTTCAGCTACAGTAAATCATGTTTTAATTGGAAACTGATGCTTGCTTAAATAATGAAATTAAAGTATTGTACCGTATAAGTATAACGGTTACAACATATCGTTGTATGAGTCACGCCTTATATAAATCGTGCAAATTGAAATATTATTTCCTGTAAGTCAAACACGACATCATCAAATAGTATATTATGAACTACGGAATCTCGAGTCCCATTTCATTATACCCCACCCCATCTCAGAGATGAATGCAACACATTTAGCTGTGTTTGTTTTATGTTTGCACATCGGCGTAGAATCCCTTCCCATGAGTTGCATCCGTGCGTGTTTGCATTACATGGCACAATATCACACACATTACCTTGAGTTGGATATAAAGATGAATGCTGAACGTACAACAAGTGGCCAAATCTTCTTAGCTAAGTGGTCCTATGTCGTATATCGAATGTGTCGTACAACGCAAGCATATATCAAGCTGTATTTCAAGTAAGCACTGTATCCACACCATTTACAGATTTTTATAGGCGTGACTCTAGAGACATTCGCGTGGCTGATAAGTTACACAATGGCGACAAAATTATCATGTGAAGGGCAACTTAAATCACTCGAGGCTATTGATGATCACCAGCTGGAGGAATCTTCAAATATCTGCAAACAATAGTAGAAGCTTGAAGTGGGCAACGAGTAACCATAGTCATAGCGCCATCTAGTAGACCAAGGAAGCAAACCACTACATTAGTATTCATGATCATTGCAAATACATCATGATCAAGCTGTCTTTCCTGTGACATGAGTGTCTTAGACATTGACTCCTCACTGTAATGATTTCAGCCGTGCCAGTTTGTGTTACTGTTTAGCACAGTACTTTTAGGTGGTAAACACCGGTTTTTATTGACCAGATGATTGTTCTGACAGGCAGCATAATGTTGTGGACGTATCTGGCAATGAGCTTTACAGGGTTCCAAAATAAAGTGTCCAAACAGGGTTACGAGACATGCTACAAGAAGCAAAAAATTTTACACCCAAGCCCAACAAATTTATCTACGTTTAAAGCACCTGTCAGTCATTCATACATGCAACAATCAGCGTACTTTCCTTGTCAGGCTGCACACAACGGGTTAAAAATGATAAGCTCTGTCACAGGCTAAAGTCGCAAAATGCAGGATTGTTTTGCAAAACTGCAGATGACCCGCTACTCAGTATAATGAACCAATTCCTGTATTCCGCGTGGTTTTAGGCTTTGATCGATCTCAGTTCTTGCCAGGGATAATGGGCAAGCACCCAAAGCTTATTGCTATTGCTTGATAGTTCGTTTATTATTTAACAAAATGTTCATGGTAGTTTTTATATAGCTGATGATAAACCATGACATTTGGCCCAGATCCATTTATTTGAGTTCCAATAACATATGTAGATAAAACATCCAAAGCTAAATTATTTAATATATTTCGCAAGCTCGGCCACATTTGTATTAACCAAATCTAATACAAATACATGACCAGTGATGACTGGCAAAAACGTGGCTATTGTCGGTTTCTTCATAGGGCAAGCTATTGTAGCATTTGAGAGGTAGTGTATATTTGCGGACAATCAACGTCATGTAGCCGCAGCTAGTACCAATTTGTTTTGCTATTGCAGGATAGTTTTTAAAGCTGTACACATTTATCAGATATCTGCAAACAATTTTCCCTAGTTCTATCTCAATAGACTCAATATCAGCGATTTTCTAGTTGTTGCATTTCTGACCAAAGCAACGTCTACAATGCATGCATGCGAAAGATATCGCTGTAATTCGTATCATTTCCAATTTTAACCTTCACTTAGTTTACCACGAACTGTGTTGCATTGTGCATCATTGCGGCAAAAGAACACAATCACATTGTGTTTACCACTCTGAAATCCTCTGTGCTCTTGGCGAAAGTTGTAATGAGAGTGCGAGTACAACTGTACGGACAAACGCAGTTAGCGTATATCATTTAATGTCAACGGATGTCGTTTGTATACACAGAATATAATTTCTAGACTATGGCTATGCGTTTATGTCACATACATCAGACTCTACCACCTTAATTTGGTGAAGACAACAACGTCTACAGTTAAACCTCGAAGAAATGCGAATTGTAGGCTTACTTCTCCCTCCTCGGCAAACCACTCTTTGACCAATATGCGCATTCGTCCCTACCGTGCATTTATCCATGTTAGATATAACTATGTTTCAGCAAAGCACGGGTAACAGCACTTCGTTGGCTATGCAATCAATTTATTATAGTGGTCATTGTGTTTCTCTCTCCCGTAGTATTTTTGGATGTTCATTTTATTTGTAATATAGTCAAGTCACAAAATAGACTGAATATAATAAAATGCAGACCTTAACAGATTCATATTGGAATCGCCTTACTGATGTGGACTAGGGAAGCATTCGATATTTGTACTTAAGCGTGTACCGAAAATAAGTTGCCACACCGAGTTAGAATTAAAACTTCTTTCCCTTTCATAGGTTATATTTTTTAAGGCATTTCTCCTACGTACACCCTTCAAGGTCACACATCCGAATGGATATTCAGAATCACAGCCTGAAATTGTAGTTTTGCCATATGCATCTTCGAGGAGACTGATCATTTCAGCGTAGGTGACAAACACGAAATTGTCTGTACCGTTTCCAATTATGCTTAGGTTTACTGCCTATTCATTCACTAATCGAATTGATACGGATAAATTATTATTAAAGTTATATTGCAGAGTGTTTTGCTAAACTAGGTGTAAATATGGTTGCTCTGTTACAGAACATAAACAAGAGCCTTTGCTCAAATTAACTGGATGACTCAGTAGTACAGTGATCAAAACCTACTGAGTCCATGTGAATAACGTAGCGATGACGTAGCAATAATCTTCTGCATTGGTTGTTTGATGTTTCAGCTGACAGTCTGATTGTAATAAATACGAAAGTCCTTACACGCTGCATTCGCTTGTAACGAACTCCATAGCATTAAATCAGCTGCTTGGGCAAAAAGGCCTATTTTGGCATGGTGGGATATGATACTGAGAGTGTCCTGGTCAAACCCTGAATGACGTTATTGAAACAAAACTGCTACGAAACAATTTCTCGCATCGTTGGTTTTGTGTTGCAGAATCACCCGTTAGTCGTTTAGACTGTATCAGTATATTGGAAGACTCTTACACACTATTTTCATACAGCGAATATTTTTGTGCTAAAATACCATGCGTGCGACTGGTATTTATTTACTCTGGGTAATTTACCTCATGGCATATGTCGTTGTAGGCACATTATCTAGTGATCATGTAAATGATACTGACTTTTCATTAAGCTTGCAATTCAATATCACTGTATGATTGTCCAATATTTTGTTTAATAAGTGCAGCAATATATAAGCCAATCAAAGTCTATTACCGAACGAATGGTGTATATCCATCGCTTGAAATGTTTGCATAATCATTATACTTTGCGTTCGTTTTACAACATAAGGTTTCTTGCTGATGTGCTTGCTAAGGTATATATTCATCATTTTGTTTGGTTATTTAACAACCTGTCTTTCATAAAATAATCAGCAACCCAGATGGTAATACAAAGTGCGATTTCTAGCAATATTTGTAAACTCAGGACAAAGCTGTCAAGCATTTAAGGAGCTTTAGAAGGTTGTTATCCAACATCACTAGCATCCACAAACCCATCAACCCGTGGACGGAGAAATACCTAAACTTAATTGAGTATTGTTATCTTCCTGCCAAACATTAAAGATTCTTTTTCAAGACATTTGAGTGAATGATAAATTTTGCTCAGAGACAAGACAAATGCATAAAAGATATGGCTCATTAGTGCGGTGCAATCCTTTGTCGTGACATAAAGCTGATGACGTGATTCAGTAACAGCAATTATATACCTCATATAGATAACATGGTCGATAGAGCATGGCAATACCGTCTACTCTGTCGATGTACCAAGCAAGCCAGGCAAAACAAACAGCTAGAGATTATCAGAAAACAGCCCAGGCGGCGTCTGCTTCAGGCATCAATTGGTCAATCATCTTTGACGGAGATGTTTATTTTTTCCCTGGTGTTCAAAGTGAATACGATGTTTACTGCTCTGTTGTTTAATTTCTGGTTATGCCATTAGCTTTATTAATTGCAATGGATTCCTGTTGTCTGCCCACCCCCCACCCCCACCCCCCACCCCCCGAGTGATTTGACTGCCACACCAAACCCAACAGTTACAAGATAAAACCTTGACAAAATACCTACATGTACAAACACAAACCACGTCAGATCAATAAGCAACGACAAGTTCACCTGGTGGTCAGATGTACAATATTACGTTGGTTATTCTAGTCATTGCTTTGAGTGGGAACTATCGAGCAAATCTCGTTTTGGAGGCCATCTATAAAGTCAATTTGTATTGCTTGGCGTCCACCTAATGTAATCTTTCAAGCCAGCAGTATATATTGTTATTTATGTCGCAGAAAAGACCACATCATGCACGAAGTAACTGCGTGGGAATATTCGACAGATGGTCTCCCCTTGAAATAGCCATGCTGCCCTTTTTACTTATCTATAGGCATTCATTTCGCGCATTAATTAACCGTCGGTTACCTTTGATGCTATTTTGTTTTGCTAAAGCAATATTAGAATTGTTTTTGTAATCACTGCCCATGCATTTGACCTTGCGAATTTATCATGTAATCTCATCTAATCTTGCAAGTATAAGTCATGGAATCCGAGGCAGTACACATAAATATAATTATCCACAGCCTGACAGACCAGTCAAATCAACGCCATCATTCTTATTTTGTATCAGAAATAGTTCCTGGCATCCAATGTAGATTTTATAATTTAGTTGCGGAATAGTTCATTAAAAACTCTTATAGATCATGTATCCTTGTCTTCGGTCGAACCATTATATGCAAAATGGATCCGTTTCAAGCAATATATTGATATCGTCCGAAAGCGTTATGGCATTTGATGGGAACTCTGCAATAAGAGGTGATCGCATTAGGCCATCAAACATACATTCACGAGTATTCCAATCCAGAGTCAATTGAAATTTCATTGTAGCAATTTAATCTGCAAGCACGTAATCAAGTTGGGCTCACAAGGCGGAATGAGAATGGATTGCATCGAGATTTCCTTTTTTTTGATATATACGAGAGAGCCAAATGCCAATAGACTCTGCCAAATAGACAAAATCAATGGCTGCAGGCTTTCTACTCCGATATAAATCACAACATTTATAACCCCTGTGCGTTTTACATCGTTATTCGGTGTAGTATAAAATTCTAGCTAAGAGATATCGTTCAATTCGAAATCAGCGAACATCATTGTTTCAACTTTAAGCAACTTCACCTAATAAAGTGATCGCATATACCAACCAGCAGGCATAATATCACACCCGGGCAATATATCTTACAATCTACGCCTGGACTTTATAACGTGATTTGAGCACGAGGTAGGCTATATGATACGAAATTCTTTGTTAATCGTAACCAGGGTTGTGATATAAACAGACGGCCTCGGCAGATTTAAACAATGTATAGTTATATGTCAAGACTCAAGGTCGTGAGATCAGGATTGCTCCTATGCTCTGCCACATTATGTTTGTATATCCAATGACATTAACTCATTTAAGAACTTAATAAATGTATTACGTTACATAATGCGTCTGAAGTTGAAAAAGTACTGCAGTAATTTGGTGATATAATTATTAAATCGAATATTCCATTCCAAATGATCACAATCGATCACAAATATCTAGGAGAGTTGTCATTCGTTAGCATGCCATATGTGTTTAATCTATCTCATTGCTGGGATAACAAAAAACGTACTTCAAAATGCGCCTGTCAATTTTTGAAACTTTATCCTATCTGCTCGAATTCATCGACATTTTATTTATTTATCTGATTGTCTTAGTGGAATAATGCTCTTCGTTTACATGCTCATATTTAAGGACAAAACAATATTCTTTACAATTGTGCTAGAGTTCTAGAGTAATTATTCATTCCCGGATGTACATTGTCATGTGCAAGAGAACGCCTGATGCGTTATGCCATCATAACACACCTTAATGCCTTGCATCGGCAGGACTTGCCAACAACCTGCATATTTCGTCCCCTTAGAACAAAACGCACAAGCTTGGCATTGACCCGCTTTCTAAGATTCTCCAGAGTTGTTCATCAACTTGTATAGGTTTTTTTTCAAAGTCGCCAGTGGCCACCTTTCTGAGATCCGTATTCATTCTGATGTTGGGCTCCATCCATGGTCTCTGGCCAAGGAGAGAGCTATGTGAATCTCTCTAAGCCTCATCCCGAGAGAGAGAGAGAGAGAGAGAGAGAGAGAGAGAGAGAGAGAGAGAGAGAGAGAGAGAGAGAGAGAGAGAGAGAGGGAGAGAGAGAGTGAGAGGGAGAGAGTGAGAGACAGAGAGAGAGCGATTTAGATACCTGTAGTGGATCACGTACTTGCGTAGGTTGGGTACCATTTTCTCATCCCCAGAGGGGGTTCCCACTAGTTTGACAACCATTCCATTTTTCGACAGCATTCGGTCCTCTGTACACTACACATTACAGGATGGTTTGTATGGCCATCACATCTCAGCACTTCATATCCATAGCCGCAGCTCTCATGTTGATCCATCTTCTGAGTGTTGCTCTTAGGCCCAGTGTAGGGCCTGCAATTTTGACTGTAAATGCCTCAAAGTGGGTGTGGATAATGTAGAGGGCCAGAAGCTGCTTGTGTCAGGTTTGAAGGGAGAGCTTGATTTTCCCCTCATTTGCTTATTTGGCATCTCAATCCGATCTAGGTTGTTTTTCTTCTCGACCTTGTCAATCTGGGATATCAGCGTGGGGGTATTGATACATGTAGGCTGTCTTGGTCGTTTTAGTATGACGTTTGTTTTGTATGAATTGTTTATTTGTTCAAAGCAAACTGAATAGACCACCAAAGACAATTATGGTCTTTATTTTTAACATTTATTATTGTTTTCGTTTTTGCAGTTATTTTATGAGACACCTCTGAGTGGCTGGTGGCGAGATATGTCTAGCCAACGAGTTTTACCTTCTTCAAATACCCAGCCGAATCCTTTCTGCGTCCAATTTTCAAACCGTTCTTAGGTATCAACACCACGCCTGTCTTGATAATCTCATCAGGAGTTAGAATTGACTCGAAGTGCAAGCTGGAACTCTATTCATTTCAGCTGTTTAATTTCAAAGTCAATTTTGGTATGCATCAGCATATTCTTGAAGAACGCATGTGTGTCCTTGCTGAGGGGGTAACCCTCAGGGGCACCTGGTAGTATTTATTGGCCCCTCTGTTGCCCATACTTTCAATAGTCTAGTGGATCCGACGCCATACTTTTTTTTCGCGGCACCAAAAGAGATTTTCCCCTTGTCTGCACCGAGGGTTTGCACTACTTCTTCGGAGAGGTATTCTGCGGATGGCATAGCTTTGTAGGCTATAGGATAGACCAGGATTTGTAGGCTATAGGGCAGACAAATAGATCGCTCTGGGCAGACCAATGTAACCGATGGGAGAGGCTCTTTAGGCTATAAGGCAGACCAGGCTTTGTAGGATATAGGGTGTAACAGGCTTTCTCGTGCCGAGGGCAGACCATTGCAGGCCGTATGAGGCTTTCTGGTAGAAAAAAGATGAGCGATGATATGGTTCGATTTGTGGTTCCAGAAGAAGATTAGCATCAACTCTAGGTAGCCGTAACAGGAATTTACGCGTTTGAAGGCTATAGGTCAAACCAATAAATCGCTTAGTGTAGACCAATGGATCGCTTGCTTGGTGTAGACCAATGGATATGACAGATCAATGTATCGCTTGCTTGGTGTAGACCAATGGATAAGGCAGACCAATGTATTGCTTGCAGATAGATCGCTTGGGGTAGACCAAAGAAACCATTGGGAGAGGCTTTGCATGCTATAGGGCAGGCAAATAGATTGCTTAGGGCAGACCAAAGAAACCATTGGGATGGAGGCTAGAAAGAACACATGCTGGGAGGCTTGTTGGTTCGAATGGGCAAAAACCAAGTAGCCGAAAACAGGGTAGCCGTGGTATCTTTGTAGGCTCCAGGACAGGCTAGGCTTTCTGTGACGGAGGAGAAGTCCATTGCAGTCCATAGGGAGCGGAGAGCAGACCATTGCAGGCCATATAGAGCGGTGTTAAGAGAGTGACAGTTTGCCAGTGGGTCGTTCCTTTTGTTCTTATATCCTATGCCACAAACAATCCTTTCCTCTTTTGCACTTGCAACCTTCCTGCAAGACCTGGGTTTCAATTGCATAGCGTATGCACCACATCAAACATCGAATGTCTTTGTTTTCGATGTTCAATATGGTCTTGTTGCGGAGTATTTTCGCGTGTCTACAGTGTCGTCGCAGACCACTTTTTCGATCTCATCTTGACGGGTTTTGGTAAAGGGATTCTCTTTCTCCAATCTTATCAATCTGGATGCCTTCGACTAAGTGGTCGGGTGCTCCCGGTTGTGTACAAATTACTTCTTGGTTTGTGGTGTTTGTACGTCTCATCTCCACTTCGGATGCAAGTGTATATGCTGGGCCCCTATCTGGTATTGTCACTTGGCCTCTCTTTGCCCTACTGCTCCAGAAACGATGTCTTGGTATGCATTCTTCGATAGTGCGCTCTTGGAAGGCATGGTATTCTATAGTGGTCCCATTTGTTGAACACGTTGCCCCTACAGTAAAAGTTGGTAGTTATGCAGCCTTGTTGCGATCCTTGGTAGCTCTGCCTATGTGAACAAGACTGTATCCTGCTGTTGGTTGCTCTGGAAAAAAGTATCTCTGTGTACAAACCTATCTATGTCGGCAGCTGGTGGTGTTTGGGATTCCCCTGGTGGTGGGGATTTCCCTGTCGGCTGGCGGTGGTGTTGTATCCAACTCGGTAGCCTTGCAGCGAGTTGGATATATATTTTGTGGGCCTGTAGAAAGTGCAGATTGGGCTAGAACCCGCGCCAGAACCGCCACTCTCTATACTACTCCATGCGGGCCTGTACGGTTAACAGTTCTGTCATGATTAATTTAAACAGGCGTTGTGTGCGGGTCTGGTTGGCTTTTAGCTTGTACTGGACTTTTCTGGCAGAAACGGCTCGGACATAGCTTCCATTCTACACCGATCATTCATACATCTGATTCCGTATGTCTCGGTGGAACCAATTTTTTTACAATGACCATATTCGATTATGTCTACACTACACCAGTAACTCTCTAATTGGATTACCAGCACCACGACAGATGCGCGTGCAGTCAAGCATCGATCGACGTCAAGTGAAGACACAGGTAACTGGGCGGGATTTGTTTTGTGGGGCGTGGGAGTGCTGTAGGGGGCTGTGGATGTCCCAGCAGCAATCAGTAACCAGCGTTAAAAATACTTTTTCCCGTGGAAGGTGTTGCAGGGACTGTGAGTTGTTAGGCAAAAAATTTGTTCGAGAACCGGCCTTTTCATACACCAATCGCTTTCAGCATGGTGAAAGTCATGGGCACATTTCGATGTGGCACAAATATGCACCAGCATCTTTCATGAGCTCATAAGTCAAATAGCTCATGATTTGTCGCTCAGATAGTCTGAGTAATGCATTGCATAAGTCGACTCAGGTCAAACTTCCGATCATGGGTATTAAGAACATTTCAATTATGTTCTGTACAACAACAGCACTTCATATATACATGTTTATTTCGTACTCAAGATACCTACATAACAAATAAAAGTGATACATTAATTTAAACTGTAGTGCAACACTCAACGGAATAAAACTGTTACGACACTAAAATATCTCGTATCATCAAATCAATCATTTCATCGTCGAATCCATCAATCACATTTCATTGTTTTTAAAACAATGCAATGCAAAGTAGAGACCAATGCCTTTTGTTCATTGTTAACGACTTTTCTTAATAAATTGCGTGATTTTGAACGCCAATCATTATATATATTAATGTTGTATATATGTGTTAGAGAAGCAATATTGCGTCCCAAAGGTGAAAGCGCGTTAGTGCAAGCATGTTTGATCGCACACTGAACTACTGCATTTTCACTCTGATACATTTGGAAGATCATTTTCAACGTTTTTATGCATAAAGAAACGCTAATGTGTATTTGTCCACTTAATGGCCCCAGTACCTAAGTATGCGAAGAGATCGGGATGTTGAGTATTCTCCTAACGGCTTTATTCCAATGAGCGCATATTTTCGTATATCCATCTGAATCAATGGTCCATAACTGTGAGCCATAACAACTGCAGCAATAGGAATTGAATGATTTGCACAATGTATTGTTTTGTCATTCACCAAAGTTACCCAGCATGCTGTTAAATGTTACATTAAACATAGAACATAAAACCCGGCGATCACATCCTTAATACTGTCATTGGCAGCACTTTTCAACTGGTGAAAGGCGTAGGTCAGCAGCTCATCTACTACGGTTTTGACTTAGCTGTCTGCCATAGTAGATTCATGGTCTTGCTATTGTAGCGGAGACGAGCTGATTGACTGTCTTTACTCCAAGTCACAACATTGAGTCGAGCGAGATTGACACTTAGCTCAACTGCTTGTGCAGAAAAAAATTGCGATTTTCCCCACTTAAAACCGTCACAAAGACAAACTCGTACGATGAATCACAGTTATGTCCACTTCATTGCATGCGCGATATGATCACCAATCCAAAGCTCTAACTTTCGTCCACATATGTGGGCAATAACCGTCACAATATCCGTAAATGTCAGAGCTGTATGAACGTGTGTTGTCACTCCAATGCCCAAGTAGCCTAGCAATCATTTTTAAG
This sequence comes from Urechis unicinctus, assembly GCA_034190875.2. Lineage (NCBI taxonomy): Eukaryota > Metazoa > Annelida > Polychaeta > Xenopneusta > Urechidae > Urechis > Urechis unicinctus. The sequence goes on from CM067356.1 coordinate 24,117,616, forward strand.
CTATGTTGAGGGAGGCAGTAGCGGTGTGAGTGCATCCGCGCGCCGTTTACCGCTTGAAACTGCTCGGTTGTATTTAGCGCATGTCATATCAATATTGCTCTTAATCGTTCAATTACATAGCATGGGCGGTGAGCGTAAGATTTGCATAGCATGGTGTTCAGTGAATTCGGGGCACACGGTGCAACATTATGAACAATCAGCTTAAATAGCATAAATCGGTAACCAATGATATTGGATGCACCCAAAAAGTCGTCGTTAATGTCACAAGCCATTCATTTATGGAAATTAGCAACGAAGGATATCGAAGTATGTGGTAGAGACAGTGATGTCAATCAGCAAGAAAGAGGACGTCTCAGAATGGGGCAGCATCAGCACACTGATAATACAGGCACGTTAGTAATTACACTGGGAGAGGAAATTGCACACCATTAACCTCTTTATTCCAATTGGTTGTCAAAAGCATTTGATTATTACCATAAATAGCTGAGAGTAGTTATTAGAAAGCAGACGGATTTGACAGTTTCAGCTTCTCATGTCGCTTTGGGACGAAACAAAATCAAACAATTCCTCAGTCCTCAGACTTGTTTCATTAATTTATCTCTTTGTTTACATGTACAAGTTTTGAGGAAACAAACAATACAACTGAGTTAGAGTCTGTATAAATTAATTGGAGTTCTATTGTCACTCCTGATCTTTGTCGATTTCAGACATGTTAATTTTACTAGAATTACGAGTAAAGATTGCGTACACCTGTCATATTTCAATTGCCTTTGTTGGTCAATCTATGCTGAGTGTGATGTAAACAAGGGTAGAGAAAATTGTAGATTCAATTATACAACTCGTATACGTATTTAGCGTGTGAGATCACATCAAGTGACATCTTAATTCACCTTGTAAAACCTACTGCGGGTCACATAATATGCCTGCATATGTAATTATGCTAATTTCTACCCCTATCTGCAAGGCTACTGATGTCCTGCATATAACCATAACATATTTTGTACATCATAATTAACCAACATTATTGACACCTTGCTGCTACATAACGCCCGTATCCCACATGTCACAATTTGATAAATTTAGGTACGGGGAGCTTCCATCCATAAACATTAAGTCATTGCAGATATAAGGTGCTGATTCGAGCATGTTGTGGTGGAGATATCTGAGTTGCCAGAGTATCAAACGCATGTAGAGAGCGTACATCATTGGGACGTACGGCGTACGTTACATGTGCCGACTATGAGTGGAATATCGGCCGATCAGTCATGGACAGAGTTATTACTTACACCCTTACCTATTGCTGCATTTACCCTCGGACTGCTTTGCCTCGTGGTTGGTGGTATTTACGCTTTCCTTTATATCACACAAATTTATCCTTCATTGGCCAGAAAGCCGCGAACTGTTGAACAGCGTTTGCCTTACGCTGAGAAAGAGCATACAGTAACCCGGAGTACCAATATGTTTCTTATGTTTGCGAGAAAATGAACAACAACTAATAACAGAATCAACAGCAAGAACCACAAAGCCTCAACGTGACTGCACATTAGTATGTGCCCTATTGATGGAATCGCCTGTACGTGTAAATCACAAGCACTTAACTGGAGACGGATATGATGTCAAAGGTCAATATAACTTGTCATCCTACCGGGATCCCTCCTTGTTAAAGACGACGCAACGTTCAATGGGGTACATCTCTGAAGAAGTTCTTATAGGTGAAGTTGCACTATATGTAATGTACAGATACAGCTTCCGATGGATAAACTGATGTTTTTGTTGCTGCTCGCGATGAACATTTTGCCAAAACATCGCCCAGTTTGTATCTAAATGGAATATGACAAATAACGTGCTTCTATGCTGGCGCTATCAAATACCTTCTATTGTTATGTGATCATTTTTAGTAAATCAAGATGCTCAAAGCCGTAATTGTTGACCGCCATCGGAGTTGGTGACTATTAAAGAATTTGTTATCAAAGCGTGTCACTCTCTGATATTTTACATCAGTTGATTACTTGGAAAAGCTGCAGTAAATGGCACTAGGTAAAAAAAATTCCCGTATTCAAATACGCAAATAGATTCAACAAATACCCAAGTTGTTTCCACTGTCCCGTACTACCTTAGCCTAGACAATGATCAGCATCAGTTACAGGATGGTTGAAATACACTGAGGTGACAATGTCTATGCGCGAGCGTCTTATAGTGTCAGAAATGTTTGCACGGAATTTAGGTGTATTGAGTTTAATTTCAGGAAAAAAACAGCATTTATTTAAACCAGCAGCCTGTAATAGTTTTGAACGCAGCTACGAAGATGCGTTGTAGTATTCCTCTTCGCCGTTGTATGAAACTGCAGGGGAACTGACTCTTGATCAACCACAATCAGTGGCCATTCCGTATAAGAGCAAACTCCTTTGCTTTTTATTATGCACATGAGTAAGAGTTATCAAAGTATTGCGGGAATGATAAAAAATTATGTGGCTGCCCGTTCATCGATTCAACAATATATTGTCATCGTTCGTAATCATGATACGAATTGTTAATACTTGGCATACCGCTGGTATCGCATTGATGTAATGTTCATACAGAAATCCCAATTTATTCCCAGACGAGATATAAGTCAACCGGTAGACACTGCTTGAGGATACAAAATTAGAGTATTTCAATTTTAAACGTAAACGTTGCATTGGTACATTGGTTACCATTGTGTCATCGGGAACATAATGGGAGCGGAATAATATGATACACTATCACCCACAGAGTTGCAAAGAATTTGTAGAAATATACAGACATCACAGTTTGTCTTGCAACCGTGGGCGACATAGACCAAAGCCGCGCTAAATTCCTGATTGGGCTCTATGTAAATTGGCCGTAGAAAATGCTTTATTTGATGAACAATGAGCTAGAAATAGATCAGACAGTAACGTTATTAGGATTTTGATGCTTGGTTTATTGGACATGGTTACGAATTTGGCAAACTACGACTACCCACTGAAACTAACAACTGCTACATGAAACGGACATGATCGAATATTACACATAATAGGCGTGTTATTTTTCCATATGTTGCAATAGCCTTGGTAATTGAGATATTTTGCTGGTCGCCGACAGTTAAGCAGGTCTGTAACTTATCTTACCTAATCAAGCAATATGACTGAAGCAACTGTGGCAAATTATACTACATATTCAGCGATATCTCACTTATAAAGATTGCATATTTATCCCATTTACATAACTGATATGTTTCACCGACACGTATGATTTCCAGCAAACACTGTTGCCCATAATGGTCAGGTAAAGGCAATCGATCATCACCAGTAGGAAATAGTGAATGTGAGGTAGTCGATCTTTTGACAATGCTGAATAACCGATGGGCTATTCCGCTATTTAAGTACAAATGCAGCCTTAGAGATCCCATATAATTTTGCCAAAAGTTCAATCTACCGTGTCTGGGGAAATGATACAAAATGAAATATTGGTTTGTTTTGCGTTAGAACGATTGTTTGATATGCCATCTACCGCTGGTTCAAGTTCGAACCCTGCTGCTGAGATCGCTATTTCACAAGATATCATTTAGCACCAGATCTGTACTACAGGTAGACATTACGACAGTAGACTATAGCGGCAGGAGGACAAATGTCATTAAACATTCAAACATGTACTCCCATCGAGCATGTACAACATAAATGTCAGGACTTGATTCAATATCAGTACAAAGTCTCAATTGCAATCCATCCTACGATTATACAGCTATGGTCGCGCGGCGGCTTGGTACATCATTGAAGTAACATGCATACCAAGCTCTCTTTTCCTACGTCATCTTATTCCCTGGATGTATCGAGTCTTCATATTGGCTTGTGAATCAAACAATGGTTGGCTAGCAGAATACCATTATTACCAACAATCAAATTCACTGCGTACTGGCGGCGCTCATTACGACCATAATTCATTGCTTGAAAAGTCGAAAAGCAAAACTTTTACTGTCGTTTTATGAGATTTGTTCATCCCCAAATAATATAAGCGCAGGTGGTGACACGCTGACAGGAGTTTGGCGCACATAAATCTACTTCGGTGCAGTTGTTGCAATGGTGAGATGATATAAAGTGAATTCCTTTGTCTAAAGAAACAACCATTAACTCTCTGATGCCCGCATGCAATCTAACTCTCATTTAGCACATGAAATCTGTTATTACGTTCGTTATGTTATCAATTCATCCACTATTGATTATGAGAACAGGCTGACGTCAAAATGCATGAATAACTTACCTAAGATGTGAAAAAAATGCAGCATTTGAATTTACTGCGGTACAATTGCTGTGAATCACAAATTATGATTTAATGAATGATATCACAGACCAGAAACGCCGCCATGATATTCAACAATATCCGCAATTGCAATATTCTTGGGAAGATATCCACCCTTGTCTCCCTGAATGGGATTCTCTGTGCGCCCAAGGAAAGGGCAATTATTGTAGAAGCCCATGCTGAATTGCCGTACCTACAGTGTCGTGTGGTTGCAGACCCCTTGTTAAGCTCGTACCTAGAATTATCGCAGGTTATGATAGCTTATTCCTCGTCATAATCTAATGTCCCGTGCATTGGAACTTCTGCTGACTCAGCGAGGATCAGCGGCATGACCCTTGATGATAATGACGTCATCCAGAACTGCAGTTGGCATTTCCATTAGCTATTGTGTCATCTTAGCGCATCTGCACAGCAGTGTGATTTCGGAATTAATCGTCTGAGTTGCATGTCGTCGTTGGTACTGCAGTCCGGCCAGATGTCTAGAGGCATACAATTGATAAAGAATGGAACTCTTCAAAATACCGTATTCTTGAAACACAAATATCCGACTGAAAAACGAGTTTTTCTCTTTCTATGCGGGTATATCCGCATGGTAGTATTTCTTTCACATTGGCGACGTTTGGCAACATGTTTGTACAAATAACATTCGCAAATAACTTCACTGCATTAATCAGGATAGGATGTCATTGGCGAGGTGCGTCATCGATATGGAGATTAATAACTCATTAATCAACGGCTGCCCGTAATTCATTTCTCCGACACGCATAAGCGCTGAAAATCCATCAATAAGGTCTATCTCGGAAGAAAATACGAAGCCGTCTTCTTAATGCCATTTTCCCTCAGTTGGCAACTAGGAGCAGGTCCCCAAGAGACCATCATCAGCGAGAGTGAAAAGCGATTTGTTTTATTTTGAGATTACACCGTATTTCGTGAAGCCATGTCGTTTTTTATGAAGATTACGAGGCCTCATTACATGACATTGGGGCCAATTATGTCCATGGCTATTTATTGAGCCAATACGGGCGAAGTTGAACACTCCAAGTCAGACTCGAAAATGAAACAGTGCACTATTACAAACCAAATTCTGCCTTAAGATTAGCTTGATTAATATGCTGCTTTATTATGAAGCACACATGTCAAGAAACTCAAGCTAACAATCCCCTGAAACTGTACAAACGAAGTTCGATAGGTCACAGTTAGTGTGTATGCGAATATCACTTCTGATCCTTTTTAGGGCAGATACGTCAAATTAACTTGAATGAATAGAATGAAACATTGCAGTAACACTTGAAGTACGTTTGCTGATGTAACTATGCTGTGCATGACGTATACAACGATCAGGTAGTAGACAAAGCCTACAATATAGAGTCTCTCATACAACTGTTATACTTATTCTGCAGCAGGGGTTATATCCATTGAAAACATGTGAATGTTATCGGGCAATCCCGCGTTGGGTTTCGACTAATGATCATCCTACCTAGCATCGTTTGCCTGGACAATGTTTTAACATTTTGGCGGCATTAGGTCGATTCAAATCTACATCGCAGACGATTTCCATCGAGTATCCTTTGAATTGAACCCACCATCGCAACTTCCGCAGACGTTAATAAGTTCAATCCGTATATGATGAGCTGGGAGAGTATCAAATAACGTGTCAAATGTCACTTGGTACAGTCGGTGGGTGGAACTGTGTTGTATTCATTACCAGCTAACTGCTCTGTGATCATTGGCTACAGAGCTCAAAAAGGCATCTTATCAATGTTCGATATTCGCTAGAGGGTTTGCTATTTCCCTTCTTAACTTCTCAAAGAAACATTTTATTCAATTAGCAGTATTAAATTAGAATAGCAATGACTCCGTGCTCTTATTACAGCGCTATCTGCTAATCAAGTCACCACAGCGATTACTACGCTTGTGTGACTTAAAAGACGCATGTAAAATATATATTCGACACAAATGATCATAGCTAATCAGGCAATTTAACGACATATCTGGGGAAAGATAATGCTTCACCAGCTGCAACGGATGCTACAATTATTCATTTCTTACCAATTGCCAACGTTTGGTGTCAGTGTATGTCCATGGAAGTGGTGAATGTTGACAATTGCTAGCGATTGGCCGGGCACTATTTCCGTGTAAGATAAACCAGGGATCTGTTTGAACGCGTGGCTTGCCAAGCAATTTTGTTTGCAAGTAAAATACGTTTTACGTATATTATATAATGATTATTTGTATTTGCCTTCAAGATCAAATGATAACTTGAACGCTGTTAAGACTTGCATGTATGAATGCATATCACTTACTGGTGAAGGTTGGCGTACAAAGGGTTGACATTACGAACCAACTGGCATGCTTTTGTAAATCAGCAAAGTTTATGTCAATAATATGATGACTATGCTTATCTAAGCAATATCGTCTACTCTGTGCTTAATATGTCACATTAGTTCACATGATGTCCACCACAGGGATAGTTTCAACGATTGGTTTAATGTTATGTAAGTATACATGATAAAACGAAGAAAAAATAATAAGGCCAATGAAGCTTCTTATAAACATATGTTATCAAAGACTGTGTTCATCGCAAATAGGGACCAATTTACAGTTTGTGTGTACATCTAGTTGACTAAGATGTTGTCATTGGTCAAAAATATGCGATTTGCTTATACTTGTACAAACATACATGAGAAATGAGAGACCCTAATGCTACCTGACAAACAATAAGTCTGTCTGGTGACACTAATTGCTGATAAAACGTTTGAGTATTTCAATCTAACATTACCACCGTCGTGATCTGTTACTTGTATCCCATCGGGACCTCAGTGTATTTGGGGGGTATGAGCACTTGTGTTAGAACTATAATATGATTACTCTGAAGTAAAGATTTGTAAAATATCCGTGTTAACATGCAGACATACAAGTTTGTCTTATTTTGTTTTTAAAGCATGCGTGGATGAAAGAGGTCGTATCATTCAGTTGTCTCCAAATATACAGGCTGATATGTCAGTAGGTAATGCTTCCTTTGATGACCGCTGAACCAGATATAGAGCATATGTCATCAGGATTCAAACGCATTATTTTGGTCATGATAACATGTCTTATAATTGATCATTCCAAACCAATATTATTCCAATACAGGTACGATGAATATGCTGCAATCTTGGATGATGAGCGTTTGTTATTTGCATCATATTAAAGATATATCTTGAAAATGACACAATTGTAAATATATAGAAGACGTGTTATGTGTTAGTGAAGTGTGACTACAGTGGTGATTGTGGTGTCACATTGATCGTCTTAAGTAAATCAGGTGTACTAACCATTACTATTGAACAATCCAGTAGAAACTTGTCCTAAACCATGTATGTTCCCAGTCCCGCGCAGCACGGCAATAAAGCACAATAACTCAAGCCGCAATGGCAAGTTGTGCAAATTATTCCACGTCGATTCTCGCAAAACGGCCGCGTACATATTCTATCTAAGCAGGAGAGAATGCTTTTTCACTGAACATTACAACATATAATGGTTAGGTAAGAGCAATCAATCTTCATCAGTAGTGGAAAGCAAACAATCAATAGATGTGGGCTTGATGCATTGCAATAATATTCAACAATGAGGCAATACTGGGCAATTGGTAGGCTATTTCGCTTTAGTGACAAATATATAATTGGACGCGTTACTTCTTGGACGCTTCATTCATTTAGTGACGGCAGCAATATTGGAAATTGGGTAATAATGTGAAATGAAGTCATTAGAGGTATTGTGATGCCTGGACAAATGCCATCCTCAACTTGACCCCAATAAGAGACGCCGTCGCTGGGATGGAGGTCCCACATCGTTACAAATAGCACTTGCCCTGGACTAAATAATAATGAGTAGACTTTGATGGCGGAATGATTTAAGTGCAGCCTGACAGGAAATGTGAAGCATATATTAACTTAGTTATGAACACATGTGCCTGTCCAACCGACTGTCCGTCAATTATTCCTATCGATATGTTAATATTGAATGAATGATGACATAGACATATGTATGCAGAACATGCTGCGATATGAAACGAAATCTGGAATCGTAATTTGTTAGGAAGATATCAAATCTCCAAATCTTCAAGAAGGGATTAGCTGTGTGTCCATGGCCTGTGCACTAGTGGTGTTTGTCGTTATTGCTTGTTGTACCTACAATGTCAGGTGGTTGCAAACCCTGCGTAAGTAGGTAACTGGAATTATCACAGCTTGTGATATGCGATTCATCGTTTTAATCGTGTGTCCTATGTATGGCAACTTATGTTGATTCCAGGAGCTTAATAGGCGTCATTAAGGATGGTTACGACCCCATCCAAAAAACACAGTTATGAATTCATTACAATTTGCGTAACCGAGGTGCATGTCTTGTCTGTGCAGAAATGTCAATTCGAAAATAATTGCCTGGGAGAGTTTTCATCGTTGTTACTCCAGGCCTTATAGAGAGAGCTCTCATATCGACAGCGAACTTAAATCTTTAACATCCACATTTCTATGAGCCGAATATGCGGTAATACGTGTAAATGAGGAAGTCGTTCTGGAGTTGAACTAAACTGCGTGTTAACTCATATCCATATGGATCCTTATGCCAGACCAGCGAGACGTCAGCCACCATATCTATAAGGTGGCGGCAGGCAGATACCGGACTGCGTTTATCAGGATTGGGTGTCATTGGCTGAGCGAGAAGAGTGATACCACAGCTCATGTTGCAGAGGAGGGCAGTAAGTTTACAGAATGCCTAGCGGGATTGGCCTTGTATGGGCGTCTATGCAGACTTCAGATTGCTGATACATCGCTGCGACTGCGAGTCAATTTGACTCAAAAGCTTTCCAACTATATATACCAGTCGTCAATAACGGGAGGCGGGATCCCTTACCTTTACAGTGAGCTGGCGCAGATTCTGATCTTGATGCTTATTATGCGGCCGAAGAGGTAAAGCTTGATCTCATTAATTCAATGTTCGAGACGTCGTCGCGTGCAATATGGGTCATCTTGTGGTGAACGGTAAGTTTGTGGAAATAACAACAACCGCTAGTGAAATATCTGAGCCTTCTATCCAGACGTGGACGCAGAAGCTTATGTCCCCAGCACCAATGGCTGTACTTGGACTTGGCTTACTCTGCTGTATGATTGGCTGTATTTACGCCTACCTTTATTTCACTCGCATTAATCCCCAATCGGGACGAGCACGTAAGTTCATGGAGCAATGTGCGCCAGAAGAGAGCGAAGGCCAGGGGGCAGCGACACATATGTTCTTATTTCGAAAATCTTATCCATTATTTCTTCCCGTGTGGAATGTGAAATACGAACCTTTCTCAAAGTGGACTTTTTCATCACACACGGACTCCTTAATCAAGATGAACTGAAGTAATGTCACGCATCTGAGCTTTCCTCCCGTTCGTCCTTTAACCCTGTAGATAATTTAGGAAGGAATATGCTGAACTAAAAATTTTGCCTACGTCTGAATGAAGCCATCTACACTCGCATGATTGTGATTGTTGATTGTGGCACAGAATTGATAATCTGAATTTCACCATGATATCGTTTATAAGTGTGATGTGATGCGTGTCGTGTGCATGCATACGTTCAGCTTCTGGCATCGAATGTAAAGCGGTGCAAAGTGATGTGCTATGTACCAATAAAATATTACCATGCATTAACCATTGCAATGATCTTTTTGTGCATAATGCTGAAAAATGCCTCACATGTGAACATAAGGATTTGCAATGCATTGGTACAGTTGTGGATTTTCTCCAATAAAATAATCCCATTATTTTTGCTTGCCAATGCGCGTTTAAATGTGAAAATAATTTTTTCTTTATTATAACAGTTAACTATTTTAGTTGAAATTTGTTTAACTTCACAATGATATCCATGATTTTGCCTGGATGCTAGGAGACATCATACTTATAGGTCTCAAGTATCTTTCAAACGAGTGTGCTTTTACATGGCCATGTTGCAAGTGTGATGCTGTCGCGGCAGATTCAGTCACAGTCTATCAGTATAGGGGAAGAAGAGGCCTTATCTATATCCTAACGAATAGTCCCAACTTCCATGGCGGCGGCTCTATCCATGCTTGTCATTAAGTAATCATGGATATGAAATTCAGGTTCATCAAACAGTGATATGCATACGATTGCCAGTAGCAGGATGGTTGCATTGTCTCGGGCAATAGAGAGAATTGTGACTGGGTGAAGCGCGTCCGTTTTCAATACCAGTACTTGTTATGAGATTAATTGTGGCTCATTGTACCTTCATAGCAGCAACAGTTACAAAATATTCTAGTGTCTTTTCGTAGAATCCCACGTTTCATATCCCACTCTCGTTTGGCACTGCGTGTAAAGTGTTCTGCCGAAATGCTCGGGTAAGCATATTTACAGGCATAAAACGACCTTGCAGCACCAGCTCGGGTATATATTATCCAACAGTATAAAAATGCTTGTCTAAAGCCCCATTGAGAACATCATATTACAAGTATAAATGAGATGCACCACCGGATTCTTTGGCATGTTCATCCAACGCTGTTATCTCGTCAAGCGATGCATTCAACAGATTAACCCAGATTAACTCAATGACATATTAGATTGACCTTGGATACAGAACATGATCATAAACAGCTATCGTGATATTCCTACAGCGTGGCACTAGTCATTATAGAGCACCAAAAGCAAGAAACCATAAGTGCAGAATAAACGCGATATCCAGTGAATGTTTTAGCCTTCTTCTTTGACACGAGAGAAATCATATCCAGGCATTTGCAGTGAGTTCGTTTTTAATCATTTGGGAAGTCTTCTTGGTCCTTGCACCCAACATGGTTGCAATATTGATTAATGCGCTGAACTTTCGATATGTACTTGAATATATAATAAACCGGCAATAATACGTCAGGAATAGCATCATTGTTTTCCAGCATACCCCCCTCGCACGACGATAAATTATAATAAAATGATAGCACAATTTGGGAGTCACCGATATACAAAAATAAATGTTGTACACTTAGCAATGTGATGAATAATAAGACTTCCAAATTAATGACAGTGTTGGGCAACGACGACAACAAACATGATATACTAATTAAACGTCCAGCGAAATCCCAATTGCAGAATGTCCCTTAAATATGGTTTATTCATTCGTAATCAACACCCCGTGCAGTTCATATTGCATCCCCGCAGAGCGAGGAGTATGCTAAGCCTTGACTGTCAATCCCGATGTTCTCTTAAGTTTTTGATTATTCGATTATGTTAAATGATGAGGTTGACATTTGGCTAACATAGGTCACTTGTTAATCCAAGCAGCTATCTATTTTTACCATTCGCGAAGTTTGGCTTGGAATGACTCACATTGAACAAAGTATAATTAATTTTATTCGACACTAATTTGTCTGACATGCGGATTATTAATTCACCGACCACAAGGTGACATAAACGGCACTTAATTATGACTAATTCATTACAGCATAGTGTTCTAAAGTCAATTTTACATTCAACGGAACTACTGCATGGGGGTCTCTGCAAAATGTCCCCCATGATATAATATTCATGTTGGAAGGCACAAATGCCATGATAATTCCATAGACATTGGGCTGTATTATAGATCTTAAATGATACAAAGGTTTTGAATTATAAATCAATACAATTAATAAAATAACAAAGGGTAAATCTTAGATTTTTGCTCTCCGTGAATACTGTCGCATTCATATTTTCCCCGGTTTGAGGCACCACACTAGCAACAAAGACAGCCATTGACAAGGCAGGAAATAGTAAATAGGCCCATTACTGTAGGGGCGATATTTGTAAATCCGCACGAATACTTGTGTAGTTGCGGTAATCGTTTTTCATCACTTTGAATCGTCACAGTGTGTAATGATTAAAGTTACAAGGTTACTAGTGGTTTCTATGCACTGAGGTATGTAACAATATAATCCGATCAGGACAAAGACAATAAAGAAACGTGATATGCAATATTTGGCCCTGGTGAGTAGTACCATGACGGAAAACCCATAAACTAGCCATATTGTTAAAATGGATCTGTGTTTGATACCGGACCCCACCCCCTCGCAAAATGCACCGAGGGTCACTGCCACGCTTCGATGGAAAAGCATTCGTCTATATTCAAAAATAAGCCCATGCAAAGCAAGATCGGTTCCAATGCCTAGTGTCATATATATTGACAGAATTTGTTTCTCGGCGCCACGTCAGGAACTATACAAATATTTAAAAAACAATGTGTAGTGTAGAGCGGGCATGATGTTTGTGGAAAGAAGATTAAACATTCGTCCATGCTACTGCGTCTTCATATAATATCAATGTATGTACGGGATTATATCAGACCAGATAGTACCTGTGGTCATGTTCACCAGGTCGCCATGCTATTCAGCGCCGAACAATACCCTCAACCTCCGATACGCGCAGGAATAACGTATATTACATATGCACTGCACCTATTCAACAATGAGCACATCAATAAATATACTGTAATTAAAAAGGTAGACAATGGCATGCCCTAATTAATTACATTTAAACCAAGGAAAAGCATTGGCATGACAATTTTTTGACTCGACATCCAAAAGTAACAGGCGATGATCAAAGATTTAATTCCAATGAGGAGAAAAGAGCTAATCTTTTTCGCACAGGGAGGCACTCCCTTGATTGGTGAACATCTGGTTGCTTTTTACCAGTGCCGGAAATTGCTGGCAAGTTTAATCAGCTATGACGTTGCTTACTGAGGAAGTCATTTTCCATACACGACCGACTTGCCTTCTGTTATTTTACACTATAGCCCCATCTCCTGGCGGACCTCATCCACATCATGATGTTTGATATCTAATGATAACGCAGTTTATCTTGTAGAGCAAAGGCGAATTTACCATAACAATGAGCTTCAAGGTTTTATTTGTAACTGAGGTGTAGTCCATTGTGACACCATCAATGTGTCGCCAGTGTGTACTCGTCATATTAATGAATAACACGATACAACAGCACCATTATAAATACACATGATCAAGCTATTTATTGACGTATATAGCCATTTTGCGCAGTCTGCTCAGCTTATACAAAGCCTGTCCTATGCCAGGCGAAGCACACGCTACAACGTGCAACGACGTGAGGGTGGGGGGGGACATTATCTACTTATCCGGATGCTTATCAAGTCCTCCAAAACGCAAGACCGAAGTAAACTGCCTTTGTGCAGTAAACACCAGAATTATGTCTAATACAAAGCGGGTCTAAGACATTGAATGGGTATTTGCGTACAATAAATGTCAAGCAATTCACCAGAGAAAGCATGAAGCGCCGACCAGGAAACTTTCGAATGCCAGGCTCAATATTGTAGCCAATCAATAAGAGGCAGATTCAGTTTTTGATTGAGGCAATGTGTATTGAGCCTTAAACACCTGCTTAACATTCGTCTTAACCGACACTATGGCTTTTCCTTGTTCTGGACAGGATTTATATACAACGTTTCACAGTGAAGGATACTATCAAACATTACCATGTGTTAACGCTCACATCGACAGAGCGAAGGCATCTATTTATCAAGCCAATCGCATTCCAGAGCGACCACCTGGGTAAACTCAATCTGCCATTTTGTCGCCTTACAAATCACCAATTATCAGAGTACATGTCTTCAGAGTAGGAATTAACCAGAACAGTTTTGTGTGGCCGCAGTCATATGGTAGGTTAACTAAATCCTCGGCATCTCTTTTCCGGAGTTATGTTGAGAGACCACATGCTCATAACATGTTCTCTTTATGCAGAAAATCTGGTCAAAAACAAAGTTAGATTTGGTATCGTGTAGTTAGGGTGCAGTATAAATTAGACCATGTGTAGACAGGTGCAAGTTTTATTGGGTGTCATATGCTACTTGCATTCCTAGTCAATGCGATAAATGCGATAAACGTGTTCCGAAATCCTGTCGACTGGCTGTGCGTACCGTCATCCATGGCCTTTGTTACCGTTTTTTTTTTCGATATTACAACAACAACAACAACAAAAACATGGCTTTGTATAGATTAGATGGAGGTGCTTCAAATATACATAGTAGGACGGAAAAAGTAAGCACCTTTGCGGATCATAATGATGTCTTCAACATTTTTCTATTCAGTTATTGAAAACGCCTTCTACTGCATCTGCATGTGTCGATGATGGTTACGATTAAGGGTTACCGTAACTCTCTTGTTAGATATCTGCAAATGAGCAAAACCGGCGAATAATATATACGCATTAATGTACAATTCTGAATAGCAATACACGATATGCATACAAATGTGTTCAGAATAATGAGCCAAAAATCAAACCTCTACATCTGTTCTCATTTATTTATCTGGGATCACTGATAGCATGCTTATATTGAACCCAGCGTTTACTGTTTGATTCAGCAGCGAACATATTAACCACAGTTGCAGTATGCGCCTAGATGACAAAATAGTCTCATGGTTGAATATGTATGGAAATAATGTCGCCCAAATGGTACGTAGAGCAGATGATGAAATATCTCCATACGATCGAGAAAGGCATTAAAAATGCGTTTAAAGTGTCAGAACGGTTACACACGCCGCCACATCGTTAATCATGCAATATGAATTGTGTACGCTGGGTTTGATTGAAACTACAAACCGAAACACTTAGATCACCTGAATAATAGCGAGCTTCTTCCATTTTATAGAATTATTGTGAGGCACTAACTGCGCATATTGTTGTACCATATGTTTTCTGTTATGATGGCCAATGAGCAAAACTTACTAAGCAATGATAAAGTTGCAGCATGGGATTGGAAAGCAGCACGACAATATAAATAACGTCAGGCCATTCATCCCTACCGCAGATAGACTTTTTAACCATCACAGTATCCCCAAAGAGCCGACCTTTTAGCCAGGATGAGATGAAATGTGTCAAATACATGATGATAATGCACCGTACAGGGTAATCTACTTCCTCAATTTTAATATGATAACAATCCGCACTTTCTCACTGTAAATGTAAGTGATCCCATTTACCGTTGTTGACGACTTGTATAAATAGCTGAAAAGCTTTTCAGTCAAATTGACTCTCTCTCTCTCTCTCTTTCATTTGACATTTCAATTAGTCGACAGAGTATGGCTGTTATCTGTTTATTTACAAGATATTGTTTGAAACGTGTTAGATGGAACACATTTTTTGCCAATTTATCATAATATGTAGTAACACAACCCGCCGATGAGAATGATCACACAGTAGAATGGTAAGCACATTCATGATGTCTACAATAGATTCATGTTGCTATGTAATAATATCAACTTTGAACCAATTTATCCTAGCATCAGCTTGGTATCCACATTCTATTCTAAAAAAAACCTGTAAACTGGAACAATTAATTCAACGTGGGTATTGGTGCTTAAATATTTCGTCTGCCATTAGATAGATTGAACATCTCGAATCCATCATGCAATCTATTTATATGAGACACTCTGTTGAGATGGGTGTGAATTAGTTCCATCATTTGTAGCGTAAGGACATAAAAGAACACGCTGTGATCAAGATATACCAATTCGATTGCTTCGGAGGAAAATCTATGCACGGTTAAGTGCAGTCAATCTGGCAATGTCGCAGATACAGATAGTTCCTCGGATATAACCTGGTGCAGCTGCTGTGGATATATCTATTCGTGTAGTGATTTTAACCAATTACACAGTTTAATGTGCAAAATGACCGTGTCCAACTCTTTATATTGCTTGTAATCCCGTCGCCTGATGCCTAAAGAGTAGAACGTCGACGAACATTTCATTGTGATTCGCGATAGATCAGAGGAGGTATGCTTAAGTTTGGGTAATTGCTTGGCTTCATTAGAATGAGTGCAGATATTTTTATGTGAGAGAATATCGCAGCAAATACATCATACAGTGTACTATACGAGATTACTTATGTAAACGATGTAAATATTTTCAGTACAGGTTGATGAAGCTTGAGAAAAGTATCCATTGGTTAAATGTTCTGGTGCAATTATGATAATTTGTTTTCAATGACCCTACTTTATTAGGAAAATTATATTCGCAATTATGAAAACATTGATGAGAACTCAGCTGTTAAACGTTAATGATAATCAATGTACAGTGTCAATGTACAAAATGCAAAAGTTCACCTTGCAGGATGAGACAACCTAGTAAGCACAGAGTAAAAAGCATTAGATGGTTAAGCTGACGGATTTGAGGAACTAGTAAGATTGAATGCATTATTGACATCTCTACCAGATTTTCGCTGCTTAATTAATATTCACAAGTGAGGTCTCGAGTCATCATATTCGCTACCTGATGAGGTAAAATGTGCTTGCCGTATGCCAACCTGTATCATTCATCTAGGTATTTGTTTAGATTATCAACATCGCAGTTTAAAATAGGACTATATATGCTTTATAAAAATGGTCATCGAAGTTACGAAAAACGACTGGCACTACGCTCTTCTGCCGGGGTGAAAATATATTTGGTTGTCATCAGTCTGGATAGCATTTGCTTGGCTGTTTAGGTTATAATAAAGTCCATTAAATTAGTAGGGCACGGAAGTCTTATACCAATCACTACTGGGACATGCAAAGTGTATTTGCGCGTATGAGAGCCATACTAACACACACGCATGACAATTCCACGATGTACCGCATGACAAGAGCCAATATTCCTCAATCGCTCATGCACTTGGAGTTATTTCGTCAGCGATCTCAAACATTCATTTTCTAAGTGATCAAAATTTATCAATAAATGTGGCAATACAAATATATACGTCAGGAGTACGTTTACCTATACTCTAGGATTTATAGCAGTTTGCATCCGTTAGATATTGATTTCAGACATTTACCTTTATCAACCAGACCACTGTATTAACGAATAAAATGCTGAAGTAAGAAGGAATCGACTTTATTTACACCCAACACTATTGAAAGGGCTTTATCAACATTGCGTCTCCGATTAATTGCGCAGGGTCAGTACATATACACTTGGCCAGTATAATACTCTCAACGGTGTAAATACATAATTCTGTACGGTGCCTTGAAGCCAAAGTGATTTTTCACAAGTTGCATAGCTTTGTTTACCGGCAGCCTTAATTCAGAACGTTCCGACCAGAACAATGAGCCTGCAATCATTGTTTCCCAAGTGATGAGCTCACAATAATTGTTCATCTATAAGAACTTTGATATCAGCACTGAAGACGGGGATAACATATGTGGCTGAATACCATCGGCTGAGACACAAATAGGTAAGCAGGATATGGGAGACGCACTCAAGCAGGATATTGGAGGTGATACTGCCCCATCTCCCTAAACCAAGACAGTCGTATATTTAAAATGATGTGGATGATGAAGTGGTCACCGCCGTGCATGGAAATACGCACAATAATTCGTTATGATGTTGATCGAGATATATCCCTAGTTAAGATCATATCCGTGTCAGAGAAAATATATATTTTGCGTGGTTTGTGCTGGTATTTATACAATAAGCTTCATTTTGGCCAATCAAATGATCTACAAAATGGTGAGGCAAACGGTTTAGTCATCGATATAAAGCCTCGTTCTCAAAAAATAAATTATATCCGATTTATTCACACCTTTCCTGATCACACGTCAATGGCCACGAGACTCGATAATTCAGCAAACCGATGACAGTATTGCATATTAACACGACTTAAACAATTATTTAAGGGAATTGTTTGGTTACGATATTTATATTGGGATTATCCCAAGGCGGCAATTCAAGGCCCATCTTGTCGTGATCAACTCGGTTCCAATAATCTATTGGTTCAGCTTTTTTACCAAAAATGCCGCTTAAACATAGTCTCCTCTTTGTGATTTATCATGGGAGATTACTTGTCTGATTGGCATTGTATATGCGATGAATTCCATGTCTGGGGTTAATAAATAAATACACAGCAGTCATTCAAAAGTAGTATTTAAACTATATAACCGATGGCAATGCTAAAATGCCTGATTGAAGTGTGTACGCGTATCGTTAGAAACACGTTGGGGGGGGGGGGGGTAGGGTGGAACCCAAGCACTTCTTCACATTGACCCTCAATGCAAAGCGGGACACCATTATAGTTGAATGAATTTCCGAGGAGTTTATGCAAAGGTTATCGATTTATAACTGCATTGGAATTTATCGATTGATGCCGTATTTACAGCTGTTTCCATAAATTATTTCTGATAAACAAATATGATGCGGCTCTTTATCCTAATTTGTCAAATATTAACAACCGTTCCTTTTGTGCTAGATAACGCATCTAATTATGGCAATGACTATGACATTTGTAAAATATTCCACTTTTAGCCAGAAACTGTTTGCATGGAAAATTAACTTTCTCTCTCGCCAATGGATAATAATGCAAATGGCACCTTGTCAATAGTGTAATCTTATAATAATCAATTCGCAATTCCCCGAATCAACGAGCATTACAATACCACCCACCATAATGGGTAATTGCCTTGTGGCCCTTTTCAGAGGAAACGTAACGACATTCAGTGCGGCACAATATGATGAGCCGCAGTATTTGCATACGATTTACCTGCTTACCTTCTTACCTTCATCTCCGGAATATTTAGAATTTATACTCGGCATAAAATGTTCATTTACTTTCACTTATATGACTGTGCTGTACATAATGAATATTAAACGCTTTTATATGTACAATAGTTGTATTATGATATGCTGTGCAACAGTAAATTGATTATTTTCTCATCCTGCATCAAATGTAACTCTCCAAAGCAAGAATCTGCCATATGGTTATAACCCAGGTTCTGGTAAGCTCAACTTTGAAACTGCATTATTGATTTAAGGCGTGGGAACTGAGCGTGTGCATAACATACCATCCCATCATTAATCTTACCAGACCATTAAACTTTCGCTTTCTCTGGGGTGAATGATTTATAGGATGTGGGCGTTGAAGTCCAAGGATATATTGTAGGATTTGCATGCATTAAAGCAAACAACGAGGATATCATTTGTACGAAATTGCTCCGTGGCGCCTTGCAAATCACCTATTATTTAGCGTACACCGGCACAATGTCGCATTCCATCACAGCTTCCAGCTGAAAGCAATTTACAAAATTTTCCGCCAGCTATGCTATATGACAACAAACCTATAACAGTTGTGGGGGTAGTGTTAATATGTCAAGAGCCTGGTTAAGGATTATCCAAGATGTTCCGACAATATTTGCTGGTCATTGTTCAGTATGGAAAAGACCAGCTGTAGTCCATTACGCGTAACACTTGGAGTAATAAGGTGCTTGCTTGCGACTTCCTTAACGATTGGTGTCCTGTTGGTGAGTTTTTTGAGTGATGAATGATTCTCTGCCTCATTTGGCGGTTAAGGTAAACTGCAATACAGTTGTTGGATCATGCTGCGACGGCCATCTTCGAAATATTCCAGGGTGGAGTAGGTACAATGACCAGTCTATTATTGTTAAGTGCATTGGTATAACTACAAAAATTATGAATTTTGGTCTGGTTTTATAATATGATCACAAACATTGTGTCTTCTTAGTTGATGAATTGCCCGCCATTACAGTGTTAGAGTATCCGATTGGCGCAATGAACAATAATTTGTTATTTTCCTAAAGACTGGTACTAATATAACATATCAATATATCTTAAACACGAATGGATCATCGTTCAATTTCTAAAGTACTGATCCCCGCAGGCAAAGTTATGTTAGTGTTAATTGACAGTATACCTGATTTGTAAGCATCAGCGAAGCTAGATCTGTGGTACTATCTAGGCAAAATGCACATTTCCAGGCAATCGCATCTCATTTTCATATCCCCAGCCTGTCGGATACTAAACAAATGCTGTTTATGCCCTCTTGTGTGGTGTTCAACGAACCAACTCGTTTGCTTCTTAAGCATATTGAGTGATAGAAATGAACACAACTATGCGCTCTTGGTCACGCGACAAATGTCATTATTATTGTGTTTTAAAGAAGCAATATGAGGCACATGATGACGTGACAACAGTTAGTATTATTTGACGAATGAGTAATCTTGCTGCCCCAATATGTGCGTTTGCGATGATAATATGAATTGACCCAGGAGTGTGTTATACAGAGGTCGGCACTAGCTCCGTATTAAGCACATAAGGTGGAGCAGGACTTTACATTTTCGATTCGGGAAAAGTAAAGTATTAAAATATATTTCGTTCATCATACAATTAGGTGCTTCTCAACGTTATTAAATTTAAGTGTGTAGATTGTTACAAATAATGGCATATGGTGTCAACCGATGAGCGCAGTTTGCACATACAACTACCATATAAATGTAACCAGATTGAGCAGGTCAAATTGCACATGTATTAACATTACAACATACTACTTAAAACGATACCAATATTTCTTGTTACATAAGGACATGGATTCAAATGTTAATTCAATTTAAATTAATAAACCCGCTTATCGGAATGCAAATGACACAAGGTGACAGTTTGGGCAAGTGATTTCGCAATCATTGAACAGTAATGTGAGGATTTTTGTGAAGCACCTTTGGAGGGCTTACGTGTAGCGCAGGGGGAGAATGTGGGTGTGGTCCGCGACTGAATAACATGGCGCCTTGATTAACCTGACCACGGCTACTGCCAGTCGTGGTCAATGCCATTTGGGCACATTATATGTTGAAACATTGCTACTACAATCTGCGTGGCTCCTGTTGTAATGTATCGTGAATATAGTTCCTAACAATGACATAGCATTATGTATGAACTCGTGATTATAGCAATACAGAACGCTTGTGGCCTAGGTAGTTAGTTCCAATGGGTGGTTCGTTCGGCAAAACATATGGCGAACTATACTTGAGCCGTTAATAAAAACATTTTAATAGATTCCGACGTTGTCCTGGGAAACAAAGGCAACAATTATAAATGACACAGTATGTGAACCAAACTGATTTGCAAGCGGTTATATAACTGTCCATTGACAACGGAGTCCTGTATCAGGCAGCGAGCGACAAATCCTCCATCGCTACTCATGTTGTGCATATTAGTCATTTATATTGTATTTCTCTTTTTCTTATTGTTTTGACCTGATTTTGACTATAAAGCTTCACATTTCCATGACAAAAAACCACCAGGAAATAATTCTCTTTTTTTAACTTGTTGGTTAACTTGCTAGTGCGGATCCATAATCGACGCCTATGCTAACTAGTGAAATGTTTTCCATCCAATCATGAACTCATTTATAACGTTCGCTCTATCAAATGGCTGCCTTTAACCTCAGACTGCCTCGCCGTGTGTTTAGCAGCGCTTATGACTATCTTTATTTCTCACGGATAAATCCGCGACCGAATCCAATGAACCCGTGCTTGCTGCGGCGCTTAACGAGGAGAATGGCCATATAGGGAACTCGGAATGCGCTAATAATTCGCTCACGGATCAACGGCGTGAGAAAAGCTGAATTTTGCATCAATGCCTTGTTTTTTCGTGGCATTACAAGACCTAAGCATGAGCGCTCATAAATATATCACATTTGTCTGTGCGTATACATATATATGCATGGATATATGTATGTACATGTATACATATAGATATACATCAAACATGCTTGTGTAACACCCCAAGGGGTGGACCGTTATGATTACCAAGTCAGCCAGAAGAACAAACTACAGGTTTGAGGAAGAGTATATAGATATGAAATGAAGCCTTTATTCGGGTTAAGTATATTAAATAGGGCAGAGATTAACTTGATTGAGAGCAGCGCCAATGCTCTCACATTAAACACAAACAAGGTGATATAGATACCAATCAGGGGGTGGCTGTTCGCCTCCAACCCGACACAATAATATAAAGTACTGAGGGGTACAAAAATCAATGCCGGGGGGTAGTTATTCGCCTCCAACCCAGCGCAACACATGCAAATGATCAAAGTAACAAAATGGTCCCTCACACTTTAATTCCTAAGAACTAACCGTTGGGCGGGAATCCCAACTACATACAACTATAGTAAATATGTAAAAGTTATAATTCACTGACAAATAGTGCCCGTGTTGGGGGTTGTTTTCACCACCTAACCACAGGCTCACCTTTCTGGGGACGAAACAATCAGTCAAACTTTCACGATATATTCAGACAAGTCTTCTTCGGTCCGAGACTAAAATGGAACTGGCGCGAAAACTACATAAAGGACGCTGTCCGCCCTTTTTACCAAGTCAACATTTAAATACAAACCTAAAGCCATCAGTTAAAAGTTACAGAACTTATGGCGAGGAGAAACCAAACCGGTGTGACCCGGTCTAGCTTCGGCCTGTTCACAGACATCCAAATGCGAGGCCAACATAACCGGATGTTGACATTCATGAATATAGAAAGCGAAACTACATTCATTGTGCAACATCTACGTTATGATGGGTAGGCTCGGGGTGCCAACGTGACCCCTTCTCGTCACACTTACTTCGCTACGTCAATGCATTGACGATATATATATATATATATATATATATATATATATATATATATATATATATATATATATATATATATATATATATATATATATATATATATATATATATAATATATATATATATATATATATATATATATATATGTGTGTATATATATATATATATATATGAATACACATATATATGAATATATATGCATATATATACATATATATATGTGCATATATATATATATATATGTATATATACATTTATTTATATATATGTATACATATATATATATATACATATACATATATACATTGCTATATGCTATTGCCAGGAAGTGTGTATTTATACGTAGATATTACTTGCAGATTCAGCTTATTTCCAGGTATCTTAGAAGAGAGTAACTGTTATAATTATCGTGACAATCATCGACTCATGCACATGCAATTAAATTTCAATGATTTAATGGTAAAATGTCGAGGATTGAAACGCCATCGTGACTAGCTAAGGTGTTTACTTGGTCATTACTAATATGTACATGTAAAGTACCTCCATCCAGCCTAGGCAAAGCCATATTTTGTTGCAGTTGTTGTTGCTATTGTTGCTGATGCTGTTGCTATTCTAAGGTCGGGCAGGATTTCCCGTACAAATTGTAACTTATATCACATTACGTGAGAGAGGAAGCAGTATAACTAAGTTGATTCTTAAACATATCCTTGTAATGAAGAGACTACTCTAACATGTTTTAAGCATGTGGTCACTTAAAATAACTTAAGGGAAAGAAGTGCCATAAGACTGGTGCCTTACTAAACTGGTAAATTGCTACACGGAGGTTATATAGTCTAATAATTGGTGATTTATAAGGTGACAAAAGGGCAGAATCAGTTTACCCTGAAGGTCTCTCCGGAATGAGATTGGCTTGATAAATTGACCATAAATACTCCTGCTCCGTTGGGAGTGCGCGTTAACACATGCAAATGTTTCAAAATATCCTTCACTGTGGCACGTTGTATATAAATCATGCATCATAGAATAAGCGAAGGTCAGAGTGTCGGGAAAGACGAATGTAAAGCAGGTGGTTCAGGCCAACTATATGTTGCCTTAATCTAAAACTGGCAAGCAGTTTTGAAATGGAGCATAATAGAAGCGCGGTTATAATCAAAAAGGGTTTCCTTTATATGGATACGGATGTCATATGGTACGTAGGATATTAAATAATTAACAAATGCCTCTGTGTGTTCAATTACAGTAAATCATGTTTTAATTGAAAACTCCGTTAATCCGCATGCTTGCTTTGATAATCAAAATAAAGTATTGTACCGTTTAAATGTTGCAACATAGCGTTGTTTGAGTCACGCCGTTTATAAATCGTGCAAATTGAAGTATTATTTCCTGTAAGTCAAACACGACATCATCAAATTCTATATAATGAACTACGGAACCACTACATTAGTTTTCATGATCATTGCAAATACATCATGATCAAGCTGTCTTTCCTGTGACATGAGTGTCTTAGACATCGACTCCCAACTGTAATGATTTCAGCCGAGCCAGTTTGTGTAACTGTTTAGCACAGTACTTTAAGGTGGTAAACACCGGTTTTTATTGACCAGATGATTGTTCTTACAGGTGGCATAATGTTGTGGATTTATCTGGCAATGAGCTTTAGAGGGTTCCAAAATAAAATGTCCAAACAGGTTACGAGGCATGCTACAAGAAGCGAAAACTCCATCAAGTAATTTTCGACCCAAGCCCAACAAATCTACGTTTGCAGCACGTGTCAGCCATTCATACATGCAACAATCAGCGTATTTTCCTTCTCATGCTGCACACAACTGGGTGAAAAATGATAAGCTCTGTGACAGGCTAAAGTTGCAAAATACAGGATGGTTTTGCAAAACTGCAGTTGACCCGTTACTCAGTATAATGAACCAATTCCTTTATTCCGCGTGGTTTTAGGCTTTGATCGATCTCAGTTCTGATAATAGGCGAGCGCCCAAAGCTTATTGATATTGCGTGGTAGTTCGTTTATTTTTTAACAAAATGTTCATGGTAGTTTTATATAGCTGTTGATAAACCAAGATATTTGACCCAGATCCATTTATTTGAGTTCCAATAACATATGTAGATAAAACATCCCAAGCTAAATTATTCAATATATTTCGCAAGCTCGACCACATTTGTATTAACCAAATCTAATACAAATACATGACCAGTGATGATTGGCAAAAACGTGGCTACTGTCAGTTTCTTCATAGGGCAAGCTATTGTAGCATTTCAGAGGTAGGGTATATTTGCGGACAATCACCGTCATGTAGCCGCAGCTAGTACCAATTTGTTTTCCTATTGCAGGATAGTTTTTAAAGCTGTATACATTTTTCAGATATCTGCAAACAATATTCCCTAGTTCTATGACAATAAGGATTCACTTAGGCATCATCGTGCAGATATTCCAATAGACCCAACATCAGCAATTTTCTAGCAGCGTTTACAATGCATAAAGGAGTCAAATGTAAAATACAATTGCAGATTAATAACATTATGAAATTATTGACTCGCATGCAAAAGATATCGCTGTAATTCGCATCATTTCCAATTTTAATCTTCACTTAGCATACAAAAGAACATAATCACATTGTGTTTACCACTTTGGAATCCTCGTTTTCTGTGCTCTTGGCGAAAGTTGTAATGAGAGATATTGCACGCGAGTACATCTGTACGGACAAACGCATTTAGCGTATACCATTTAATGTCAACGGATGTCGCTTGTATACACAGAGAAATAATTTCTAGACTATGGCAAGGCGTTTATGTCACATACATCACTCCACCACCTTAATTTGGTGAAGACAACAACGTCTAAAGCTTAACCTTGAAGAAATGCGAATTGTAGGCTTACTTCTCCCTCCTCGGCAAACCACTCTTTGACCAAAAGGCGCATTCGTCCCTACCGTGCATATATCCATGTTAGATATAACTATGTTTCAGCAAAGCACGGGTAACAGCACATCGTTGGCTATGCAATCAATTTATTATAGTCGTCGTTGTGTTTCTCTCTCCCGTAGTATTTCCGGATGTTCAATGAATGTGTAATATCGTCAAGTCACAAAATAGACTGAATATAGAAAAATGCAGACCTTAACAGATTCATCTTGGAATCGCCTTCCTGATGTGGACTAGGGAAGCATTGGATATTTGTACTTAAGCGTGTACCGAAAATAAGTTGCCACACCGAGTTAGAATTAAAAACTTTTTCCCTTTCATAGGTTATATTTTTTAAGGCATTTCTCCTACGTACACCCTTCAAGGTCACACATCCGAATGGATATTCAGAATCACAGCCTGAAATCGTAGTTTTGCCATATGCATCTTCGAGGAGACTGATCATTTCAGCGTAGGTGACAAACACGAAATTGTATGTAACGCTACCAATTATGCTTAGGTTTACTGCCTATCCATTCACTAATCGAATTGATATGCATGAATTATTATTAAAGTTATATTGCAGAGTGTTTTGCTAAACTAGGTGTGAATATGGTTGCTCTGTTACAGAACATAAACAAGAGCCTTTGCTCAAATTAACTGGATGACTCATTAGTACAGTGATCAAAACCTACTGAGTTCATGTGAATAACGTAGCGATGATGTAGCAATGTTCTTCCGCATTGGTTGTTTGATGTTTCAGCTGACAGCTTGGTTGTAATAAATACGAAAGTCCTTACACGTTGCATTCGCTTATAACGAACCCCATAGCGTTAAATCAGCTGCTTGGGCAAAAAGGCCTATTTTGGCATGATGGGATATGATACTGAGAGTGTACTGGACAAACCCCGAATGACGTGATTGAAACAAAACTGCTACGAAACAATTTCTCGCGTCGTTGGTTTTGTGTTGCAGAATCACCCGTTAGTCGTTTGGACTGTATCAGTATATTGGAAGACTCTTTCAAACATACTGCGAATATTTTTTTGCTAAAATACCATGCATGCAACAGGTATTTATTTACTCTGGGTAATTTACTTGATGTTATATGCCGTTGTAGGCACGGTACACGAGTGCTGGTATCGTGTTAGGATATTTCTAGTGATCGTGTAATGATGCTGACTTTGCATTAAGCTTGTAATTCAATATCACTGTATGATTTTCCTATATTTTGTTTTAAGTGCATTTTGTATAAGCCAATCAATGTCTTTTCAACATAAGGTTTCTTGCTGATGTGCTAGCTAAGGTATAAATTCATCATTTTGTTTGGTTATTTAACAACCTGTCTTTCATAAAATAATCAGCAACCCAGATGGTAACACAAAGTGCGATTTCTAGCACAATTTTTTGTAAACTCAGGACAAAGCTGTCAAGCCTTTAAGGAGCTTTAGAAGGTTGTTATCCAATATTACTAGCATCAACAAACCCATCAACCCGTGGACGGAGAAATACCTAAACTTATGTTAGTATTGTTATCTTCCTGCCAAACATTAAAGGAATTTATTACTTCTTTTTCAAGACATTTGAGTTAATGAAATGATATACCATTCTACCCCTTAAAAGGGGGCCGTATCATATTGCCTGATACAATTTTGCTCAGAGACACGACAAATGCATAAACGATATGGCTTATTAGTGCGGTGTAATCCTTTGTCGTGACATAAAGCTGATGACGTGATTCAGTAACAGCAATCATATACCTCATATAGATAACATGGTTGATAGAGCATGGCAATACCGTCTACTCTGTCGATGTACCAAGCAAGCCAAGCTAAACAGCTACAGATTGTAGGAAAACAGCCCAGGCGGCGTCTGTTTCAGGCATCAATTGGTCAATTATCTTTATTCATTATACGTTGCGTTCGTTTTACAACATAAGGTTTCTTGCTGATGTGCTGGCTAAGATATATAGTCATTATTTTGTTTGGTTATTTAACAACCTGTCTTTCATTAATCAGCAACCCGGATGGTAATTATATTTCTAGCAATATTTGTAAACTCAGGACAAAGCTGTCAAGCCTTTAAGGAGCTTTAGAAGGTTGTTATCCAATATTACTAGCATCCATAAACCCATCAACCAGTGCACGGAGAAATACCTCAACTTAAAAAACACAAACACGTCAGATCAATAAGCAACGACAAGCTCACCTGGTGGTCAGATGTACAATATCACGTTGGTTATTCTAGTCATTGTTTTGAGTGGGAACTATCGGGCGAATCTCGTTTTGGAGGCCATCTATAAAGTAGATTTTGTATTGCTTGGCGTCCATCTAATTGTTTTATTATATCGTATGATGGTATTAAATTAATTGCATGGAATGACATGCGTGCAGTCATCATATACGATCTATGTCTCAAAAGAGTTATATATAGACGTTAGTCCGTTTAGCACAATACTAAAACGTGGCATGTTCATACTGATATGGTCTTTATCTGCTATGCCGTTGAGGTACCAGTCATTTCAGGCTACATAATATTGCCAGTAAGATAACGCCCCATGGTTGTTTCTATCAACAAGGGATGTTATCTTTCGAGTAAGCAGTATGTATCGCTGTTTATTTCGCAGAAAAGACCACATCATGGACGAAGTAACTGCTTGGACATATTCGACCGAGGGTTACCCTTTGAAATAGCCATGCTGCCCTTTGTACTTATCTTAAGGTGTTCATTTCGCGCAAAATTAATTAACTGTCGGTTACCTTTGATGCTATTTTGTTTTGCTAAAAAAATCCTAGAATTGTTTTTGTAATCACTGCCCATGCATTAGACCATGCGAATTTATCACGTAGTCTCATCTTATCTTGCAAGTATTAGACAAGGAATCCGAGGATATAATTATACACAGCCTGACAGAACAGTAAAATCAACGCCATCATTCTTTTCAAAGCATCTAAGGGACTGGATTGCTTTATACCCGCACTTAATGTCCAGCAAGTAAACAGAAAAAGCATGGTGCATCGACTAAGGTATCACAAATGCTAGGTTAAGATATAAAAAATCAATCATTCTTATTTTGTATCAGAAATAGTTTCAGGCATCCAATGTGGTACTTTGCGACCACTGGATCTGACAAATTCATCGAGTAATTTAATCATTATTTGTCCTTGAGTAGACCAGGTTGGCCAGGAGTTTGGCAACGTTAGGCGCTAAGTTGCATTAACGTTGTTGACAACCGAAGCGCTTTGCTGCTAATGTAATTCAAACAGTAAACATCCGTATTAACGGGGATACTATTTAGATTGTCAATCTGATACATTCTGTTCAAGTGAATCAATGTTTCATTTACCGTTTCAATGGAAGATCTTTTGGATGTTCTGGTTCACAATAACACACCACATATCTTCATAACAGCCAGTTTTAGTACTTTAGATCGTTACATGTCACCACAAAAACTGCCGCTAGGATTGATATTCCTGTTTTTTGCTTTTAGTGAATCCACGGGCTCCGTTTCAACTACAATTTGTGTCATAGAATCATACGTTGCTCTTCAACTGATGGTTACTTTCTGGCTGCTTTGCTAATGCCAAGAATAGTTTGACGCAGATACACCAAGTAACATGCGATGGGCTACATTAAGTAGGTAATTCTATTACCGATGGATCGTATATGGAGTCAGCGATATTTGCAAAGCATCTGGTGGTACATATCTTTTAATAAAAGCTTTAATGTCTGAATATATTATCTGATACGCACCATGTTATTTATCCTGTAATAGTTTCATAGAATGATCCTGTCGCTGAAGGTTGTGGTAGAGATCTTATCCGAAGGCGCAAGGACAGGAACAAACAAAACTTAATGTCGGGAGCTAATGCAAAATGAATGATGGCGTTCATTAGCTACCACACAAGGCGGTAAACAGGTCCTTGTCCTGGCCTACCAGAAAGGAATATATGATTAAATAAACTAGCACCCGTTCCTCCAACACCAGGATGAGGCTCCTTTATTATCCGGCAAGCTCGGTGGAATTGCGCTCGATTTTGTAATTTAGCCGCTGAATAGTTCATTGCAAACTCTTATAGATCATGTATCCTTGTCTTCCGTCGAACCATTATATACAAAATGGATCCGTTTCAAGCAATATATTGATATCGGTCGAAAGCTTAATGGCATTTGATGGGAACTCTGCAATAAGATTAGAGGTGATCGCATTAGGCCATAAAACGTACATTCACGAGTATTCCAATCCAGAGTCATTTTAAATTGCATTGTAGCAATTTAATCTGCAAGCAAGTAATGAAGTTGAGCTCACAAGGCGGAATGGGAATAGATTGCATTGAGATTTCTTTTTTATTGATATATATGAGCGAGTCAAATGCCAATTGACTTTGCCAAATAGGCAAAATCAATGGTTGCATGCTTTCTACCCCTGCGCATTTGCATCGTTGTTAGGTGTAGTACAAAATTCTAGCTATGAAAAAAAACTTTATTGCGAAATTAGCGCACATCATTGTTTCAACTTCAAACATCTCCATCTAATAAAGTGATCGCATTAACCCAACCGGCAGGCACAATATCACAACCGGCAATATATCTAACAATCTACGCCTAGACTTTATAACGTGATTCGAGCACGAGGTAGGCTTACATGATACTAAATTCTTCGTTAATCGTAACCAGGGTTGTGATATAAACGGACTGCCTCAGCAGATTTAAACATTATATAGTTATATGTAAGGGTGGTGAGAAATGTTCTGTATTGAATGGCTGATCGCGATAATGGGTTTTGTCGGAGGTCTACCGAACCCTGGAACAAATGAAAACGATTAATTGAAGATTTTATGAGGTAGCTAGACATGTATATATTGATAATAAGTCAATATTGATAATCAGACATCATAAAGATATCCATCCAATTAACATGACGGAGTCACTCTCATGGGACTTCGGGCGAGTTGGAGTGAAAAGATTAGTTGAAGCATATTCGTTAGTGAATAGTTTCTTATGTAACGGTACAGTTCTAAACAAGCCGTAGTGTTGGGTGCTATAGGGGGCTGTAGATGTTTCCGCAGCGACATATAAATCTTGTTCCCGTGGAAGGTGTTATAAGGGCTGTAGGGTGTTAGACAACATATCGGTCCGAGAACCGGCCTTTTACATACTTGATATGCTTGTGGCAGAATGACACAATTCCATAATGTTTGCCACTGTGTCTATTTCTTGTGCACGAAATATGTACTGATGAGAAACTTAAAATGTAGGCAAGTACATACTCAAACGAGCAATTACTTCGACGACCTTATGAATTCATGTGCCTCTGTCCAAAATTGTTCACTGATCAGGTTCAATGGATATGGTTCGTGTATATTTATCAAACACTCGACGTAAAATCATGTACGGTTGACAAAAGCGCATGCAACCATCCTTGGCATTGTCCCAATCAGGTGCCTTGCTTTTCCGGTTTTGAAAACTTGCAAATAAAGATAAAAGCTATATGTATGTTGCACGATGTATTCCAGATGCCCATTATTTGACAGGTACGAGTGTCCATGATTTAAGCTCAATTGGTAATCGGTGCATGTTATTGGGTGTTAATGTCATTGAATTTCAGCCCGATTGCGCGAGGCTAGAATATATATTTGCCGCATATTCTGGATGTTAAAGTCCAATAGTCATCCATTGTAGATAATTTATTGTTCCTGCTTTTATTATCTGTGTACACCTAATGTGAAGGCTTTATCTAATGCTATTTTATAGTTTATAGTTATATGCACGCCCGGGATATTCACATCCAAGAACAATTGCGTAGACAATTTCGATCATTTTTTTTTTCAGAATATTATAGTTTTCATCCACAAATATCCAAATTGCTATTTTCAGGGAAGGTTTACTTACAATGGTTGATACGAAACGTTTTCACAAAAGGTTCGTTATAACAGTGATGATAATACCAGATATTGAAGATGATGATACATTATTTGCATATATATATAATCGATAGGTGTTGCTGAGGCATTCGTGACACTTGTGGCTTTCCTAATTTTCGACATAAATCCACTTGCAAACACAGGTTTTAAAAAGGTATTGGTTTGAACATGAAATCGACACCTGAAGAAGTTAAGGTTTCAAAGTGTAAAATATTTCTTAGTCTCACTATTGATAGTATCCATAATATACACCATTTTTTCACCGCAGAGTTGACACCAGCTTATGGTGCAATTTGGGGGCCATATATCGCACGATATGCTCAATAAATAGGGACTTAAATACCATGCGGAATCAAAATGGATAAATCTTCTCTAATACAGAACTTTCGTTGATCAAATGACCAACATCACCTCTGGCGCTTGATTTACGAGTACGCACAATCAATTTATGACATCCTGGTGAATAATGCGTTCATCATCTTTGTGCAAATGCGCTGTACATCGAGGGGAAAAGAGCGAGATTAGGGAGACTTTCTTTTGGTGCAACCTGCACTAAGGTGCGCTATGATGGTATAGTAACCGCGTCAGGCGTTCTCTTGCACATGGCAATGTTCATCCGGAAATTAAAAATTGATCTATAACGCTAGCACAATCGGAGAGAATATTGTTTTATCCTACCAGTATGAGCATGTAAACGAGCCTTATTCAACCAAATCAGTCAGAAAAATCAATAAAATGTTGATGAATTCGAGCAGATTGGATAGAGTTTCTGTAATTGACATCCTTATTTTGACAATAAAAATCCAAGCAACGATATACAGAACAATATTTTGTTGTCATGAATTGAGATTCCAATGAATTAAAATTCTCTTAGATATGTGTAATCGATTGGTAAAAATTCATCATTCGGAACGGAATATTAAATTTTGATAATTATTCACCTAATAACTGCATTACTCTTTCAACCTCAGACGCAATATGCAATGTAATTCAGTTAGTTTTTAAATAAGTTAATGTCATTGGATATTCAAAAAGAATGTTGTTAAAGTGTTAGAGCACAGATGCAATCCCAATCTCCCGACCTTCAGTATTGACCATAGGTACGGCAAACCTTCACGACTGGAGACTTTCTTGTTGCAGTTATAACCATGTCGTCTTCTGTGCCCTGATATGCACTCAGCTGGATATCCAAGTTGAATTCATCCGCTCTTTCCATCAGGTCTGTATTCTTATGCTTGGGGTGGGTATAGCAGGTGTTCAACCTGTCGACTACCCTCACCTGGTATCCCGCCAGTGGGGCTTTTTTTTTGTAGATGGATAATAACCTTTACCGCATTTAACATCATACCAGCACTCATCTACTAACAGCTTCCTATAGCACCCCACAGCCCCAAAAATTTTGCCCTTGACTCCACAGTACCCCCATGGCTGCAGGGGTCGCGGCACCCATGACGGGCCATTGGACCACACCTTGCCTCTCCGTCACCCGCTCGGGCCATCACCAGTTCGGCCCGTATCAGGTTCGCCCTGTCTCTAGTTCGGCCCGCTTTAGTTTTGTCCACATGCAGGCCTTTCATTTATATTCAATATTTACCTGAATGCCACGACTGTAGATATGTTATGTAATGTTGACGAATGCGGGTGAATTCGACCCTCGGTGATGCAGGCCTGGTGGTTTATTTACTCATAGTCAGAATGAAATATAATTCTGAATAGACCGAATTACGTTACTTATGTGCGTGAAAATCTGAATCTGCGCTGTTACTTTAGTTCAATGCCACTGGAACTACCTAGCATCCTCGGTGGTCATATCATTGACATCTATACATTATTCATTGTAAATGCCTAAAGTAATGATTACCATGTTTAATAGTGTTTATACCGCTTGTACAAATAAGACCTAGCTGTGCTATGTAACCATTCATCATATAGTTTTCTGTGGCGTCAAATGTCGAAAATGGTCGTAAATGAATATATATTGGTCTAATATGTAATGGACATGTTTTGGGTTTAATGCAGCTTTTTCTATGATGGATGACATTTTTAATCTAATCGACAATTTCATTTGACATGTTTTTAATAATTAGTTAATCAGGAAATCTAAGAAAATCCTATGCATCATATGTGGGAAAACGATTTTTCGCCTCTTCTCGTCGAGCGCCGTTTGCAGCCATGACGTGCTATTATGTCATGACTTATTAGGATAGACTGATATATATATATATAGATAAATGTATATTATGTATACATTTTGTGAATTTTATACTTTATGAAATAAGGTATGGCGATCTATGATGCAAATTAAACATGGCAAAGAATAATATGCGAGTCACCCTTAATCTATACAAATATGAATAAAAGCCAACAAGACTGACGCTAGTACTCGTGATTATAATTGCCGCGACAACGGTATTCCAATGTTACATGAGGTTGGCATGTGAACGCTACGCTACGTGTTAGGCGACTACAGTGGCTTCATGTAAACATATTCAATTAATAATCTGTGTGGTCACAGTTGAATTACTGATCAACCATAATCCCGAAAACTGCAAAACAGTTAAGGGTCCGAACGAGTGACAGGCCGAACTGGTGACGGACAAAACTGGCGACGGGCGGAAACGACCTGACACCGGGAAAATATGGTACAATGGCATGCCCTTTATTAAGAAGTAGGCATCTTCCAGTGGTCATTCAAGGCCACAACCATGAAGACCGTGGCCACCGTGGTTGTGTCATCCTCAATACCATATCCAATGTCCACGTAACCAAGGAAGTGCTTGCCATCCAACTCAATATGCTTCCTTAGGGCTATCTCGTCCAGCATCAGAGCACAAACAACTTCTTGGTTTTTGGCGCGAGGTGGACATTCAACTGCTTGGTACCAGCGTCTGATCACCGACGGAGGTGGCAGTGCCAAACTAAACATGTCGGCTTTTCTGCTGGTAAAGCTTTAGTTTTTTTTCTTACTGGTGCCGCATCATCCAGTGTTATATCTGCCTGGCACGCCAGAGTTCTGGACTCATAATAACGGTGCACGCATGGTGAGGAACTGGTGATGTAGTTGAATCTGGAACGACTTGATTACCAACTACCACTTCCACATATAGGCATTGGAGATTTCCTCGGTTGGCTACCCTGCAAGACACAGAACAATAATAATATACATGTATGATTATGTTTAGGCGTGTTTGTGTGTGTTGAAAGTAGCATTTAGTATGATTAACAGCTTTCTTGTTTATGGGCCCCTTTTAAAAATAACATTTAGAGGCCTTTTCGCCCCCCCCCCCCCCTCCCCCCAAAACCGCATTGGAAATATATATCTTGTTTTGAAATTTTGTGCACCTCCCCACCCACCTTTCCTCAAATCCTGTCTCCTTTAGATAAATTTATGTACACAATAAAATTCTCTTCAGAAATCAGGCGTTCCGGTAAGTTTCAAGTCTTAGTAGGCCAGTTTCCCCATTACCCAATAGGGTGTGTTATAACGTTACACGGGATGTATTATCATAGCCTGCTGTTTATATTTGCTGATTATCATTGATAGATAATCAGCAAAAAAGCATTCAACTAAAATAATATGCCCATCAAAACAATTTGTCAATTACACAGACAACGACGAAAGTTGTTTATATGGACAGTCAAGGTATTAGTCCATGACACTGCATACACTTATATCTGACTGATCAGTTTCCGTGAAATCCACGGGCCATAAACCGGGGCACA
Organism: Urechis unicinctus; assembly: GCA_034190875.2. Taxonomy (NCBI): domain Eukaryota; kingdom Metazoa; phylum Annelida; class Polychaeta; order Xenopneusta; family Urechidae; genus Urechis; species Urechis unicinctus. Next base: position 24,152,888 of record CM067356.1, read on the forward strand.
AACATACAAATGGGAATGATTTAATACATGTGTATGTAGCAGAAATTTACCCACAGGTGGACCGACTTTCCAGACACAGCGGACAGTCGATTTGTTCAGATGATACCAGCACAACTAGGCATTATAAAACGATGATACCAGCACAACTAGGCATTATAAAACGATGATACCAGCACAACGCATTATAAAACGATGATACAACCGCGAAACAAACAAAACATTCGCCAGTTCACTCGTGTTTTGGGAAGTATTGGTATTATGGCCGCTAAACTATACCCCGAGCCTCACTGGCTAGAGCCGCGTCCGCGATCCAGGTATTCTTATACATCAGTGATTACAATATTGATTCTGATAGCATCATTGATCAAATATTTGCAGGGCCAGACACAGCTGCTGTTCCAGCGGACGATTCCAGTGTGCCAGTAAACTGTTGACCTAACTCTGCAGTCACCTGTAGGTTGCCTTGGTCGTTATAGTATGACGTTTGTTCTGTATGAATTGCTTATTTGTTCAAACCAGCCTGAATAGACCATCAAAGACAATTATGGTCTTTTTGTTTAACATTTATTATTGTTTTCGTTTTTGCAGTTATTTTATGAGACACCTCTGAGTGGCTGGTCCCCATCATGTTCTTAAATGCTACATTAAACATAGAACATTTTGATGTACAATCACTATAATCAGTCAGCTTGTTATAAATATATCACCGCATCAAATTCATTCACTGCCTTGCCATATTTTATGCATTTACTTTTCAACGGATTAAAAGTCACGTTATATTCAACAGCAAATCGTTCACATATTTTCCACACATTAATCAAGGCAACGAGACTTGGACTGAGTAAGGTAATGTCGTCGGCATAACCAAGTGCACTTACGTTGTCTATATGACAGCCTGGTCCAGACTTTGTTAACCTCTGGATTAACTCATCACTGTAGCGTATTGTAGCGGAGACGAGCAGATTAAAGAGGCTGTTCAGCCTCATATAAGGCAATCAAGGATCATTTGGTAAATACATTACTACGCTCGATGCGGTTACGAAATAATGCCGTCGTTTATTTGGTGCGTCAAATTTTACTTCATCCAAAATTATGCTGGTAATTTTTAAACATATTTGTTTCACACTGAAATCCAAAAGATGTACAGTAGAAGGCTATTTCATTTAGCTGTGTCAGTCCATCGATAACGATACCTCCCTAAAACCATCAGCCGCTCGTTTGTCGGCTGTAAAATCACTACTACGCGCGCCTTATAACTACCTCGCTACGGATATGTATATTTCCGCTCAAGTTTCAAAATGTAGTTTTCTTCAAATCAAGGTTGTGGGCAACACCAACACGATAAATAGTAACTTTTGTCCCACCATATGGTACCTTTTATCATACAATGGAATTAAGCACACTGTATTCGTCATCATCTAACACCGAAAAATTTCCCGCCGACGCTCGCTGGAGATTGAAACTGAAACCTCACTGTCGTCCGTCCGCAAACACAACTCAGCTGCGATGTTTATGAAGTTTTCATTGAAGGGAGGTCCGGTCACCGTTAGCCCTGCCGATCAAAATGGATCCAAAACGTTTGCCACATTAATAAATCCGGCGTTCGAAGCGTCGAGCGTTCCATATTGTACTCGGGAGGTACTCAATGAACCATTGCCCATTCAGTCTGCGTAGACTGCAGATTACGAGAGACTTGAGATCCCAAGCGGTTCCACTTCCACAACCCATTTACCCGTTTGCGGTGATATTGGAGGGACTGGCCATGGAGGTAAAGTGCTACAAGAGATATCCCCTCGCAAGCGTAATTTCTCACAACAACAACAACAAAACTGCAGACGGCGGGAGTTAGGATCTACTTTCAAAGACCGCAGCGCCGCGTAGTGAGTGAAAGTCTGAAAATGTAACATTTTTGGTTTCCATTTTTATTACATAGCATGGGCGGTGAGCGTAAGATTTGCATAGCATGATGTACAGTGTTTGCTTACATGTACAAGTTTTGAGGAAACAAACAATCCCGCTGAGTTAGAGTTTGTATGAATAAATTGGATTTCTATTGATCACAGTCATCTCCTTGATAAATGTCACTCCTGATCTTTGTCTATTTCAGACATGTTAATTATACTAGAATTACGATCAAAGAATGTTTATACCAGTCATATTTCAAGAGCCTTTGCTGGTCAATCTATGCTGAGTGTGATGTAAACGAGGGTAGAGAAAATTGTAGATTCAATTATATAACTCGTATACGTATTTAGCAGGTAAGATCACATCAAGTGACATCTTCTTCACCTTGTAAAACCTGCTGCGGGTCAAATAATATGCCTGCATATTTTGTACATAATAATTAACCAACATTATTGACAACTTGCTGCTACATAACGCCCGTATCCCACATGTCACATTTTGATACATTTAGGGGAGGGGAGCTTCCATCCATAAACATTAAGTCATTGCAGATATGGGGTGCTGATTCGAGCATGTTGTGGTGGAGATATCTGAGTTGCCAGAGTATCAAACGCATGTAGAGAGCGTCCATCATTGGGACTTTAATATTAGGCGTACGTTACAGGTGCCGACTATGAGTGGAATATCGGCCAATCAGTCATGGACAGAGTTATTACTTACACCCTTACCTATTGCTGCATTTACCCTCGGACTGCTTTGCCTCGTGGTTGGTGGTATTTACGCTTTCCTTTATTTCACACAAATTAAACCTACATTGGCCAGAAAGATGCAAACTGATGAACAGCGTTTGCCTAACGCCGAAAACCGGAGTACCAATATGTTTGTTATGTTTCTGAGAAAATGAACAAAAACTAATGACAGAGTCAGCACCAGGAGCCACAAAGCCTCAACGTGACTGCACATTAGTATATGCCTTATTGATGGAATCGCCTGTACGTGTACATCACTAGCACTTAACTGAAGACGGATATGATGTCAAAGGTCAATTTACCCTGTCATTCTACCGAGACGACGCAATGTTCACAGGGGTACATCTTTGAAGAAGTTCTTAAATGTGAAGTTGCACTATATGTAATGTAGAGATACAGCTTCCGCTAGATATACTGATGTTTTTGTTGCTGCTCGCAATAAGCATTATGTCAAAATATCGCCCTGTTTGTATCTAAATGGAATATGACAAATAACGTGCTTCTATGTTGGCGCTGTTGAATACCTTCGATTGTTGACTGATCATTTTAGTAAATCAAGATGCTCAAACGCCGTAATTGTTGACCGCTATCAGAGTTGGTGACTATTAAAGAATCTGTTATCAAAGCCTGCTTCTCTCTGATAATTTACATAAGCAAGAGTTGATTACTTGGAAAAGCTGCAGTAAATGGCCCTAGGTAAAAATCCCGTATTCAAATACGCAAATAGATTCAACAAATACTCAAGTTGTTTCCACTGTCCCGTACTACCTTAGCCTAGACAATGATCAGCATCAGTTACAGGATGGTTGAAATACACTGTGGTGAGAATGTCTATGCGCGAGCGTCTTATAGTGTCAGAAATGTTTGCAAGGAATTTAGGTGTATTGAGTTTAATTTCAGAAAAAAACAGCATTTATTTAAACCAGCAGCCTGTAATAGTTTTGAACGCAGCTACGAAGATGCGTTGTAGTATTCCTCTTCGCCATTGTATGAAACTGCAGGGGAACTGACTCTTGATCAACCACAATCAGTAGCCATGCCGTATAAGAGCAAACTCCTTTTTATTGTGCACATGAGTATGAATTATCAAAGTTTTGCGGGAATGATAACAAATGCTGTGGCTGCCCGTTCATCGATTTCAACAATATATTGTCATCGTTTGTAATCATGATACGAATTGTTAATACTTGGCATACCGCTGGTATCGCATTGATGTAATGTTCAAGCAGAAATCCCAGTTTATTCCCAGACGAGATATAAGTCAACCGGTAGACACTGCTAGATGATACAAAATTAGAGTATTTCAATTTTAAACGTAAACATTGTATTTGCACATTGGTTACCATTGTGTCATCGGGAACATAATGGGAGCGGAATAATATTATTAACTATCACCCCCAGAGTCGCCAAGAATTTGTAGAAATATACAGACATCACAGTTTGTCTTCTGACCGTGGGTGACATAGACCTAAGCTGCGTTTAACTTCCAGATAAATTGGGCTCTATGTACACTGGCCGTAGAAAATGCTTTATTTGATGAACAATGAACTAGATCAGACAGTAACGTTATTAGTATTTGAATGCTTGGTTTATTGGACATGGTTACGGAGTTGGCAAGCTAGGACTACCCACTGAACCTAACAACTGCTACATGGAACGGACATGATTGAATAGTACATATTGCAGGCGTGTTATTTTTCCATATGTTGCAATAGCCTTGGTAATCATGAAATTTTGCTGTAAAGCAGTAAAGCAAGTATGTAACTTGTCTAAGCTAATCAAGCAATATCACTGAAGCAACTGTGGCATAATTAAGCAACGGTGGCAAATTATGCCACATATTCAGCGACATTTCCCTTTAAAAAATCGCATATTTATCCTATTTATATCACTGATATTGCGTCGAAACGTATGATTTCCAACAAATATTATTGCACATAATGATCAGGTTGAGGCAATCGATCACAACCAATAAAAATAGTGAATGTGATATAGTCGATATTTTGACAATGCTGAATAACCGGTGGGCTATTACGTTATATCAATACAAATGCAGCCAAGAGATAATTCAGCCAAAAGTTCTATCTACAGTGGCTGCTACAATATACGGAGTGGGTAAATGATACAGTATGAAATATTGGTGTGTTTTGCGTTAGAACGATTGTTTGATATACGATCTACCGCTTGGTTCAAGTCCGAACCCTGCTGCTGAGATCGCTATTTCACAAGATATCATTTAGCACCAGATCTGTACTACAGGTAGACATTACACACATTAGACTATAGCGGCAGGATGACAAATGTCATCAAACATTGAAAACTGTACTCCCATCGAGCATGTACAACATAAATGTCAGGACTTAATACCAGTACAAAATCTCAATTGCTCTCCATCCTACCGATTATACAGCTAGGGTACATCATTGAAATAACATGCTCACCAAGCTCTCTTTCTTAACGAAATGGCTTTAGCCTCCTATGTCGTCACATCCCCCGGATGTATCGAATTTTCATATTGGCTTGTGAATCAAACAATGGTTGGCAAGCAGAATAGCTTTTATCCATCAATCAAATGCACTGCGTACTGGCGGCGCTCATTACGACCATAATGCATTGCTTGCTCAGCCGAAAAGGACATCAGCAGAAACTTACATTAAATATCAACTCTAATCATGCCTGCCTGCAATTTAACTCTCATTTAGCGCATGAAACCTGTTATTACGTTCGTAATGCTATCAATTCATCCACTATTGATTATGAGAATAGGCTGACATCAAATGCAAGAATAACTTATCTAAGATGTAAACAAATGCAGCATTACTGCGGTACAATTGCTGTGATCCACAAATTATGATTTAATGAATGATATCACAGACCAAGAAGCGCCGCCATGATATTCAAAAATATCCGGAATTACAATATACTTGGGAAGGTATCCACCCTTGTCTCCCTGAATGGGATTCTCTGTGCGCCCATGGACAGGGCAATAATGGTAGAAGCCCTTGTTGTATTGCCGTACCTACAACGTCGTGTGGTTGCAGACCTTTGTTAAGCTCGTACCTATAATTTTTGCAGGTTATGATAGCTTATTCCTCGTCATAATCTAATGTCCCGCGCATTGGAACTTCTGCTGACTCTGCGAGGATCAGCGGCATGACTCTTGATGATGATGATGACGTCATCCAGAACCGCAGTTGGCATTTACATTAGCTATTGTGTCATCTTAGCGCATGTTTTACCAGCACAGCCGTGTCATTTCGGAATTAATTGTCTGAGTTACATGTCGTCGTTGGTCGTGCAGTCGCGCCAGGTGTCTAAAGCTATACAATCGATCAAGAATGGAGCTCAAAATACCGAATAATCACGAAATTCTAATATCTGTGTTCGCTGAGCTGAAGGAAAGTTTGCTGCTTGAATTATGCAGAAAATTCTAACTTAAGTCCATGTTGCAAGCAGCCAGATATACAGAGATGCAGCTCACTGCGTGAGTCGATTTGAAGAAGATCTGAAACGCGCGTTAAAACAGACCCGCATGGATCGCCATCTCATCCACGCGAGATATTAGCCATACCAAGCTATCCAATATTGCATTCAAGCCAACACTGCATTAATCAGGAAAAGGTGTCATTGGCGAGGTGCATGGTGCGCCCTCGACATGGAGATTAATAACTCATTAATCAACGGCTGCCCGTAATTCATTGCTCCGGCACGCATAAGCGCTGAAAATCCATCGATAAGGTCCAACTCGGAAGAAAATACGAAGCCGTCTTCTTAATGCCAATTTGCCTCAGTTGGCAGCCTGGAGCATGTTGAGTGACGTCACGCTTGCTGCTTGGCCTCCAAGAGAACATCATCAGCGAGAGTGAAAAGCAATTTTTTTATTTTGAGATTACACCGTATTTCATGAAGCCATGTCGTCTTCTGGTGAAGATTATGAGGCCCCATTACATGACTTTGGGGCCAATTATGTCCCTGGCTATTTATTTTAGCCAATACGGGCGGAAATTGAACCCTCCAAGTCAGACTCGGAAAATGAAACAGGGTCCTATTACGAACCAAATCCCACCTTAAGATTAGCTTGATTAATATGTTGCTTTATAATGAAGCACACATGTCGAGGAACTCAAGCTAATAATCCCCTGAAATTGGATGAGTACAAATTAAGTTCGATAGGTCACAGCTAGTGTGTATGCGAACATCACTTCTGATCTTTTTGTAGGGCAGATACGTCAACTTAACTTGAATGAATATAATGAAACATTGCAGTAACACTTGAGGTAAGTTTGCTGATGTTACTATGCTGTGCATGACGTATATGACGATCAGGTAGTAGACAAAGCCTACAATATAGTCTCTCATACAACTGTTATACTTATTCCGCAGCAGAGATTATATCACATGAAGAAACTCCAGAGTAGGGTTTCGCTATTGTGGATGTTAATAAACTTGGCACCTATTGCGTGTCACTACATACAACATGGTGCAACACACGATTTATTCTGCACATCACAATGACCCACCAATATTGATAACTTGCCGTAACATAACGTGATATTCAACAGGCTTAAATGTTGACTGCTATCACTGCTGGTTATTGGCCTGTGTTATAATTCTATAAAGGACCATAGCGCAAGATTAGGGCAAAATCGTCGATTCTATGCAAAACATGAGTTGAATAGAGGTTAACTAAGGCAATATCCTTGAATTAATGCTGCCATTGAAAACATGTGAATGTAATCGGGTAATCCCGCGTTGCGTTTTGACGAATGGTCGTCCTACCTCATAACGTTTGCCTGGACAATGTTTTATCATTTTGGCGGCATCAGTAGTGAAAAGCAAACAACCAATAGATGTGGGCCAAAGCAAACAACCAATAGATGTGGGCTTGTTGCATTGCAAAAATATTCAACAATGAGGCAATACTGGGCAATTAGTATGCTATTTCGCTTTAGTGACAAATATATAATTGGACGCTTTACTGCTTGGCCGCGTCATTCATTAAGTGACGGCAGCAATATTCGCAATTGGGTAATAATGTGAAATGAAGTCATTAGAGGTATTGTGATGCTTGGACAAATGCCATCCTCAACTTGACCCCAATCAGAGACACCGCCGCTGGGATGGAGGTCCCACATCGTTACAAATAGCTCTTGTCATTGACTAGACATCTTAAATAATTAATGAGTAGACTTTGGTGGCGGAATGATTTAAGTGCAGGCTGACAGGAAAAGAGAAGCAAAAATTAACTAAGTTATGTACACACATGATCGTCAATTATTCCTATTGATATGTTAATATTGAATGAATGGTGACGTAGACATATGTATGCAGAACTTGCTGTGATATGAAATGAAATCTGGAATCGAAATTTTTTTTAGGAAGATATCAAATCCCCAGATCTCGCAGAATGGGATTCACTGTGTGTCCATGGCCTGCTCACTAGTGGTGCTAATCGTTATTGTTTGCAGTACCTACAATGTTACGGGGTTCCAAACCCTGCGTGAGTAGGTTACTGGAATTATCACAGCTTGTGATATGCTGTTTATCATTGAAATCGTGAGTCCTATGTATGGCAACTAATGTTGATTTCAGGAGCTTTAGAGGCGTCACTAATGATGATTATGACGCCATTCAGAAACACAGTTATGAATCCATTACAATTTGCGTAACCAAGGTGCATGTCTTGTCTGAGCAGAAATGTCAATTTGAAAATAATTTCCTAAGACAGTTTTTATCATCGTTGGTACTCCATGCCTTATAGAGAGAGCTGTAGCATCGATAGACAACTTAATCTTTAAAAATCATATTTCTATGAGCCGAATATGCGGTAATACGTGTAAATGAGGAAGTCGTTCTGGAGTTGAGCTAAAAGTCATATGCATATGGATACTCATGGCAAACTAGCGAGACATTTGCCACGCCAATCGATTCTGTATCGCAATCTATCTATAAGGTGGCGGCAGGCAGATACCAGACTGCGTTTATCAGGATTGGGTGTCATTGGCTGAGTGCAAAGAGTGGCAGAGAGGCGGGGCGCATCCCAGACACCGCAGCTCATGTTGCAGAGGATGTTAGTTAGTTTATAGGATGCCTAGCTGGATTGACCTTGTAAGGGCGTCTATGCGAGTCAATTTGACTGAAAAGATTTCCAACTGTACATACCAGTCGTCAATAACGGGAGACGGGATCCCTTACCTTTACAGTGAGAAAGCGCAGATTCCGAGCTTGATGCTTATTATGCAACCGAAGTGGTAAAGCTTGATCTCATTAATTCAATGTTTGAGACGTCGTCGCGTGCTATATGGGTCATCTTGTGGTGAACGGTAAGTTTGTGGAAGTTACAACAACAGCTGGTGAAATATCTGAGCAGCCTTCTATCCAGACGTGTCCCCAGTGCCAATGGCTGTTCTTGGACCTACCTTTATTTCACTCGCATTAATCCCCAATCGGGACGGGCGCGCAAGTTCACGGAGCAATGTGCGTCAGAAGAGAGCGAAGGCCAGGGGGCAGCGACACATATGTTCTTATTTCGAAAATCCTAACCTTTATTTCTTCCCGTGTGGAATGTGAAATACGAACCTTTCTAAAAGTGGACTTTTCCATCACACCCGCACGCATCTGAGCTTTTCCTCCCATTCGTCTTTTATCCCTGCGGATAATGTAGGAAGGAATATGCCGAACTAAGTTTTTGGCCTACATCCGAATGCAGCCATCTGCACCCGCAAGATTGTGATTGTTGATTGTGGCACAGAATTGACGGGTTGAATTTGAATGTGTAATGTGATGCGCGTCGTGTTCATGCATACGTTCAGCGTCCGGCATCGAGCCAAAGCTGTGTAAAGTTATGTGCTAAGTAACAATTATATATTACCATGCATTAACCATTGCAATGGTCTTTTGTTTTGCATAATGTTGCAAAATGCCTCACATCTGTAGTATTTGCTTGCAAATGGATTAGTTATGCACTGGCTCAGTTGTGGATTTTATCCAATAAAATAATCCCATTATATTTGCTTACCAATAAGCGTTTAAATGCGAAAATAATTTTTGCCTTTCTTATAACAGTAAACAATTAAGTTGAAATTTGTTTAACTTCACAATGATATCCATGCATTTGCCTGGATGCCAGGAGACATCAAACACTGATGTTAAGTATCTTTCAAAAGCTATTTGTACATGGCCATGGTGCAAGTGTGATGCTGTCGCGGCAGCATTAGTCACAGCCTATCAGTGGAGGCGAAGAAGAGGCCTAGTCCATGTTATAACGAATAGTCCCAACTTCCATGACGGCGGCTCTATCGATGCTTGTCATCGAGGAATCATGGATATGGAATTCAGTTAAATCAAACAGTGATATGCATACTATTGTCAGTAGTAGGATGGTTGCACTGTTTTGGGCAATAGAGAGAATTGTAACTGGGAGAAGCTCGTCCGTTTGCAATACTAGTTCTAGTTTCCAGATTAATTGTAATTCATGTAAACTGGTGTATTTTCGTAGTATCCCTCGTTTCATATCCAATTCTCGTTTGGCACTGCGCCTAAATGCTCTGCCGAAATGCCGAGGTAAGCATATTTACAGGTATAAAACGACCTTGCAGCACCAGCTCGGGTATATATTATCCAACAGTATAACGATGCTTGCCTAAAACACCACTGAGAACATCATATTACAGGTATGGATGAGATACACCACCGGATGCTGTGGCATGTTCAACCAACGCTGCAATCCCGTCAAGCGATGCATTCACCAGATTAACCCGTGATGTATGGGTCATTGTGGTCCCGTAACAAATGTATCTTGGCAACGACATATAAGATTGACCTTGGATACAGGCCATGATCATAAACAGCTATCGTGTTATTCCAACAGCGTGGCACTAGTCATTATAGAGCACCAAAAGCAAAGGCCATAAGTGCATAATAAACATCCAGTGAATGTTTTATCCTTCTTCTTTGACACGAGCGAAATCACATCCAGGCATTTGTAGTGAATTCGTTGTTAATCAATGGGGAAGTCTTCTTGGTCCCAGCACCCAACAAGGTTGCAATATTGAGTTATGCGCTGAACTTTTGAGATGTACTTGAATATATAATAAACAAGCATTAATCCGTCATCATTGTTTTCCAGCAAACCCCACATCGCACGATGGTAAATTATAATAAAAAGATAGTGCAATTTGTAAGTCACCGATTTACAAAAACAAATGTTTTACTCTTCTTGACGAAAAACGTCGTTGACAAACTGTTAACTGTTTGACAAACTTTAATTGGCACCTACATGAACATCACTGTTCTGGCATGCAATGTGCTAACAAACTTAGTTAAGTTCATATCAGTCAACAAATGCGATTGCTGTTGGTTTCAGTATAACGATAACGATAGTAATGGGCGAGTATATGGCAACGCCTCAAAGGAGTGATAACATGTTGGCCAGTGAATTCAGATCGGGCATTGTTGTATGCATTGCAATTCCTTCCAAGTACTTTAATATTAATATCAGGCGCTGGCAATATAAGCATTCTAAAGCCGTCACCAAGCATCAACTTAAATTAGGGTTATGTGATAATAGTAACGGATACGGTGCATTTACATTCGTCGCTCGAGTGGCTTTTCGGAGGTTTGATGAAGCTGTGTTTCTTCGGGTTATTGCTTACAATTCTGTTATACAGTGGGACGCGTAAAACGTAGCCGAACATTTCTCGGAATATTTTCATAGCATCACGGTTTAGAGTGATAAAAGAAGCTGCAGTGGCTAATGTGGAAATGATTTTAAGCTATCGTTGCATTTGTTCACTTTCTGGTTTTTATTGGGCTTATATATATATACCACTTTAATAGAAAAATCATATTCGCAATTATGAAAACATTGATGACAACTCTTGCTGTTAAACATTATTGATAATCAATGTACAGTGTCAATGTACAAAATGGAAATGTTCACCTTGCAGGATGAGACAACCTAACAAACGGATTTGACGAACTAGTAAGATTGAATGCATTATTGACATCTCTACCAGATTTTCGCTGCTTAATTAATATTCACAAGTGAAGTCTCGAGTCATCATATTTGTTACCTGATGAGGTAAAATATGCTTGCCGTATGCCAACCTGTATCATTCATCTAGGTAATTGCTTAGATTATCAACATCGCAGTTTTCGATAGGACTAAATATGATTATAAAGATTGTCATCGAAGTTAAAAAACGACTGGCACTACGCTCTTCTGTCGAGGTGTAAATATATTTGGTTGACATCAGTCTGGATAGCATTTGCTTGGTTGTTTAGGTTATAATAAAGTCCATTAAAATACTAGTGCACGGATGTCTTATACCAATCACTACTAAGACGTCCAAAATGTACTTGCGTGTATGAGAGTCACACTAATTCACATGCATGGCAATTCCACGATGCACAGCCAATATTCCTCAATCGCTCATCCACTTGGAGTTATTCCATCAGCGATATCAAGCATTCATGTTATATGCGATAAATTCCCTGTCTGGGGTTAATAAATAGATACACTGCAGTCATTTAAAATTAGTATTCCATGACAATGCTAACATGCCTGATTGAAGTGTGTGCGCTTATCGTTAGAAACGCGGGGGGGGGGGGGGGGGGGTAGGAACTCAAGCACTCCTTCACCTAGAGCGAGTCACCATTATAGTTTAATGAATTTTCGAGGAGTTTATGCAAAGGTCATTGATGTATAACTGCATTGGAATTTATGGATTGCTGCCATATGTATAACTGTTTCAATGAACTATTTCCGATCAACAAATATGATGCTGCTCTTCATCTGAATTCAAATAATAACAACTGCTCCTAATGTGCTAGATTACGCATCTTATCATGGCAATAACTATGACATTTTTAAAATATTCCACATTTAGCCAGAAACCATGGCAATAGTGTAATCTTTTAAATCAATTCGCGATTCCCAAATTAACGAGCATTCAAATACCATCCACCATAATGTGTAATTGCCTTGTGGTATTTTTTCAGGACAAACGTAACGTCATTTAGTGCGCCACATATGGCTACTGCAGGAGGCGCCAGGATTCGGAGCCTTATTTCCCTGAAAGGTATATATTGCCGTAGCTTTGTGTGACCCGAACCAAACAAAGAACTCTCCATTCCGATCATCCGCCGTTCACAATATGATGAACAGCAGTATTTTTATACAATTTATTTCTTACAACACGATGTTACTGACATATTTTCATGTCATTTCTATTCGGCATTGATAGAGCCCACAAGCCAAAATTTGTTGAGTGATTATATATTTGCTCGGCCAGTAGTCACGTTTTCCGAGTGCTGCATGATTCTCTGCCTCATCTGGAGATTAAGTTTATTGTGACATTAAGTTGCTTAAATGTGTAGGGTTACTGGAATGAATGTTACACCTTCGGTCAGATGAGCCGTTTATCTTGTCGCATAATGCGTATGCTAATTACCTTGCCCGCCATTACAGTGATAGAGCATCCGATTGGTGCAAAGCGCAATAATTTGTAATTTTCCTTAGACTGGTACCAATATAACATATCAATATATCTTAAACACCAATGGATCATCGTTCAATTTCTAAATTATTGATCCGGACAAAGATAGGTTATTGTTTATTGACAGTATACCTGATTTGTAAGCATCAGCGCGAATCTGGATCTGTGGTACTATCCAAGCATAATGCACACTTCCAGGCAATCGCATCTCATTTCCATATCCCCAGATTGCCGGATAATGAAGGATGTGGTTTATAGAGGGTCTTATTGGCGTTGGGTAGGCTCGTCAGTTCAATCGTGGTTAATATAATGCCCTCTTGTGGGGTGTTCCACGAACCAGCACGATTACTTCTTAAGCATGTTGAGTGTCAGAAATGAACACAACTATGCATTCTTGGTCACGTGACAAATGTCATTATTATTGTGTTTTAAAGAAGGACTATGAGGCACATGATGCCCTGACTACAGTTAGTATTACGTGACGAATGAGTAATCTCGCTGCCCCAATATGTGCGTTTGCGATGAAAATATGAATTAACTCAAGTGCATGTGGACGTTATATTAAGCCCTACCTCTATATTACGCACATAAGGTGGAGCAGGACATCACATTTTAGATTCGAGAAAAGTAAAGTATTAAAATATATTTCGTTCCGCAAACAAGTAAGTGCTTCACATATTCCGCGAATTAAAGCGTGTAGATTCTTACAAATTATGGCATGTGATGTCAAACGATGAGAGCAGTTTGCACATACAACTACCGTATCAATGTAACCAGATTGAGCTGTTATAAATGCAAATGTATTAACATCAAAACACTTAATACTTAAAACGATATCAATATTTGTGGTTTCATAAGGACATGGATTTAAATGTTTATTCAATTTAAATTAACAAACCTGCTTATCGGAATGCACATGGCACAAGGTAACAGTTCGGGAGAGTGATGACGAAATCCTCGAACAGTAATGGGAGGAGTTTTGTGAACCACATTTGTAGGGCTTATATTGAGCATCTAACCATGATACTCTCAGTCGCGCAAAGATTCAATGATCACACGTTTTGTTCACAAATATTTTGCAGGGACAGACAAGCCCAATTACGGTTGATTGATAAAAATAATCATCATTTTCAGTGGAATCCAGAACTAAAAACCCAACACGTGTTTGAATAACGACCAGGCACATTTGTAGGTTCCAATAATGTATATGTCAGAGGACGTGTGACAAGTTTGGACAAATTGATATTCATGTCTGTGCTGCGTGGTACTGATTCCATTAAAACGAAGTCATAAAAGCAATGTACAAATCCCATAGCCGAAACAACCTTAAATTAAGGACCACCTCTTATGTTCTTGCCTGACTTTTCAGACAAAACAATGCATCGTTGGTGGAAATTGGATTCAGATGTGTGAACTAGAAACCATGAAATCAAGCAATGTTAAGGCCATAATAATAAGAAACTATCTTGGGGATGCAATTACTCGATTATCATCTTGAAATCTCAACACTGCAGTGGAAGTAATTTGAAGTGACTGTCTTTTCTTAAGCCTTTAGATGTGGTCTAAATGTAGCAGAAAACACTAACTGTATCGACGTCGGTTACGGCATAGGTTTATTAAAGCTGTGTTCGTTTCATAAAAAGACAAATAACTGTTACTCTTTTCAAAAGCCAGTGTCTACCATCACTACAGTGAACAGGAGGCGGATTTACATAAGATGCTTCTGTCTAATGCTAAGCAGTAGTTTATAAAGCTAGTGAGAACCCAGGGTGTGATGGGTCTTGAAAGACAGCTGCAGGGATTTAACAATCAATGTTTTAGAGAATAGAAGTAGCTGAGTGAAACCCGTCGGTTTATAGTTGTTGATCAGCATGCAAACTGCCGTGGTCAAGGTTCAGCAAGGGATTGGGCTATGGTCAAATTGGAATAACAGTAAATCATTCTGAACTGTGTCGAATATGACTTCCCCATTAACAATATCAATGCATATGTAACTTATTGAAATTGGAGGCAATTACTACAGTGAATGATTCTGAGCTGTGTCGAAAATGACTTCTTCGTTTAAACGCATCAAAGCATATCTAACTGTTAGCTTAATGAAATGGGAGGTAAACTGCGCAGCCGGTCAAAAAAATAAAGTTTTAGTTGTTCGGCAATCTAAGAGAATGTTACTCTGTATATAGTATAAGTTCTCCTCATTCGAACTCTAATAGCATATAGAATTAAAGATCTGACCGTGCAATAAAATTGATTACACGCGCTATCACTACCGCAGCATTGATCATGCAAAAGTAGGTGTACATATTGGATGTGATCATAACGGAAAACATCGACAGCTTAGTCGAATTAGTCGATACCCCGTTTCCACAAAGACAATCTTATCAGCCAGGATGGGTTGTGCATAGCTGACGAGACCTGCCGTGTAGATCTACTTGCTCATCATTCAAATGAAAAGTTAATGCGCTATGCAAATATCAGTTGTGAATCTGTTTGTTATAACAACTGTTTGATATTTAGCAATGGTTATTTAGACGTTGTGATTATTTGATGGCGTATGGTAAAAATGATAGTGTCCTGATCAAGCTATGCTCAGTAAATCTCCATGCATCCGTGCATTTGTCAGACCATATTTGAGATAATCAAGAGTATGATTGTCAGCATGATAAAGCGATCCGGATACAGGGTACTCCCACGGACAGCACATCCCATCCATATATTCCTGCAGTAGTCTGTGGTAAGCTGCATAATACATGTAGGTGAACAGCTGCATAATTTGATAGGGTTGGCAATTGATATGCTTTGAAGGCAGTACATGCATGACAGTGATAGCACAAAATACTGGCCGTTAATAGTGTCAGGAAAGTGTGAGCCCCAAGTCAAGTCCAAATACTCTTAAAGCTGAGACTAGTATATGGGAAAATGCTTAGGGAATAGGTTCCAGAAAAAAGGCCCTAATATCGGCCATTCATTCGTTAATCATCGGTTACCCGGAAAATGGAACCATGGCTGAGCGGTGAATATTTCAGTCAGGTCATTATTGCGCGCTGGAGGAGAATATGGGTGTGGTCCGGGACTAAATAACATGGTGCCTTGATTAACCTGACCACGGCTACTGCCAGTCGTGGTCAATGCCATTTTGGGCACATTATATGTTGAAACATGGCTACTACAATCTGCGTGGCTCCTGTTGTAATGTATCGTGAATATCATTCCTAACAATGACCAAGCAATATGTATGAACTCGTGATTATAGAAATACAGAAAGCTTGTGGCCTGGGTATTTAGTTCCATGGGGAGCTATGTAATCAATGTTTCACTCTCCTTTCGGCAAAACACATGGCTACCTATACATGAGTCGTTAATACAAGCATTTTTAAAGATTCCGACGTTGTCCTGGGAAACAAAAGCAACAATCATAAATGACACTTAGTATGTGAACCCAACTGATTTGCAAACGCTTATATAACTGTTCATTGACATCGGAGTCTTGTATCAGGCAGCGATCGACAAATACTCTATCGCTGGGTTATTTAGATTTCACGCTACTTATGTTGGGCATATTAGTCATTCATATTGTATTTCCCTTTTCCTAAATCGGACTATAAAGTTTCACATTTCCATGACAGAAAACCACCAGTAAACAATTTTCTTTGTTAACTTGCTGGTTAACTTGCTGGTGCGGATCCATTACCTTACGGAAGACGCGTATGCTAACTAGTGAAATGTTTTCCATCCAGTCATGAACTCATTTATACCATTCGCCCTTTCAAATGGCTGCATTTAACCTCAGACTGCCTCGCCGTATGTTTAGCGGAGTGTACGACTATCTATATTTCTCACGGATACATCCGCGTCCGAACCCAATGAACCGGTGCTTGCTGCGGAGCTTTATGAGGAGAATGGCCATATAGGGAAATCGGAATAGGCTACCAAATCGCTCATGGATCAACGCCGTGAGGAAAGCTGAATTTTGTATCAATGCCTTGTTTTCCCATGACCTAAGCTTGAGCGCTCATAAGTATATCACATTTGTCTGTACATTGACATATATATGTATGGATATATGTATGTGCATATATTCATATACGTCAAACACACATGCTTGCTTCGCTCCGTCAATGCAATGATATATATATATATATATATATATATATATATATATATATATATATATATATAGATATATATATATATATATATATAGATATATATATATATATATATATATATATATATATATATATATATATATATATATATATATATATATATATATATATATATATATATATATATATATATATATATATATATATATATATATATATATATATATATATATATATATATATATATATATATATTTATATGATATTAACATATGTTAAGGAATAGGCATTTAGGACATGCTTCATTGCATTCCGGGAAAGCATTATCTGTGTTGAATAGATACCCATAAAACATAATTGGTGGTGATCATCAGCAACCAGTGACCACGTGACACGTCACTCTTATGCGATTTGATAAAATTGTGCAATCATGCTTTGCAAAATCATAATGAGAGCCGATCTTTGTCACACAGGGGAGTACTCCCTCGCTGGATGAACAACCGAATCTGCTTGCTTTTTACAAGAGCCGAAAATTGCTCCCAATTCTAATAAGATGAAATATTTCTTATTGGGGAATTCATTGTTCACACAGGACCGACTTACTTTCTGATTTTTAAATATTCAAATCGTTCCATTTTCTGCTGGACCATACCCACATCAGAACGTATGATATTCATGGTATTTCTATTGATATCGCTGTTTGTCATGTACAACAGAGGGGTTGTACTGTTGCAAAGAGCTTTAACGTTTTATTTGTTACTGAAATCTTTCTGTGACCGTCACCTTAACTATTGTACAAGTCCTATTAATAATTGCCCCAATGCAGCAAACACCGGAACAGTAAAGTAGGCGAAGTATGGATAGTAACCTAAATTATCTAAGACATTGTATGGGTATTTACATGCAATAAATGTCAAACCAATTTACCAGGGAACGTTCGAGTGCCAGGTCAAAAGATCGTAGCCAATCAATCACATGTTCGTGCTCAAGTAGTCTCGTTACAGCCATATGTAATAAAGAGTTATTATATATCATTAACTCAATTACCTCTTATTCAGCAACACCCATCATGTCGTATGGCAAATATAACTACTTGTGCGACTGCACAATAATAGCCTCAATTTAACCGCATACCGTTTTTTGCTCCCTTATTTAGCGGGCATACGCCTGAGTCTTTGTGGGGGGTCATGTGGGTCAGAGAGAGCAGTTCAGAATCGCCCTTCAAGCAGAAACCATCTCTCCTCCTCTCACTAAAATCTAAACGGCATTCTTTCGGACCTTTCGGCGTACCTTTATGAAGCATTACGACTCCTTTCGGTCCACTACTGCGTTGTCTTGTTGATTCATCCCTGAGCAACTTTATCCGCATCTTCAAGCACAACAATCAGTTATCTTCTTTGTTGCAAATTGGGAAAACGACATTAGCTCTAAATGAGTCAGGTGATTGTTACGTTGTCTTTTTAAATTGTATAGTATAGTTAGATACATACAGAATTAGAATATTCTTCGTTTCCTATAGCGGAGTCTGTTTGCCACTCACCATGTGGTATAGAGGGGATTTACGTCTTTCAAAACGATTATTTGCTATCACTCACCATGCTCATGCTAATATTTACATGTGAAGTACCTGCCATTCCTTATTTGCAGATATCTAGGCACAGACTCATATGCATTAAATTTCAATGTTGTTGTTGTTGTCGTGCCCTGATAAGGTGTTGAAGTACCTCCATCCAGCCTAGGCAAAGCTATGTTGTTGTTGTTGTTGTTGTTGTTGCTATTTTTGGAAGAGGATTTCCCGTAAAAATTGTCAATTATATCACATTACATGAGAGAGGAAGCAATATATTCTTAACCAGATCCTTGCAGAAGAGACTACTCGAACATGTTTTTAGCATGTGGTCACTTAAAATAACTTTAGGGAAAGAGATGCCAATGATTCAGTTTACACGCCATAAGACTGGTGCCATTCAAAACTGGTAAATTGCTACATGGTGGTTATACGCAGTCTAATAATTGGTGATTTATAAGGTGACAAAAGGGCAGAATCAGTTTACCCTGAAGGTCTCTCTGGAATGAGATTGGCTTGTTAAATTGACCATAGATGCTCCTGCTCCGTTGGGAGTGCGCGTTAACACATGCAAATGTTTCAAAATATCCTTAACTGTGGTACGTTGTATACAAATCATGCACTATAGAATAAACGAAGGTCAGAGTATCGGGAAAGAAGAATGTGAGGCAGGTGATTCAGGCCAACTATATGTTGCCTCAATCTAAAACTGGCACGCAGTTATGAAATGGAGCATAAAAGAAACGCGGTTATAATCAAAAAGGGTTTACTTTATCGCATATCGAATGATGTTTCGTACAACGCAAGCATATATCAAGCGGTATTTCAAATAAGCATTGTGTCCACAATATTAACAGAATTTCATGTGACGGGCAACTTATATCGCTCAGGGCTATTGGTGATTACCAGCAAAAATGTGCAATAGTAAAAGCTTGAAAGGAGCAACGAGTAACCATAGACATAGAGTCATCTAGTAGACTACGGATGCTAACCACTACATTAGTATTCATGATCATTACAAATACATCATGATCAAGCTGTCTTTCCTGTAATGGTTTCAGCCAAGCCAGGTTGTGTAACTGTTTAGCTCAACACCAATTTATATTGATCAGATGATTGTTCGTACAGGCAGCATAATACTGTGGCCGTATCTGGCCATTAGCTTTACAGGGTTCCAAAATAAAGTGTCCAAACAGGGATGCTACAAGAAGCGAAAACTCCATCAAGTAATTTGACACCCAAGCCCAACAAATTTATCTACGTTTGAAACACGTGTCAGCCATTCATGCATGCAACAATCAGCGTATTTTTTTTTGTCATGCTGCACACAACTGGATAAAAATGATAAGCTCTGTCACAGGCTAAAGTTACAAAATGCAGGATGGTTTTGCAAAGCTGCAGTTGACCCGTTACTTAGTATAATGAACCAATTCCTATATTTCGCGTGGTTTTAGGCTTTGATCGATCTCATTTCTTGCCAAGGATAATGGGTGAGCGCCCATAGCTTATTGCTATTGCTTGGTGGTTCGTTCATTATTTAACAAAATGTTCATGGTAGTTTTATATAGCTGTTGATAAACCAAGATATTTGGCCCAAGTCCATTTATTTGAGTTCCAGTAACATATGTAGATAAAACATCCAAAGCTAAATTATTCAATATATTTCGCAAGCTCGGCCACATTTGTATTAACCAAATCTAATACAAATACATAACCAGTGATGACTGGCAAAAACGTGGTATTGTCGGTTTCTTCATAGGGCAAGCTATTTGAGAGGTAGTGTATATTTGCGGACAATCACCGTCATGTAGCCGAAGGTATTACCAATTTGTTTTGCTATTGCAGGATAATGTTTAAAGCTGTATACATTTAACAGATATCTGCAAACAATATCCCATAGTTCTATGACACTACGGACTCACAAAGGCATCAGCTTGGAGATATAGACTCAATATCAACGATTTTCTAGCTGTTTGTTGTATTCCTAAAGCGGAAAGGTATTTCTGACCAAAGCAGCGTTTACAATTCATAAAGGAGTCAAACGTAAAATACAATTGCAGATTAAAAACCATATGAAATTATTAACTCGCATGCGAAAGATATCGCTGTAATTCGTATCATTTCCAATTTTAACCTTCACATGGCATACCACGAATTGTGTTGCATTGTGCATCATTGCGGCAAAAGAACACAATCACATTGTGTTTACCACTCTGAAATCCTCTGTGCTCTTGGCGAAAGTTGTAATGAGAGTGCGAGTACAACTGTACGGACAAACGCAGTTAGCGTATATCATTTAATGTCAACGGATGTCGTTTGTATACACAGAATATAATTTCTAGACTATGGCAAGGCGTTTATGTCACATACATCAGACTCCACCACCTTAGTTGGGTGAAGACAACAACGTCTAAAGTTTTACCTCGAAAAAATGCGAATTGTAGGCTTACATTCCCTTCCCTGGCCGCTCTTTGACCAATATGCGCATTAGTCCCTACGGTGCATATATCCATGTTAGAAATAAATATGTTTCAGCAAAGCAAGGGTAACAGCAATCATTGGCTATGCAATCAATTTAATATAGTCGTCATTGTCTTTCTCTCTCCCATAGTATTTCCGGATGTTCAATTTATACCAAATTTTCACAAAATAGACTGAATATAGACCAACGCAGACCTTAACAGATTCATCTTGGATTCGCTTTACTGATGTGGACTAGCGAAGCATTGGATATTTGTACTTTAGTGTGTACCGAAAATAAGTTGCCACACCGAGTTCGAATAAAAATTCTCCTTTCCCAATGCATATGTTGGCACCCACATTACAACAATTCGGCGTTTAATTTATATTGATTAAATGAACAGTGTTTTGTTATAAGTCACATTCTCTTCTGCTGTTAATAAAAATATCAATGAAATAGGTTAAGCTAATTGTATCGGTGTGATATACGTCACATCTTTCTGAAATGATTAATGCCTTTGACATGTTCAAACAGTCCTTTTGTGGCATAGCGTGAAACATTATGCTACGACACTAAATGCAACGTTAACTATGGTAATTAAAACCCTTGATGAGAGATGCTGAGACGGTTGGTAAACTTAAAAAAGGGATGCATACTGGAAAGCTTAACAGGCTCAATAAATTGCGTCTGTCAGCGTTCTTATACGCACACACAACAAAGACAGGTGTTATTTTCAAATGCACCATATTGCCGAAATGCAAGTTACCACGAACGATAAGGAACAGCGAAATAGGTTATATTTGTCGAGGCATTTCTCATACGTACACCCTTCAAAGGTCACACATTCGAATGAATATGCAGAATAACAGCCTGAAATGGTAGTTTTGCCATATGCATCTTTACTGCCTATCCATTACTAATCCAATTGATATGCATAAACAATTATTAAACTTATATTGCAGAGTGTGTTGCTAAACTAAGCATGAATATGGTTGCTCTGTTACAGAACATAAGCGAAAACCTTTGCTCAAATTAACCGGATGAGTCCATGTGAATAATCGACGACGTAGCTATGTTCTTCTGCATTGGTTGTTTGATGTTTCAGCTTACATCCTGGTTGTAATAAATACTAAAGTCCTTACACGTTGCATTAGTTTATAACACACCCCACATCGTTAAATCAGCGGCTTGGGTAAATAGGCCTATCTTTGCTTGGTGACAGATGATACTGAGAGTCCTGGTCAAACCCTAAATGACGTGATTGAAATAAAACTGCTACGAAGCAATTTCTCGCATCGATGGTTTTGTGTTGCAGAATCACCCGTTAGTCGTTTGGACTGTATCAGTATATTGGAAGACTATTTGAAATTATGTTCTTACTGCGAGTATTTTTGTGATAAAATACCATGCGTGCGACTGGTATTTATTTACTCTGGGTAATTTACTTCATGTTATATGCCGTTGTAGGCACGGTATCTAGTGATCATGTAAATGATACCGACTTTGCATTAAGCTTGCAATTCAATATCACTGTATGATTTTTCCAATGTTTCGTCTGGTAAGTGCAGCAATATATAAGCCAATCAAAGTCTATTACCGACCGAATGGTATATATTCGTCGCTTGAAATGTTTACATAATTATTATAAGTTGCGTTCATCTTGCATCATAAGGTTTCTTGCAGATGTGCTGGCTAAGGTATATAGTCATCATTTTGTGATGTTATTTAACAACCTGCCTTTCATAAAATAACCAGCAACCGAGATCGTAATAAAAAATGCGATTTTTTAGCAATATTTGTAAACTCAAGACAAAGCTGCCAAGCCTTTAACGAGCTTAAGAGAGCTTGTTATGATATATATCTAGCATCCACAAACCCATCAACCCGTGCACGGAGAAATACCTAGACTTTAGTGAGTATTGTTATCTTCCTGCCAAAAATAAAAGGAATTTATTACTTCTTTTTAAAGACATTTGAGTTCATTAAATGATATACCATTATACCCCTACAAAGGGGCCGTATGATATGGCCTGATACAATTTTGCTCAGAGACAAATGCATAAACAACATGGCTCATTAGTGCGGTGTAATCCTTTGTCGTAACATAAAGCTGATGACGTGCTTTAGTAACAGCAATCATATACCTCATATAGATAACATGGTTGATAGAGCACGGCAAAAACGTCTACTCTGTTGAAGTACCAAGCACGCCAGACAACAAAACAACTATACAGATAGTCAGTTCGGTCAGAAAACAGCCCAGGCGGTGTCGTTTTCAGACGTCAATTGGTCAATCATCTATGATGGAGATGTCTACTTTTTCCCTGATGTGTAAAGTGGATACGATGTTTACTGCTCTGTTGTTAAACTTCTGTTTATGCCATTAGCTTTATTGATTGCAATGGATTCATGTTGTCTGTCGCTCCCGATATCTTTACTTGACTGCCACACCTAACCCAATAGTAGCAAGATAAAACCGTGACAAAATACCTACATGTACAAACACAAACCACGTCAGATCAATAAGCAACGACAAGTTCACCTGGTGGTCAGATGTACAATATCACGTTGGTTATTCTAATCATTGCTTTGAGTGGGAACTATCGGGCAAATCTCGTTTTGGAGGCCATCTATAGAGCAAATTTGTATTGCTTGGCGTCCATCTAATTGTTTTATTATATCGTATGATGGTGTTAAATTAATTGCTTGGAATGACATGTGTAGTCATCATATACCATCTATGTCTCAAAAGAGTTATATATCGACATTAGTCCGTTTAGCACAATACTCAAACGTGGCATGGTTCATACTGATATGGTCGATATCTGCTATGCCGCTGAGGTACCAGCCATTTCAGGCTGCATAATATTGCCAGTAAGATAACGCCCAATGGTGGTTTCTATCAAGTCGGAATGTAATCTTTCGAGCAAGCAGTATATATCGTTATTTATGTCGCAGAAAAGACCACATCATACACGAAGTAACTGCTTGGACATATTCGACAGATGGTTACCCTTTGAAATAGCCATGCTGCCCTTTGTACTTATCTTAAGGTATTCATTTCGCGCAGAATTAATTAACTGTCGGTTACCTTTGATGCTATTTTGTTTTGCTAAAACAATCCTAGAATTTTTATTATAATCACTTGCGAATTTATCACGTAATCTCATCTTATCTTGCAAGCATTATATATGGAATCCGAGGCAGTACAAATGAATATAATTATACACAGCCTGCATAACAGTAAAGTCAACGCCATTAGTCTTTAAAAAGCATCTAGGGGACTGGATTGTTATTTACCCGCACTTAATGTGCAGCAAGTAAATAGAAAAATCATGGTGCACCGACCAAGGTAACAGGAATGCTAGGCCAAGATATAAATTATCAATCATTCTTGTTTTGTATCAGAAATAGTTCCAGGCATCCAATGTGGTACTTTGCGACCACTGGATCTGCCAAAATCATCGAGTAATTTAATCAGTTAATCGTCCTTGAGTAGACCAGGTTGGCCAGGAGTTTGGCAACGTTGGGTGCTATGTTGCATTAACGTTGTTAATAACCGAAGCGCTTTGCTGCTAATGTAATTTAAACGGTAAACATCCGTATAAACGGGATACTGTTTAGCTTGTCAATCTGATACATTCTGTTCAAGTGAATCAATGTTTCATTTATCTTTCTCGTTCACAATAACACACCACATGTCTTCATAACAGCCAGATTGGGACCTTTATATCGTTACATGTCACCACAAAAACTGCCACTAGGATTGATATCACTGTTTTGTGCTTTTAGTGAATCCACGGGCTCCGTTGCGACTGCATTTTGTGTCATATAACTCAACTGATGGTTACTTTTTGGTTGCTTTGCTAATACCAAGAATAGTTTGACGCAGATACACCAAGTAACAAGCGATGTGCTTCATCAAGTAGGTCATTCTATTACCGACGCGTAAATTTAATTGATGGATCGTATATGAAGTCAGCGATATTTGCAAAGCATCTGGTGGCACATACCTCTTAAATAAAAGCTTTAATGTCTAAATATATATCCTGATACGCACCATGGTATTTATCCTGTAATAGTTTCATAGAATGATTCTGTCGCTGAAGGTTGTGGTAGAGATCTTATCCGAAGGTGCAAGGACAGGAACAAACAACACTTAATGTCGGGAGCTAATGCAAAATGAATGATGACATTCATTATCTACCACACAAAGCGGTAAACAGGCCTACCAGAAAGGTTTAGCCGCTTAATAGTTCATTGCATTTTCTTATGGATCATGTATTCTTGTCTTCTGTCGTACAATTGAATGCAAAATAGATCCGATTCAAACAATATATTGTTATCGTCCGAAAGCGTTATGGCATTTGATCGGAACTCTGCATTAAGATTAGAGATGATCGCATTAGGCCATCAAACGTACATTCACGAGTATTCCAATCCAGAGTCAATTGAAATTGCATTGTAGCAATTTAATCTGCAAGCAAGTAATAAAGTTGAGCTCACAAGGCAGAATGAGAATATATTGCATTGAGATTTCTTTTTTATTGATATATACGAGAAAGCCAAATGCCAATAGACATTGCCAAACAGGCAAAATCAATGCTTGCAGGCTTTCTACTCCGATAGAACTCACACCATTTATAACCCCTGTGCGTTTTGCATCGTTGTTCGGTGTTGTACAAAATTCTAGCTAGGAGACAACGTCCGTTGCAAAATCAGCGCCCATCATCGTTTCAACTTCAAGCAACTAATAAAGCGATCGCATTTTCCCAACCAGCAGGCACAATATCACAACCAGCAGGCACAATATCACAACCAGCAGGCACAATATCACAACCAGCAGGCACAATATCACAACCGGCAATATATCTAACAATCTACGCCTGGACTTTATAACGTGATTCGAGCACGAGGTAGGCTTACATGAAACTAAATTCTTGGTTAATCGTAACCAGGGTTGTGATACAAACGGACTGCCTCAGCAGATTTAAACATTATATAGTTATATGTAAGGGTGGTGGGAAATGTTCTATATTAAATGATTGATCGTGAAAATGGGTTTTGTCCGAAGTCTACCGAACCCTGGAATAACTGGATACGATTTATTGAAGATTCTGTGAAGCAGCTGAAATGTATATATTGATAATAAGTCAATATTGATAGCCCAGACAACGAAAAGGTGTGCATCCAATTTACATGACGTAGTTACTCTCGTGGAACTTGAACATGGGGCGAGTTGCAGTGAAGAGATACGTTGAAGCATGTTTGTTAGTGAAGAGTTTCTTATATAACATATGTCAATTAAAGACACTTTATCCTATCTGCTCGAATTCATCGACATTGTATTAATTTTTCTGACTGTCTAAGTGGAATAAGGCTTAACGTTTATATGCTCGTACTTGAAGGATAAAACAATATTCTTGCAATTATGCTAGCGTTATAGAGTAACTATTTATTCCTGGATGTACATTGTCATGTGTAAGAGAACGCCTGATGCGGTTGCCATGCCATCATAACGCACCTTAGTGCAGGTTGCACCAAAACAAAGTCTCCCAAATATCGCTCTTTTTTCCCTTGATGGGACAGCGCATTTGCACCAAGATGATGAACGCATTATTTACCAGGATGTCATAAAATGATTGTGCGTACTCGTAAATCAAGCGCTAGAGGTGATGTTGGTCATTTGATCAACGAAATATTAAGTTCAGTATTAGAGAAGATTTATCCATATTGATTCCACATGTATTTGTCTCCCTATTTATTGAGCATATCGTGTGATATATGACCCACACATTGCACCATAAGCTGGTGTCAACTCTGTTTTGAGAAAATGGTGAATATTATGGGTACTATCAATAGTGAGAGTCATTAACTTCTCGATGTATCGATGTCATGTTCAAACCATACTTTTTCAAACCTATGTTTGCATGTGGATATACGTCTCAAATTAGGAAACCCATTAGTGTCATAAATGCCTCAGCAACACGTATCGATTATATGTACAAATAATATCTCACCATTTTCAATATCTGGCAATATCATCACTGTTATAACGAACCTTTGTAAAAACGTTTTGTATCAACCATTGTAAGTAAACCTTCCCTGAAAATAACAATTTGGATATTTGTGGATGCAAACTACAATATTCTTAAAAGAAAATGATTGAAATTGTCTGCTCAATTGTTCTGGGATGTGAATACCCCGGGCGTGCATATGACTATAAAATATAAAATAGCATTTGATAAAGCCATCTCATTAGGCGTATGCAGATGATTAATGCAGGAACAATTAATTATCTACAATATATGACTATTGGACTTTTCATCCAAAATATGCGGCAAATATCTATTCCAGCCTCGCGCAATCGGGATGAAATTCAGTGACTTTATTACCCAATAATATGAACCGATTACCAATTGAGCTTAAATCATCGACACTCGTACTTGTCAAATAATGGGCATCTGGAATGCATCGTGCAACATATATGTATATATATATATATAGCTGATCACGTATTATCTTTATTTGTAAGTTTTAACAAACAGAAAAGCAAGGCATCTGCTGTTGTGACAATACCAAGGATAGTTGCATGCGCTTTTGTCAACCGTACATGATTTGTCGACGAGTGTTTGACATATATACACAAACCACATCCATTAAACCTGATCAGTGAACAATTTAGGACAGAGGCACATTAATTCATATGCTCGTCTAAGTAATTGTTCACCTGAGTATGTACTTGCCTACATTTTAAGTGTCTCATCAGTACATATTTCGTACACAAGAAACAGACACAGTTGCAAACATTATGGAATTGTGATATTTTGCCGCAAGCATATCAAGTATATTAAAGGTATGTTCTCGGACCGATTGGTTGTCTAACACCCCGCAGCCCTTATAACCCCTTCCACGGGAATAAGATTTATTTGTCGCTGCTGAAACATCCACAGCCCCCTGTAGCACCTAACAGCGCCCTATAGCACCCAACAGCCCAATATAGCACCCAACAGCCCCCTATAGCACCTCACAGCCCCGAAAATGTTGCCCGTGCCTCCGCAGCACCTCCATGGCTGCAGGGGTCGCGGCACCCATGACGGCTCCTTGGACCACACCTTGTCGCTCAGTCACCCGTTCGGCCCGTTATCTGTTCAGCCTATATCAGGTTCGGCCGGCTTTCGTTCGGCCTGCTTTAGTTTTGTCCACATGCAAGCCTTACATTTATATTCATTATTTACCTGAATGCCACGATTGTAGATAGGTTGTGTTATGTTGACAAACGCGGGTGATTTCGGCCCTCTGTGATGAAGGCCTGGTGGTTTATTTACTCATGTTTTTAATAATTAGTTAATTATGAAATCAAACAAAATCCTGTGCATCATATGTGGGAAAAAGATTTTATGCCTCTCCTCGTCGAGCGCCGTTTGCGGCCATGACGTGCTATTATGTCATGACTTATTAGGATAGATTGATATATATATAGATAAATGTATATTATGTATACATGGTGTGAATTTCATACTTTATGAAATAAGGCATGGCGATCTATGATGCAAATTAAACACGGCAAGGAATAATATGCGAGTCACCTAATCTATACAAATATGAATGAAAGCCAACAAGACTGACGCTAGTACTCGTGATTATAATTGCCGCGACAACGGTATTCCAATGTTACATGAGGTCGGCATGTGAACGCTACACTACGTGTTAGGCGTCTACAGTGGCTTTATGTAAAAATATTCAATTAATCATCTGTGTGGTCACAGTTGAATTAGTAGTCAACCACAATCCCGAAAACTACTGCAAAACAGTTAAGGGTCCGAACGAGTGACGGGCAGAACTGGTGACAGGCCAAACTGGCGACGGGCCGAAACGACCTGAAAAAAATTTGGTATAATATAACATGCTCTTTATGAAGTAGTGGGCACCTTCAAGGCCACAACCATGAAGACCGTGGCCACCGTGGCTGTGTCGTCATCAATACCATATCCAATGTCCACGTAACCAAGGAAGTGCTTGCCATCCCACTCAAAATGCTTCCTTAGGGCCATCTCATCCAGCATCAGGGCACAAACAACCTCTTTGTTTTTGGCGCGAGCCTCTTCGGTGAAACCTTGTTGACCTTCAACTGCTTGGTAACAGCGTCTGATCGCCGACGGAGGTGGCAGTGCCAAATTAAACGTGTCGCGGACGCAATTGTACGATTTGGCTGAATTGCAGCGTCAATGCAAAGGACCTCAACAACGGAGGGTACTTTTTCCTAAAAGGTCTGTCAGTTTTCTGGGTCATTAACGCGTCATGACCTCAAGAAGAAACCCAGCTTTTCGCCCCTTTTAAAAAACATTTAGAGGGCTTTTCGCCCCCCAACCCCGCCCACCCCAAAAACGCATTGAAAATATATACCTTGTTTTAGAATTTTGCGCCCCTCCATACCCACCTTTCCTCAAATCCTGTCTCCATTCGATAAATTGATATACACAACAAAATTCTTTTCAGAAATCAGGTGTTCCGGTAAGTCAAAATGTCAGAGTAGATTGAAGTCTTAAAAGGTCAGTTTCCCCAATACCCAATAGGGTGTGTTATAACGTTACACGGGATGTATTATCATAGCCTGCTGTTTTTATTTGCTGATTATCATTGATAGATAATCACAAGTATTTTTAAAGCATTCAACTAAAATAATATGCCCATCAAAAAAAATTGTCAATTACACAGTCAACCACGAAAGTTGTTTATATTGACCGTCAAAGTAATAGTCCATAACACTGTATACACCAATATCTGACTCTTTGTTTACATGTACAAGTTTTGAGGAAACAAACAATCCCACTGAGTTAGAGTTTGTATGAATAAATTGGATTTCTATTGATCACAGTCATCTCCTTGATAAATATCACTCCTGATCTTTGTCGATTTCAGACATGTTAATTATACTAGAATTACGACCAAAGATTGTTTATACCAGTCATATTTCAAGTGCCTTAGCTGGTCAATCTATGCTGAGTGTGATGTAAACGAGGGTAGAGAAAATTGTAGATTCAATTATACAACTCGTATACGTATTTAGCGTGTGAGATCACATCAAGTGACATCTTAATTCACCTTGTAAAACCTGCTGCGGGTCACATAATATGCCTGCATATGTAATTATGCTAATTTCCACCCCTATCTACAAGGCTACTGATGTCTTGCATATAACCATAACATATTTTGTACATCATAATTAACCAACATTATTGACACCTTGCTGCTACATAACGCCCGTATCCCACATGTCACATTTTGATACATTTAGGGGAGGGGAGCTTCCATCCATAAACATTAAGTCATTGCAGATATAAGGTGCTGATTCGAGCATGTTGTGGTGGAGATATCTGAGTTGCCAGAGTATCAAACGCATGTAGAGAGCGTCCATCATTGGGACTTTAATATCAGGCGTACGTTACAGGTGCCGACTATGAGTGGAATATCGGCCAATCAGTCATGGACAGAGTTATTACTTACACCCTTACCTATTGCTGCATTTACCCTCGGACTGCTTTGCCTCGTGGTTGGTGGTATTTACGCTTTCCTTTATTTCACACAAATTAATCCTACATTAGCCAGAAAGATTCGAACTGACGCTAAGAAAGAGCATACAGGCACACGGAATACCAATATGTTTCGTATGTTTGTAAAAAAATGAAAACAATGACAGAATCAACACCAAGAGACACAACGCCTCAACGCGACTGCACATTAGTATATGCCTTATTGGAGACGGATATGATGTCAAAGGTCAATATAGCCTGTCATCCTACCGAGACCCCTCCTTCTTAAAGACGACGCAATGTTCACAGGGGTACATCTCTGAAAAGTTCTTAAAGGTGAAGTTGAACGTAGAGATACAGCTTCCGCTGGATATATTGATGTTTTTGTTGCTGCTCGCAATAAGCATCATGCCAAAACATCGCCAAGTTTGTATCTAAATGGAATATGACAAATAACGTGCTTCTATGTTGGCGCTATTAAATATCTTCTATTGTTGTGTGATCATTTTAGCAAAACAAGATGCTCAAATGCCGTAAATGTTGACCGCCATCAGAGTTGGTGACTATTAAAGAATCAAAGCCTGCTACTCTCTGATATCAAGAGTTGATTACTTGGAAAATCTGCAGTAAATGGCATTAGGAAAAATCCCGTATTCAAATACGCAAATAGATTCAACAAATACTCAAGTTGTTGTCACTGTCCCGTTCTACCTTTGCCTAGACAATGATCAGCATCAGTTACAGGATGGTTGAGCGAGCCTCATATAGTGTCAGAAATGTTTGCACGGAATTTAGGCGTATTAAGTTTAATTTCAGGAAAAAAAACAGCATTTATTTAAACCACCAGCCTGTAATAGTTTTGAACGCAGCTACGAATGTGCTGCGTTGCAGTAACCATCAAAACGCATAAGTGGTATTCCTCTTCGCCGTTCTATGAAACTGCAAGGAACTGACTTGGTTAACGACAATCAGGGGCTATTACGTATAAGAGCAAACTGTTTTGCGTTTTATTTTGCACATGAGTAGGAATTATCAAAATTTTGCGGGAATGACAACAAATGTGGCTGCCCGTTCATAGATTTGAACAATATATTGTCATCGTTTGTAATCATGATACGAAGTGTTAATACTTGGCATACCGCTGGTATCGCATTGATGTAATGTTCAAACAGAAATCCCAATTTATTCACAGACGAGATATAAGTCAACCGAGAGACACTGCTTAATGAAGCCGGTCCCAGTGGCGTGGTGGTTTACTGCCTCGCCGTTCGACCCACAGGCTGTGGGTTCGACTTCAAGGTGTAACAACCTGACTGGTTACTCGTGACTCGGATGATCACGTAAAAATGGCGGTCCCATCTTTGAAAGGGAATGTAAAAGATCCCTTGAGGACGACGTGCTCCCTGGCAGTGACCATTCTCAGACATACACTCACTGCTAGTCGTACATAGCCTACGTTGCTTAAAAACGACTATAATTCGAACAAACAAACAAACTGCTTGATGATACAGTTTTAGAGTAGTTGTACATTGTTTATCATTGTGTCATCGCGAGCATAACGGGAGCGGAATAATATGATTCACTATCACCCCTAGAGTCCCCAAAGTATCTGTAGAAATATACAGACATTCCAGTTTGTCTTGTGA
This sequence comes from Urechis unicinctus, assembly GCA_034190875.2. NCBI lineage: Eukaryota > Metazoa > Annelida > Polychaeta > Xenopneusta > Urechidae > Urechis > Urechis unicinctus. The sequence goes on from CM067356.1 coordinate 24,185,357, forward strand.
CCGTGGGCGACAGATACCTAAGCTGCGTTTAACCACCAGATATATTGAGCTTTATGTTAATTGGCCGTAGCAAATGCTTTATTTGATGAACAATGAAGCAGAAATAGATCAGACAGTAACGCTATTAGGATTTGAATGCTTGGTTTATTGGACATGGTTACGGATTTGGCAAGCTACGACTATCAAATTCACTGCGTACTGGCGGCGCTCATTACGACCATAATGCATTGCTTGAAAAGCCGAAAAGCAGAACAGAAGAATTCCATTTTAGCGGAAACCTACATTGAATATTAACTCTAATTAGATGAGTTACAATCGTGAAATTACTATTTACATGACGATCGTTACCAAAGCAAAACTTAAAGTCTTAATTGTGGCTAAGTGGTACAACTTTCAGAGGATATATTCCCTGCAAGTGATCCACCAACTATACAAACTATATCGAGGGAGTGCGCTATGGAAATAAACAAAATCCGTTTCGTTCCAACAACCTGTGTCTTGATTGCTTCGGCCCGTTCATGTAACGTAGTGCAATTGTATCAAGTAAATAAACACAAAATCATCTTTTACTGTTCTTTACTACATTATTCTTATTAATAAATATTTGTAACATGTGGGTGTGTTAACGATAAGAGAGGTGAGATGATCTCAGACTAAGGCAACCACTCTCCAATGTTCTATGCCAGTATGCAGAAGGTGACACTGAAATTCGGGGTGTTGGCATATTGAATTATTTCTCACTTTTACAGTCGTTTTTATATGATTTGTTTATCCCCATATAATATAAGCGCATGTGGTGATACGCTGACAAGTGTTTGGCCCATAAGATATGATTAAACAAAGCACATCAATCTACTTCGGTGCAGTTGCTGATGACTACAATGGTGAGATAATATAAAGTGGATTACCTTGTTTAAAGAAACAACCATTAACTCTCTGTTGCCCGCATGCAATCTAACTCTCATTTAGCGCATGAAATCTGTTATTACGTTCGTAATGCTATCAATTCTTCCACTATTGAAGCGCATGTGGTGACATCAAAATGCAAGAATAACTTACCTAAGATGTGAAACAAAATGCAGCATTGATCTATTTACTGCGGTACAATTGCTGTGATCCACAAATTATGATTTAATGAATGATATCACAGACCAGAAACGCCGCCATGATATTCAACAATATCCGGAATTACTGTATACGTGGGAAGAAATCCACCCTTGTCACACTGAATGGGATTCTTCGTTTGCCCATGGACAGGGCAATTATTGTAGCAGCCCTCGTTGTATTGCCGTACCTACAACGTCGCGTGGTTGCAGACCCCTTGTTAAGCTCGTACCTAGAATTATTCGCAGGTTATGATAGCTTATTCCTCGTCATAATCTAATGTCCCGTGCATTGGAACTTCTGCTGACTCTGCGAGGATCAGCGGCATGACCCTTGATGATAATGACGTCATCCAGAACTGCAGTTGGCATTTACATTAGCTATTGTGTCATATTAACTCATGTCTTATCTGCACAGCAGTGTGATTTCGGAATTAATCGTCTGAGTTGTATGTCGTCGTTGGTACTGCAGTACGGCCAGATGTCTAGAGGCATACAATTGATCAAGAATGAAACTCTTCATAATACCGTATAATCTTGAAACACAAATATCCGACTGAAAAACGAGTTTTGTCTTTCTATGCGGGTACATTCGCATGGTAGTAACGTGTGGCAACATGTTTGTACAAATAACATTCGCAAATCACTTCAGGTATCATGCGGAAGAACAATCAAGTGTTCGCTGAGCTGAAGGAAAGATTGCTGTTTGAATTGTGCAGATAGTTCTAACCTAAGTCCATTTTCCAAGCAGCCAGATATGCAGAGATGAGGCTCACTGCGGGAGCCGGCGTGAAGAAGATCTGAAAACGCGCGTTAAAACAGACCCGCATGAATCGCCATCTCATCCACGCGAGATATTAGCCACACCAATCTATCCAATATTGCATTCAAGCCATAAGATGATTGCTGCCGGACCCCGCACTGCATTAATCAGGATAAGATTTCATTGGCGAGGTGCGTGGTGCGCCCTCGACAGCGCAGCTCATATAGAAGAGGAAGGCAGTTAATTGGGATATCTAGCGGGATGGGCCTAGTTTGTCGTCCATGCACACTTCAGATTAATATGACTGAACGAAAAGCTTTTCAACGTTATTCACAAGTACTTACCTTCAACGGAACAGAGAATCAAAATGACTCACGAGAAAGCGAGGATTTTCAGCTAGATGATAGATATGCGCAGATGAAGTAAACCTTAATCTGATTTGCTGAATACAGTACCTCTCCTTTTGGCACTATGTCCCTGTAGTCACGTTAGAAATATGTGTGATTACCTATGCATTTGCTTACATCCCACTAAAGCCATCTTCCACCGTCAGATGCTCATTGTAGATTGTGACACAGTAACGACTGATTGAGGTTCAGCATATCCATGTCAATATGCCTGATGTAATCCATGTCGCGTTCATGCATACTTTCTGCTTAAAGGTCAAATGCAACGATTTTCATCATTTCTCTATTATGTGTTTCAAAATGGAGATTAATAACTCATTAATCACCGGCTGTCCGTAATTCGTCGCTCCGGCACGCATAAGCGCTGAAAATCCATCAATAAGAACCAACTCGGAAGAAAATACGAAGCCGTCTTCTCGATGCCATTTTGCCTCAGTTGGCAGCTAGAAGCAGGTTGAGTGACGTCACGCATGCTGCTCGGCCTCCAAGATTTCATCATCAGCGAGAGTGAAATGCGATTTTTTTTTATCGTGAAATTACACCGTATTACGAGAAGTCATTAGATGACATTGGGGCCAATTATGTCCATGGCTATTTATTTGAGCCAAAACGATCGGAAGTTGAATCCTCCAAGTCAGACTCGGCAAATGAAATGGGACCCTATTACATGACACTGGGGCAAATTATGTCCATGGCTATTTATTTGTGCCAATACGGGCGGAAGTTGAATCATCCAAGACAGACTCGGAAAATGAAACCGGTAGCCCTGACTCAGAATCCGCTTCGGATGTAGAATCCACAAAAGATCTCGACGAATGGTGTGTCTTTGTCATTGTACCCTCAGAACATTTAATATTGCGGACATATTTTTGCATGCAGTATATCAAGTATTTCCCTTTTACATTCAATTCATTGTACTGCAAATATAACATTTCGCTGACAGTCTTATCTTTAATTATTCTTCTAACGCAGGTGTAGCTGTCAACACTGCATCCAAATGAACACAGCCAGATAATGTGTGTGCTGCAGAAGTTTGAAGAGAGTGATGGACATAACGGAGGAATGAACATGCATCACCAAGCATCCTAGGTTCCTATCAAACTGCCTGAACAAATATGTAAAAAAGACTGTTTGAGGTTGAATAATCATATCATTTATTGCTGAGGGAACACCAAACACGCTGTGTAAAATATTCAGCGTTCATATTGATAAACAACAATATATTTAACATAGCCATGAATAAATAAAAACACCAGTAACATGAAATCGTGAAGCAGAGCTTACAATTTAATTACAAAATGAGGGAATGGATGACACATGACAATAGTTTTTTAATTATGCAAAACCATTGACAACTAATCGATATATTGTTTCAAATTATTCTGGTATCTAGCTTACCACCGGTTTATATTCTGGGTATGGCACAGACTTGACAGAAGAAAGAGGAAAGTACTGCCAGCCAGTGTGGTAACAAATATCAGATAATCATTCCCTAACCCGGACGGCAACTATGCAGGATATTTAGAATGGAGCTGAAAAACCTTTCTTGATCAGGTTGAATCGACACATGTGAACACCTGCGAAACGATCCTTTTCAGCTTTCATGTACTGGGGCAATAGCTGGTGGGACATTCCTTTCCTCTGCAAGGACCATAGCAAGTCTGTAGCTTGGATATTTTTGTCTGAGCACCAGCAATGAACTGATATATATAGTCTAAAGCAAATCAATGTTATTCATATTCTATGATAGTCATTTTATATATCAGGTATATTATATGCCCATATTGATAACAATGTTTGTGCATTTAGGTGATAAATGTTAAAATAACATCTGTGTTTCATTTTAGATTACTCGATATACATACCAAAAGAAAATGGTACTTCGACAGGCTTGACAACTGGGTCTCCCTGTTCGACCTTGGGGTAGGACCCTCCCCATTGAAAATGACCCCGATTAGTGATGGCTTAAGCTCTGTTCGAGTTTTCAGTGAAGTGAATAACTGCTAGGAGCACTCTGGATATATATATCAGTTTGATAACATTAATTGCCAAATAAGAATCAAAACCTGAACATGTAATTCAACAAAGATCATTACAGCTGTCACTACACAAATGTGATAAACTTCCATACAACCCCAGTTCAAATATACACAATGGAAGTTAAAAATATCTTATTTGATTGGTATTACCTGGCCTCTATGGTAGCAAAGGGATAGTGGACACTCTTTCGTACGAATAATGTGACCACCTTGTGAAACGATTCTAGACTTGATGTCTACTCTGATGGGGAAAGCCTGCCAATGGAGAAGCTTGTTGTAACTATCACCTCTTGTTGCTTTGATCCTGTTAATGATTACCACATATATCAATAAAGATTGCAATATGTTTCTAAAGTAGTACAACAGGGGCATATATTTCATTATTTTGACTCATTTAATTACATTACCCCTGACTACAAGTAAATATTTCGATAAAAACTTATTCAAAACTAATACCGACCCTTAAGTATCCAATACCTATCCTCCAGTAGTGCATTTCACATTCCGGTTACAGCTCACTATGCCCCATGTGCTCATTGACGACCTGCCTAGTGACAGAGAGCCACTTGGCTCTTACCAGATCCTCATTTCCATCGCTTGAGGCAAAAAAACAGTAAACATGATTGTCTTTGATGCCAACATTTAAATTTGATATGCTAACATGTTTAATATCCTTTAAATTGTTACACGGACCGTTAGTTTAAGTCACACAAAATAACTTTCGCAACATGCCACACACCAAACCAGTGTTGGACTACACTGAACTTCTTCGCCTGTCATTAGTGATGTATTCTATTGTCAAGCCATTTGTAGACAAGGATTTCTGGGCTAGCTTCAGACCAGCTAACTCCATATCATTACAACTCCTTGCGTAGGATAAAATCAATTAACCGTACTATAGACATTAAGGAATACATCATATACCAGTCGTAAATCGTAATTTGTATACCTAAACAAGCTGTATGTCTAGCACCTTCGAAGTCTTTCAGTGTGTAACTGTCATACTTAGCAGTGTGGCATGGCGAACAACATATGGCATACCCTCCAAATGATAGCGGTGTACCCTAGCGAGTGAGGTCTGTTGGCTCCGCCATAGTCGGCTTACACCTGTAACAAGATAGCTTCTCTGAATGATATGGTATGTTGGCATAGATATTGTTGGTATATCAACATGCCTAAACAGCACTACTGTCACTTACATAAATCCCTGAGGCCATTTACGAACTCCTTGCAGATATAGCTTCTGTGAAAGGTGCCACATCGTACGGTGTCCATTCAAGACGAGCAAAATTTTCTCTTCTCTGCTTGATGATGACTCTGCAGGGGCCCAATCTCAGGAAGCATGAGAGCACAGGGTTCTCAAACAGATCTCATACACAGTGAACCTTCTTTAATTATGACCAAGCCCATCCTCCAGATCAGCACCACTGTGAACAATAAGAATAAATCAACAACATTAGCATTCTGTGAGCTTACACTACAAACAAAACAATCTTTTCCTTACACGTCTTTGTCTGTAAGGACTTGTCAGCCATCTATATTTATCAATACAATAAGTATGCTACAATTGTATCCATCATAGCCTCACATACAACAGAAAGAATCCCTGGTAATTCTTTTTTTTTCCAATATAGTAATGACACACTTGACATGACAAATAAGAACAAGCTTCATGGTCGGCACTGCTTGAAAGTGACATATCAGTCTGTGATTCATCACTGTCACTTGAGTTATCTCCTTTCTCAGCTGCCAAACTGCCAAAACCATTTAATTTACAACTTGCATAACGAGAAACAGCTGCATTGATATACTGATAAATTCATCAACATCTCAATAATTATAAGTCAAGACTAGCCTAAGGGTTCAGCCAGCAGATCTCGCTTGTTGTCGTTGCCTTTTCTTGGAGGCTCTCCGTCGCTTAGTTTGTCTGTGATCGATGTCAATGTGGGTAAAGAGAGTCGGTCTTGACTTTTGAGCAGCTCTATGTCAGTCTCATTAGCATCATTCTCGAAATGATCAGAACATAGAACTGTAGTAACGATCGGCTTCCGGTCTTTACGCTTCACTTCGTCACTAATGTGCGGCTCAGTTTGCTGTCTTTCGGAAACCGCAAGAAACTCACGCCTACTTCTTATTGTTCCGACAACCGAACGCAAGTGAAAGTCACACGCTGTCAACCAACCGAGAAGGCTGATGATGACTAGGATTGTTCGCAAACAGCGTGTGTGACGTCACTGTCCGGTAATTTCCCAATTTAACCGAGTGGTATCTTGACCGATTTCGGCGTGAAAATAGTACATTTGTAAATCATTTTTCTGAAAGAAGGAAAAAACGCGCAGTTACCATATTTTGGTTCCATTACCCTCTTAAAACGTTGAACTTTGGACAAATGAGATAAAAACAATCGTTGTATTTGACCTTTAACTCCTGTTCAATGTAACACTCAAAAACGTACCACGTATTAACCACTAGCCAGGCATTTATGCATAACGTTAAACATTTTTTTCACAAATGAAATATTTGTTTGTAAATTGATTATTTTTGAATTGTGTTTGTTGGGGATTTTCCCCGTTAAAGAAATCTATTACGGCGGTCAAGGCGTATGTGAGTGCACAACTGATCAGTTTGGCAGTATAATAACAGAAAAAATACAAGTTGAGATATGTATATATAACTTCACCATGCTATTATCAAGGGACACCAAGGAGTGCTTCGGTTATCGTGGCGCCGATGCTGTCGCTTCAGCATCAGTAACAACCTGCCATTGATTAGTTGCGCACAGAAGGCATTAGTCAATAACGATCCCTATCGTAATCACTTGTTGCAAATTTCGTGGCAGCACCTTTATCTATGCCTGTCATCGAGGATTCGTGGAAATGGAAAACAACTTAATCAACTAGCTATATGCGCACGATGTTCAGTAGGGGGATGATTGTGCTGTCGAGGGAAATAGAGAAGATTTGGTACGTGATTTAATGCATCACTTCGCAGTTGCAGTACCAGTAACCTGATTAACTATAACTCACATCACACTTTCGGAGTTTGTATAATAATATTCTGTTGCCTTATCGTAAGTTATATCTATCTATCTGATCACATAGTACCCCATACATCTAACGCCTCTTATCCCACACTCGGCGAGCACAGCGTTTATGGTGCCCTGCTATAATGCTGAGGGAAGCATATTTACAAGCTTTTCGCGTCGTTGGGAAACCATATCTTATCCATCATTATGCAGGTGCTGGGTTTGATGCAGAATCACCAACATTACCCGGGCCATTGGATAGCAATAATGAATGAGGTCCACCAACAGAAGCTGAAACATGCTCATTCAACGCTGTAATATCGTCAAACATTGTATTCCACATATCACCCAATGATGTATTAGTCACTGTGTTTCCATTCCTACTATATCTCGGAAATGATCAAAAGTTTTAACCTTGGCTACAGGGCAGTCAATAAATTTGCACATAGCGCCGCTTTTTCTTTATAGAGTCTCAAAGGCACGAATCATAAGTGCTCAATGAATACGATAATCCGTGATTGGTTTATCCTGACCATTGGAGTAAGAGAGAGTGAGGGTCAAAGAGTGCACGAGAAATGATTTCTCTTGACACATTACAACCGATTTTCATGATTAAGATGTGTCACGTTACCGAAAGTAGATCAGATTTAAGTAATGTTGTACAGCCTCTCCAAAAAGCGTCATATATGGTTGTTTGATTCTTGGCGTAAATCGCCAAAGCCTTCATCGATATGCAGTATTGATGTGGTATTGTTCCAGCAAGGAGGTTTACACCAAACATTCCAAATTTAATTAACTTGATCATGGTAAGCAGAGAAAATCAATCTGTGGTTACTATTTGAATTTGGTCAGTGAATAGCAAGTGATTAAACACTGATTTGATATTTGTTGATGTAACGTGGTCAGCCACTCCATCAGGCCAATGGAAGGCCATTGGTGACGAACTGCGACAAAAACTCATCCACGCTGGCACATTACGTATGATATTATTCCCCATAAAAAGCCATCCTTCACGTTCATTCATGGGTATCGCACGAATTGGAAGCCATCATGAAATCACAACGGCAGATTTTTTTATAAACGTGCATATGCCCTATGCGCTGAATAATATAGCCAGTCTTAGCGGCAACAAGGGAAATCATAAGATATAATCATCAGCGTATGAACTGATGGGAAATATATCATACCGTCTAACTGCATCGTTATTGGCTGTTTAAAAATCATGCATGGGATGGTTAAGCTACACACTATTGTTCGATTGCCTTGGTGTTTATAACATCCCTTTTATTGTCACCACTGAATTGGCCTTTCAGACAGCTACAGTACTATTACATAATTCTTTCTTTGTCAATGATCCCTTCATATGTGCCTTATGTGTTTTGTCTCATCCATCCTCATACGCAGCATCGAGAAAGGGTCACTTTAGATTGTGGTCCGTCAGCTGAATTGGTCGTCAACGCAGCCACATGTCATTTCGAACCCATCCACCAAGAAACGACACGCAGTATGATATTATACAAAAAAGATGATATAGCATGTGCTTGCCTTTTCTACCCCTGACTGCCATATATCAATTGTAACTTTTTTTCGGCTGTGAGCCACAGATTCGCAATTTTGCTCATGTGCAATTCTGCATCCATCGGAATGCTCTTGGTCTGGCTAAGAAACCGTAAAGAACGCATATGAACTGTGTTCCTCTCCACCGCAAAACATCAATTCAGTATAACGTTTCTATTGTGCAAGTAACAGTGGAGTTTCTCGCCAAGTTAGGAAAATCATGTATAGTATGTCTCTTGATCTATGTCAACCATATATTGTCATCGTGCGAAAACATAATGCAATTAGGTACAACTTGGGAAAACCTGCAGCTAACAAGCGATGTAATGTTTGCGTGAAAACCATGATTATTTCCTTACAGGGTTAGAACCATTCTTTGCTTTTCATTAACCCCTGAAGTCGCAGTCGATACTTTTATTGCCTGCAGTTATCTGACTTTTTTTAGCACAGGAAGCAAATTAAGAGTCAGAGTAACTCCTTATGGAGAGTCCTGCAATGGCGCCAATGGCGACTCTCTTAGGGCGTCAAAGTGACTCCTCTAGGTTTCTCCTTAATTAAGGGTAATTTTGAATCCTTTCTTTGAGCATGCAAAGGGAGTCACGTTGACTCCTATTTAAAGGCTAAGATGAATATGGTGCCAAGCAATAGCAGTTGCATGTTAACAGTTCAGATAAAAAAATTAAGAAAAAACATTTTATTAATTGAACATACCAAATTACAGTCTCACATGTTTTTAATATTTAGAAACTGATTATTGTTAAACCCATTATTCTAAAGTAAAAACACAAACAACATGTACCTCACAATGGATGACTATGAATGAAAAATATCAGCTATTCCCCTTCTATCAATTTATGCTGTAAGACAACCAAGAAACATGACACAGCATGATACAAATAATGGCACATAATGTGTGGGATTACATTAGCATTGACGAATCATCTAAGCAGAGGTGTAAACATAGAAATTTGTCAATAACATTAAAAAGCCTTGACAAGGCAATCAGTCTTGCATACAACAATTTTCTCAGCATAAGTGCTGACAGATGCTTCACCACCCCCTAATCTCTCTCACACCTTTCCCCGCAAAATTTAAGGATGCTGTCTGTGCTCGACTGGATCGCCTGGCCTCCCCATTACAAACGCCAATGCATCCTTCAGTTTATGTGGCAAAACCAGCAGTGGACAGCGCTTCATGGCAGCTGTACAGCAGTACATTGCATTATTTTAAAAAGTAACATCTCGTTTTGTAAGATTATTTCTTTGTATTTACTAACAATTAGAAATAACTTACACCGCCTGTCCTTGTCTGTCTTTGTCCCCATCGCCATGGTGTCCCGAGCCTCTCTGACAAAGACAATTTTGTTCTAGGCGACTTTATCTAAATCATTAAAGAAATCTTTAAGGGCTACCATTCCTACTCCTTTGAAACTCCCGTCAGTATATGTAAACAATATAGTATTCATGTCAACATTTGGCCACTTTTTTCTCTTGAAATAATACAGTGTACATGGGTAACTGGCCATTATATTTGCAATATGTCCATCAATATTTAAGCAATAATGTCAAGGAATGAGTAGATCTAGCCCAATATCATCAAACGACTGAGTGAGGACAATTGATGTGAACATTTGAGGTTCTTTTGTGGGCATATATAGCATAACATTTCCGTGATTACTAAATAAAAAAGGGGCGGGATGGGCGTCGAAATAAGGGCTTTAGCACTTAACAACTGAGTCGCCAAAACCGTTGCCAAGACCTGGCTGCGAAACCCACGCCGCTGGGACGAAGGTCCTGCAGGGTAGTATTGAGCTACCGGGTCGGGTGCATCCTCTTTCAGGGATGGGATCGCCGTTTAACGTGATCATCCGAGTCACGTGGAACCAGTCAGGTTTTCACACCTTGGTATCGAATCTAGGGTGTTGTCTGGCTTGACAGATGTTGCAATAGATGATACAGAATATGCTGCGATGATTTGTTCTGTGAGACTTGCAGAGTTGTACCAACTCTGGTAATCAGAGCTCCGTCGCCTTCCCTGCCGAGTTTGTTTTCCTATGGACCTGGCAACAATGTAGCGGCTTTGCAGGTGTTAGAGTCTCGCGCCGTAGCTACATTCCGGGGAGATGGGATAATTCCCGATGTGCGACACGCAACCAGATTTACGGCTGACAAGCAAATCACTCCTAAGAAAACCCTGTTATAACGCTTGTAAGGCGTGCATGATATTAAGCACCTACATAGTGGTGCCATGTCAGAGCTGTGGTGCTACCAAACCCACCACTGGGCTCCACCACAATCGCATTCTGGCTATATATTTGAATACTTGTCTATAGAGACGGAATGAGCTATGTCGATGAATATGGTAACCTGCACTTTAACTCCCATCGAGCATTTGTAACATCCACGTCATCTATTACATCCGCATTTGCTCTCATGATATATCCATTCTAAATCTTCATAGCTATCAATCGTGCCAAGTATATAGCTAAAGGCACGTTTAACATTAAAACCATGGGGTATAAAGGTCTCTTTCCTGTCAAACCTACTTTCGTCACCAATCCTTTAAAAATCCCTGAGAGTTTGGTGCCTTTTTATTGGCATGTGGATGAAACAATGGATGCTCAGCAACAAAGCAATATTCCAAACATTCTAGTGTGCAGGTTTATTGCCGGGCTGAGTGCAATTATTAGGTGGCCCTCGAAGATTGTACAGCTAAATAGCAGTGCATCTTCGAGTTCCTTGAATTAATTCTCAGGTTTAGAAATCATTATAGGTTTAATGTTTTAATCACTAATTGATATCTGTGTAAGTGGCGATAAAAGGACGATAATTTGATACACAAGATACGAATAAATACAGCTTATAAATCTGGTTCCGTGCATTTGCTACAACTGGAACATGGTAGCTCGATGAAGGTATGATGTCATATTGATATTAAATCTTACATCTCTCGGAGTTCCGTCCATGATCAGGGCAATTGCTGAATTAGTTGTTATCGAAAGTTGATGTACCGTATACGTCCAATAGTTGCAGAATCATGGACGAGATTCCTATGAATCGTTTTAATTTGAACTTCATGAGATTCTAGGAGGAGCGGCGGCATGATCAATATTAATAGTGACGTCATCCAGAAACACAGTCGGCATTTGGGATTCATTACCTATTGGGTCATCGTTTATCTGCACAGCAATGTCATTTGGTAATTAATTGTCTGAAAGTTGAATCATCGGTATTTCAATCAACGTAGGTGTCTGGAGCTATATAATCAATGAAGAATTATTAATAACCAATAAATCCGGCTTAACTTGGTGTTCGATAAGGGAATAGGGGTTTATGTTTGTGCGAATAATGCGAGCGAAATCCCTCTTTTCTATAATCAGGTGTTCGCTGAACAAATGGGAAATATTGTCGTTTGACTTACACTAATAATTCATACCTAAATCTATGTTCCTAGTAGCCGGATATGCGGAAGTGCTGGTAGCGGAGGTAGTCGTTCTGGAGCGGAACTGAACCGCGTGGTAACGCATACCCATATGGATCGTCGTCCCAGCCCAGCGAAATATTTGCCGCGCAAGGCGCTCCAATATCGCAGTCTAGCTGTTAGACGGCGGCCTGGGGACACCGGACTGCGTTTATCAGGATTGGGTGTCATTGGCTGAGTGCAAAGAGTGGCAGAGAGGCGGGGCGCATCCCAGATACCGCAGCTCATGTTGCAGAGGAGGGTGGTTAGTTTATAGGGATGCCTAGCGGGAAGAGCCTTGTATGGGCGTCTATGCACACTTCAGATTGCTGATACATCTCAGCTACGGCGAGTCAGTTTGACAAAAAAGCTCTTCAACTATAAACGCAGGTCGTCACCAACGAAAGACGGGAACACAGCACCTGTACAATGAGAATGGGAGGATTCTAAGCGAGATGCATGGTATTCAGCCAAGAAGCTAAAGCACAAGCGCCGTTATTGAACGCTAAAGGCGTCGTCGTGTTATTATTCAGACTGCAATATGGGTCATCTTGTGGTGAACGGTCAGTTTGTGGAAGTTACAACAACAGCTAATGAAATATCTGAGCAGCCTTCTATCCAGACGTGGACGCAAAAGCTTGTGTCCCCAGCGCCAATGGCTGTACTTGGACTTGGCTTACTCTGCTGTGTGATTGGCTTTATTTACGCCTACCTTTATTTCACTCGGATTAATCCCCAGTCGGGACGGGCACGCAAGTTCATGGAGAAATGTGCATCAGAAGAGGGCGAAGGCCAGGGGGCAGCGACACATATGTTCTTATTTCGAAAATCCTAAAATTGTGTGTCAGGAATAAGTCATACAAACTATTGCCAACCCGGACGTTTGTTTCCATTCACACCAGGAAGCCTCAATCATGATAAAGTAATCAAATGTTCGCATCGGAGCATCCTTATCACATTCGCATTGGATCCTTGTTGGGGTGAGCAATGTCTGTGCTGCAACTAATGCAATTTGCTAGCTACTAATTGAAGCAGTCAACTTCCGCCAGTTGATGGTTGTAGATGTATTGTGCATTAGCCATTAGTTGAGTTCTAGCATGGTCATATTGTATTGTGCAGTGTGATGTACATCCGTTGTTTACTCCCTTACGGCTTCGAGCAATAGCTATTTAACAATCGTACATTATATATACGAACTTAAATTGCAATCTATGTATCATGCATACAAATGCTTAGAGCTTTGCAAAAAAATAAATTTGTGGCGAAAAGATAATGGACGCATTTGCTGTGTTGAAGTTTTTCCTCATAAAAAGAGTGACACTTTTGTCTATGCACATATGAGCACACCAATATATTTTTGAGGATATAATTCTCACAAACAATTTATATAACTCCATTATGATACCAATACATTTGCCACTGCACTACAGTATCGTTCTACACATGCATTAACGAGCAAAAGCAGGCTATTTGTAATATAGAAGCCCCCACCACATCCCAGCCCCTCCCCACTCCTCCACCCACCCTCGAGAATACCCGATGATGTATAAGTCATTGTGTTGCCACAACAACTGTATCTTGACAGTGACGAATAAGATTGACCTTGGATGCAGTCCATGATAGCTTTAAGAAGCCACTATACTCGCTCATAACACATATGGCCTGTATAGAGCATCAAAAGCATGGCACTATAAGTGACGAACTAATGCGATATTCTGTGATTGGTTGACCCTGGCGAACAAGTCATTTCGCTGTATAGATGACACCAACGAAGTCACACCCAGGCAATCGTGGTGAGTTTATTTTTGTTGCTGATTGATAAGGGGGGCTGGTGGTTCTTAGCACCAACCATAATTCTTGAGGTTATTTTAGTAATAAAACTTCCGGCAGCACACTTCTTGGGATCGAACTTAAATTGTATGCCATTCAGACGCGGTCAGCATGCCTTCAACGTAACGACGATAGTGAAAAGGGGTCAAAGGCGAGCTGCAAAACACGATGTCTTTTAGGATCTCATACAGATATACGAAATGTTCATTAGTTTTGATAACAATAGCTTTGATTGTGACGCCGGGGACATCCGTACACCTTGGTAAAGCATACGGCGGGGATAGAGCCAAGTGCAATGGTTCGCCCATCAAGCTGAGACACAATGGAACAGTTACTAGCACAGTTCATTTCAGCCAGCTCATTGAACTCCGTGAAAAAGCCAACTCCATTCTTTTTGTATGATAAGTCAAATGATTTAAGCAATCGTTCAACCTGGCTGTAATGTGACACTATGTAGATATTATATTAAATTTGTATTCACAATTGGCAATGCACACACAGAACAAACGGACTTTTTCTATCCATCCATCCGAGTAGAGAGCGACGGGATAGATAAAAAACGTCATTGACACGTCACATCCGATTGACATGTTTATATGCATCAGGTGCATCAAACATCAAGATAACCTGGCAACAGCCCAGCCAAAAATACGACCTGCAAGCTTGTTGGGTTCATCATGGTATATCTCCAACGCCTTTATCGATATGCGCTATTTGTTTGACATTTCTCTAGCGAGGTCATTCGAGGCGAGTTAAGCCGTATCATTTTCCCGGGAATTAATCGAATCCGTCATAGCAAAGCAAATAACATTAAGACAGCGCAAAATATTAGAACTGCGTCATCTTATAGCAAGTGCGTAATTAAGGAGTCTATGTTCGTTACCTGTGTCGTTGTCTATAGGAGGACGATAAGGTGATGTGTAATACTATCCAGCAATGCGAGAATGAGTCCACGCTGGCCGGGCGATATCATCTTGTTAGCAAATCCCCAATCGGGACCGTGAATAAAAGCTTCATGTAGAAGAGACATATGCCCCAGATTAAGTCCATTCGTCTGATTTACGGAATGACTAGAGATGCAGATGGAGTGGATTAGCCACTCCATAAAGACGGATGGTAGGTTAGTAATGACATAATGCTATAATACTTCATCCCATCTGCCATATTCCGTATGATCATACATTTCTAAAAAGACGTCCTTCATATTTATCGATATGTGATTTGGAGCTTATCGGGAAATCATAACGCCAGTGGGTATTGTAGTCACTCACATGAAGTCGTTACGAAACCATTGTTGGCTCTCTCACGAAGATGACAGGCGCTCGGGTATATATACGCCGTACAGCCCGCTTAATATGCTCATTGTGAGTGACAAACCCAGGCAGCACATAAAATGTTGTCAGTGTAAGAATTGAGGTCAAATATATCATAACGTCTCTCCGTATCATCATGACGCAACCCTACAAACCCCTTGGAAGGGTTCAGCAGTTGTTCCTGAGGCATTGTCTAGAACTCAGCGTCCACAGTCTTACGCTATGCTATCTTAGTTAAGCCGTAGTAGCACTGGGTGTGGAAGCGAGAGCGTTAGTGCGAGTAAGGCTGGGTTGAGTCGAGCATTTGATCTCGGACAATGATGGCTGTCACTGTCACTCAGCATGTTGGTACCAGAGTACCTGTACCAGACCTGTATCGGAGTTCCTGCATCAGAACCTGTCCCAGAGTACCTGTACCAGGGTAACTGCATCAGAACCTGTCCAAGGGTACCTGTCCTAGAGTACCTGTACCAGATTATCTGTTCCAAAGTACCTGTGCCAGAATACCTGTACATGAGTACCTATACCCGAGTAACTACACCAGAACCTATCCAAAAGTACCTGTACCAGAGTACATATACCTGTGCCGGGGTAACTGCATCAGAACCTGTTCCAGAGCGCCTGTCCTAGAATACCTGTACCAGATTATTTGGACCAAAGTGCCTGTGCCAGGGTAACTGCATCAGAAATTGTCCCAGAGTAACTGTCCTAGAGTACCTGTACCAGATTATCTGTTCCAAAGTACCTGTGCCAGAATACCTGCACATGAGTACATATACCAGAGTAACTACACCAGAACCTATCCCAGAGTACCTGTACCAGAGTACATATACCTGTGCCAGGGTAACTGCATCAGAACCTGTTCCAGAGCACCTGTCCTAGAATACCGGTACCAGATTATTTGTACCAAAGTACCTGTGCCAGGATAACTGCATCAGAACCTGTCCCAGAGTACCTGTACCAGAGAACATATACCATAGTACAGAGTTTCTGTACCAGAGAACTAGTACCAGGGTACCTTTAACTGAGTATCTGTACCAGGGTACCTTTATATGAGTATCTGTACCAAGGTACCTTTATATGAGTATCTGTACTAAGGTACATTTATATGAGTATCTGTACCAGGGTACCTTTATATGAGTATCTGTACCAAGGTACATTTATCTAAGTATCTGTACCAGAGTACCTTAATATGAGTATCTGTACCAGGGTACCTTTATATGAGTATCTGCACAAGGGTACCAGGGTACAGTACCAGACCACAAGTTTCCGATGCGCCAGTGGAATTAACTATTGAGACATATGCATAGACATCCACCTTGTTATCCCCTCACAACCATGATAGGTGGTGGATACTGATTGAGTGGTATGTCGATAGAAGCATTCATCACAGTGATGCTCCTCCGGCCACCTGACGGGTATAGGGGCTGCTAATATGTGATCAAAGGTAGACTCCCAGGTTCATACGGCTCTGGGAATGGCTGGTTACATCCATCATATGACGTGAGTCTCACATATCACATAACACGACTGCTCGCATGGGAAGGTCCTGTGGAGGTTGACCACTGGGTGTATCGTTAGTTTGTGCGATTGTCTGAGTTGAAGTGTCCACCCTTTGTGTATGCGTGAGTACCAGCGACTTGTCCTGACAGTAGACTGCACAGGATGACTGTGTCAATCTTAATCCAGCTCTCTCTCTCACAACGTCATCCTGAGCTGCCAGGATGACTGATCGACTGCCGGTCAGGCGTTGATGTTTTGCCCACCAACGTTTCATTTTGTTTATCATTTCGGTGTCAAAAGCGCTTCTCAGGAACTTCTGGTCAGTGAGATCACATCTGTTGTGGGACGTTCAAGCAATGTATCCCTCGGCGCCGGGGCTAAGCTGCTTGAGAGATGCTGGCGACCTCTTGCGCTGACTATCTGATCAGCGGACCTCATTTATCAAGGGGACCTGTGGATGACCTTGTCTTGTGACCTTTGGATGACCTTGTCTTGTGAGCGCGTACTTCGGGATTCAATGTCGCAGATACTACCAGCCATATACGACATCAAACATCGATTATCGGCACAACGTTGGGGGAATAGAGTTACTTTATTTGTCTACACACCATGCAATCGTTCTTTTGTGCTTCTACGGCGACCGTTACAGGGTGCAAGTGAAGTAAAACAACAGCTAGGCCGTATATCAGTCAC
The DNA here is from genome assembly GCA_034190875.2 of Urechis unicinctus. NCBI lineage: Eukaryota > Metazoa > Annelida > Polychaeta > Xenopneusta > Urechidae > Urechis > Urechis unicinctus. The sequence continues at coordinate 24,203,049 of CM067356.1, forward strand.
CATCGCCCACTTCACGGCTAGCGCGTTATCTGCTCATTACAAACGGGTGTTGTACTGTCTTCTATGAAACTAACAGCGTCCTGTAGGCGGATGTCTGTTTCTCCCGAGACCTTGCCTGAATTAGCACATCTGTTCCACATGTTGTCGATCAGCCTCTACTACACGCCTCCCTCGACGCGCCAAGTGGGGCTCGAATTAGCGAATGGAACAAAGCCACACTGGCTGCAGTCAAACTTTACACGGGGTAAGGTCGTCCCGCAGGGAACATCTGGCATTGGGACGTGCATAATTGACCACATAATTATTAAGTGTGACGAGCTAAATGGATAACAGATTGACATTTATGGCGACCGGTGAACCTGACCGCAACTTCCTGTACTTTTTAACGATTCTTGGGCGGTTTGTTTGAAAAAGAATTAAACAATGAAAGTTAATGTTCTCCGCGAGGTTTAACAACCATTCAAATGACAATTAAAAACGTCATTTTTCCCCATTGTTACTCTGCATAGGTCTTTGCAACGAATTGATGGTTACACTATCGAACTATTTTCTGACCAAATGCTTCGATCAACTTGAGCAGTAATCGGATGATTTGATAACGAGGTAATTGTGGTCGAGATGTCGAGCTGTTACTATTTTGACGCATTCCAGAACGAATCAAGAAGAAGGTATCTGCTACTCCCATCACTCAAACGCTCAGCGAAACTGGAATTATTCTCCGAACAGATCTTGTTATATATAAATAGGCTCGGCGCGCGGAAGCGGCTCTGCGCTCGGAAGCGTGGAACCGGGAATCAAGTGTTCAACCCCGCATGGAAAAGGGGTAGGTGCCATGGGGTTCAATTCGAGTTGTGAAAACATGACTAGTTCCCCGTGTCTCTTGCGATCGCATCAATTTGCGGTCCCATCTCTGAATGAGAATGCAACCGAACCGGTAGGTCCATACTATCGTGCTGGACAGCCAACAGCCTAGCGGTGTGGCTGATCTGTGCTACGGGTTTGTGCCCAAGCCTCACAATCATCCTCATCCATCACCGTCGCGACATCACCTCGTTGTTGAAAATGACGTAAAACCCCCAATATTACCATTACCTTTGCCATGGAGTTCAATCGACATACCTACCCATGTGGATGCGGGGTTCACTGTTTCCACTGTGCATGTCGTATGACCAACAGGGGGTCCTTGTTCTGGTGGTGGCATGGCCCAGGAGAGATTTTGCATTTTCATATTTTTCTCCATCTTGTTAATTTTCATCAACATCGATTTCCCTTTTTCCCTTTTATCTTTGAAGGCGACTGCTTAATCAGGTCAAACTTTTCTATTCATCTTTGTAGTCCCATTGGTGTTGGTGTGCCGTTAAACCCAAAACTTACTTACTTACTCACTCAATCGACATGGCACCAGAAGGCCCATTTCATGCAATGGAGCTTTGTAATTTTCAGCAGCAGACGACATGTTACTGAGTATTGAGTTCACGACAGTCGCTAACCGTCTGACGGGGTATTATCGGACGAATTTAATGTTCAATGCATGCAGGTGTAGTTAATAACCTGCCCCTGTCGGATGATGAAGTATCCCCACGAATTGTGTATCATGTCACTCGGTAATGATGTACTTGGTCGTTTAGCTATGTCGACACAGCCAACATAAACACTGCTTGTGAATTACGTTTGTAGCCATGATTCAGAGAACATAGTCTGATTTTCGCGTAAATATCAATAAAGTTTACAATGCCACACGTTTGTTTCAATAAATAAATGTAAGTGGCCAAATCGGTCTTATATTCGGGAGAGTGACCCCTCCGACCGACGCTGCCGTCTGCTGCAAGTTCCCGCGCAGAAGTGGCGGCGGTCGGTTCGAGGAGAAATATTTCTGTTCCACTGATCACTTTGGGGCTGCGCTCAGGCAAGGCAATATAGGAAGCTGTGATTAGTGCTAATTTAAGTGGAACGGCCGGATATTTATTTGCATGCTGGATCAAACAGACTCCATCGCCGTGCTAAACCTCCCGTTCTTAGGTAAGGTAAATAAAAAGTGTGGTTGTTTATTCATTTTAACAATGGTATATTGTTTCCATAAATCTTACGTTGTTATTCTTGAAATTCGATCGCGCCAGTAAACGTCAGGTGCTCTAGCATTGCTGCTCTAGCATCGCTGCGTTGGGCAAACAAACGACGCGCGGCTTATCTGATGTAATAGTTAAATCAAGATAAATGTCGCTGTCGGAAGGCGGGAAAGCTGTAGTTATCATCTTGCATTCATCCGCCATCGAATATAGCATATATCGGTCTGTGTTTCCTGCCATTCTGCCAATCGAAGGACCTAGACCGTATGCGGCGATAATTTACTTAATTGTCAAATTAAAATTGTGGGGGGTTTTTGGGGAAGGGGAATGCAATCAATACGTAAGTGCAATTAATACCGAATGGTAATGGAAATGAGTTACGTTTATGTAATCAAGCCATTGAATATATTAATGGTGATAGACATTGCTTTACTAATTGATGTCAACTGTGTATCACCGGACTTACCGCCATTTGTCCGTCAGAGGGGCATTAGGCTATTGCGTGAGCAAACATTTCTCTCCAGGGAGAGACCCAGCGAGTTACCAGAGCGGCGTGTTGATGGGGCGTCTGTAGATTGGTGGTTTACGAGCCAGGACAGCTGTTGTGACAGCCTCTTCTCGCCTCCCTTGTAGGTGATGCGGATAAGCTGATATATTTTTGCTTATTTACTACACTAGCTTTTGACACAAGAATGCAAACTTCATCTTTTTTTGCATCATTGAGTACCACTTCCGCCATTTACGCGGAGCTCAGCTTAAACCAAGCGCATCTCCGTGCGAATCACAAAGACTTCCACATGGCTACCGTCTGTACTTCCTGGCCATCTTACGAGGGGCTAACACAGACGATCCATTCATATTCAAACATAAATTCATTCTCCAAACGATTCTTGTTATGAATGACAAACTGTTTGACACCCCTTGTTGTGCTTGGCTGCCATTCACTCATCCATGATCATCTCAACAGCTGGTCGGTAATCGAATACACAGCGAGAGAAGCCCACCCGAAGGCGTGTCTAACTCATCATCCTATCAGACTCACTTCGGCCGGGATTATAAGAACTCCACAGGGACCTGTGTATCCATCAGATGTCAGTCAGCATGACGCGTGTCTGTTTCTATATTCCATAACAGAGTGACGTTGGTTCTGGTCATTAATAAGTGGATGCACTTTGGGGTAACAATGGCATGGTATTGTTATTTTATTCGCAATTTAAGAACCTTAACCAAATTACGCTTTCATGATCCTCGGAACAGATGGGTCCTTGGTGATATGTCAGGGATCATTTTGTTAATGCATTACTACGTTTAACGCAGACATAAATAATGCCATCTTTTTATTTGTGCCCCAAATTTTCAATATGATTATTTTACTGGAAATATTCATGAAAATGTACTGTAGAAATGTGTTTAATTTAGTTGTGTCGTTCCATCGATAACGGTGCCTCCCTAAAACCATGAATCACACGAATGTTAGCTGTATATCATTACGCGCTCTATAACTACCTCGCTATCGGTACGTATACTTCCGCTTAGGTTACAAAATGTAGATTTCATCAAATCTCCACTTATTTGAGTTGATGAGACCGGCGAGAAGGATAATTTGTGACAACAAAAATGGCGACAGCCGAAGTAAGGATCTATTCTCAGAGACCGCAGCGCCGCGTAGCGACTGAATGTCTGGAAACTATAAACTTTTGATTTCCAAGGTGCGGTTGCCAAGCAGCTTGCTAGGCAACCTCGTTACAAATATGGTGCTGAACAGTCTCTTTAACTGAATACAGACAAATTATTTCACAGTGTATGAAGTGTTTATCGATAGCACGTCATATTTTGTATCAGATTACTTGTTATTAATTCCATACAACATTTGGTTACAGCCTCACCATGACGGTGAGATGTGGCACATCGCAGGACAGTGCTGTTCATCCGGACGTCACAGCGCTCACTACCTGCGCCATTCTTACCTGTATACTCATCTTACAACCAGCATCCTCGCGCTCGTTAGGGAATGACAAATCTTCACCAGGATATGAGATGCACCTCAACCAACCCATACACTATCTCCTGGAACCCTCTATTCCGTGGAGAGGGAAAGAGAGCGGACTTAGTGGGGACACAGATGAAGAGGATATATTTCTGATGCTGGTTGTGTGTTCTCAGCTGAATCACAGTGAGCATCGTTACGCTATCAGAAACACCTGGGCTAATGAACTGCCGACTCTGGGTGAAGGTCGTGTGTCATATATGTTCCTCGTCGGCACAGACGTTAATGGTGACGCTGATATACAGAGGAGGATTGCAAAGGAATCCGATGATCATGATGATATATTACAGATCAACATCGTCGATTTAAAAGAAACACTGTCTTACAAGTCTATTGCCATGCTGAAATATGTCTCCGATTGTCGAACTAATGTCAAGTATCTGCTAAAACTGGACGATGATACTTTTATCAATATACACGTGCTTATACAACAGTTGCAATCGACAACACAAACATATTTTATTATGGGTGACATCATTGCCGGAGCTCAGCCAATCAGAGACAAGGATTACAAATGGTATACGCCCACTTCCTTATTTGAGCCGTCCATTTTTCCTACATACCTTTCTGGTGCTGCATATGTCATATCCGGGGACCTTTTCAAGGCATTATACCAGGCAACGCACACGACGCCATTCTTCTGGATTGAAGATATTTTTATAACAGCTATGTGTGCGAAAACTACTAAAGCTCATCTCGTGTTTAACGGGAAGTTTTACAATCGGCGGCCCACAAATGATCCGTGCGTGTGGAAGGATGTGATATCTGTACATAGAGTTACGCCGGATGAGCTGAAGTCGACATGGCAGCGCATGGGCAGCACAGACAGTCACTGCTAGCAACAAATTGAAATATATCACGAAATAAATACACTGTAATCGACAGAATGTGGGCGTGGCTGTCTTCGACGAACTACAGACAACTGTTTGTGTTGGAAAAAGTAACTTTCCAAGTAACTAAGATGTCAGCATCGGGGACAGGACAGGAAAATATTTCCTTGTCCCAATATTCCGCTGAACCATAGTTATCCATAGACAGATGACCAAATTAACCTATTATGATATTTTCTCCCAATGATATATATATATATATCATGGCCTGCAATTCCCATTTCGATGTCAAAACGCCCTTTGCATTCTCCTAATTCTCATTATCTGTTAAGGGTCCATCCGCTTGTTACTGTCCGACGCATCACCTGCATGCCCGCTGAGGGGATAGTGTGTATCGTAGTATCAGAGGTGGGGGGAGATGAAAGGCGGCAAACAGCGCGCCTGTTGATGTGGAAATACCTGTTTCAAGCATCACTCGCGATGCGTTCATGGTCTGTTTGCATTGGAGCATTATATCTTGTGGGTGTTTGTAATTATAAATACACGGTGCCAGTCGTGCAAATAGACAATGTTCGGTTACCAACGGTCCTCGTCTGAAACTGGCATTGTTATATTCGCGGTTCTTACGAAAAAGGCTCAACCTTTTCAGCATCAATATCAGGATGAAAGGGCCCAACATTGCGTCGGTTTTTATCTCTATCAAACTTACTGAACCGGTCCAGGTAACCACATTTTAATCGCCCTAAACTGCTTACGGCCGCCATGCGCCTTTCCGGGGGAGGCCGCACAAAAACATGCAAGAAAGAAGCCCGAGAGCTGACGCTGTTTTGTTTGTGTTAAAGAGGCCATCAAGTCAAGTGGTTCTGTGATGTGTACGTGTTCAGGAAGCGTCTGCTTTATCTCACTTATCTGGGAGGGGAGGGGGTGCATGGTCTGATTAGGCACAGACGCTTGACGAAAGGGCTTAGCTTCACGTGAGGCACACACCTCGCTCATCTGAATGCTCTAGCTGATTAAATAGCGACATCAGCCACACGGTCGATTGTTGGCGCGAAATTTCTTGATGAACCATATGCAGTCATCTATAAATTAAAATTAGTGTCTTCTATTGTATTATGTAACGCTCACTTCTAGCATATGCGCACATGTGTGATGTGTGTGGTATTACAATAACTACCGTGTCATCCTACCATTGACCCAAACAATACACTCCTTCTTCATACAGTTTTACGGCTCACCACTGGAATATCAAAAAGGAACATTAACTTGGAATGGATCTGTTGGGTATCGATTGATTTGATATGGCTTATACTTAAACATTTCGTAGGTCATATGCTAACATTATTAAGAAGACGACAGCCATGCATAGGTTCATTCAAAATGTTGCATGTTACCTCATCGCACGTGCAATGCGTGAGGGTCGAAAAGAGCGCATTGCCATGTTTTCTACAGATAGCCCTCCCTTACTCAAGCGTTGCCTGCAAATAGCTCTACGAGCCTCGCTAATGTGGATTAGTTTTTACCTGTTGCGAATTCTACCCACGCCGTGAACGCATGAGAGGTGTCTACATTTATCTGACTTGTCAGGTGAGGCGATTATGGATATTTTAATGCGCTACTTATCAGCTGTCTCGTTCCACAGCATTACACCGGACACTACAATAAACTCATGTTATCTCATGTGTGGCAGCATGTAAAACGTATATACCAGCCTGTCGTTACAAGCATACCGAAACTATAGCTAGCCGGTTTCATCCTTTAACAGCCATTACAGCGACTTCCTCTCCTGGTATGTGCGATGCAGTCTGTGGGACATTTTGTATCTCCTGGATTCTCAATGTCTCCATTATTGTACATATATCCATACAAGTATGTTTCATGTAGATCAAATCTCTACCGTAAGATATCGAATGGGAACCATCATCTTAAACAAACAGCTTGTCAGCTCTAGGTATCATATACCGACACGAATATTCCGACGGGATGTATTACGCTAAGGGATGTATTGGGGTTGAACAGTACACAATTCAACATGCAGTGTCCTCAGGTATTTCACAGAAGGGAATGGTTAGGAAATGAATGCGTTGTGATGAATGGCGTGAAGCGTCGAGGTATTGGCGTCGCTGGCGGTACTGACGTAGGCGCTGGTGGTACTGACGTAGGCGCTGCTGTATTGTTTACCCAGTAGCGCCTCGCTGATCGAGTATTACCTGGCGTTACTCACTTAGCAAATATTTATTAATAACGCAAAGTTTCAACAAGACATCCTACATTCATCTGATCTTCCCAGGGAGCAGAGACGAACTGCGTTTGAATACCTCTCACCACAGGGTCAAGTGATCCAGGTATGTTGTCATGACCTTTGGCGCCAACATCAGGTAGATTGCGAGTCTGATCTCCGGTGGTGGGTCGTCACATGAGACCTACGTGCCTGTCTGGGCAAATACAAAGTAGAAATGAGCAAAATCTTATCAAATGTAATCTCGAAAATACTATGAATGCCCTCAACAAATAAGTCTATTTATCTATGTACGTGAGTAGGGCGGAATATATACTTTTTGTGCACCATAGGTATTTGGTTTATGATCCAACACGCATGTGCAATAAAGCAATCTAACGTATGTAGAGTTCATCGGCTCCAGTTAAAAGATTATCGCAGTCCTTGAACGCAGGGTTCGCATCTTTAATTTACTATACCCTTAAAATGGTTATCCCATCTTACAAAATCAACTATAACATTAGCAAGAATACCCTGGTCCAAATTAAGAATAAAACACAAGCTTAATATATCCCTTCGCATCGCTTCAAAAGGACACCACTGCCATGTGAAGCAATGTAATGTGTTCTGTAGCGTATGACAATTTACGTATTTGTGGACTCCGAAAACAGTTATCGACAGGCACTAGAAAGACTAATGGACTAATGCAATACAAGAGGTTACGTATCCTTCAAAAGTTACTAGCGACTATGTTTAATCACGCTTTCAAAGCACTATGACTATCTAGGTCCTTGAATATTCTCTGATCACGTTAGTCATTGTCTATGTGCTTATTGGGATCTTGTACATATGTTATCAGCGCATTGCGCCAATAACCACAACAGCTCATCAGCTGTCATGTTTCTGTCGACCTTTTGATAGCCTGAGGGTAAGCTAACCAGTGTATCATTGGTGTTATGTAAAACATTACATGCTACTCAAAATGCAACAGTTTTCTGACTTGTTTCGCAGGAAAAACGGACGGCATCGATCATGTCCACAGAGTTACAGCCGATGGTCATTTTTTTTCTGTTAAAATGCGGACCAGACATAACAGAAAAATCATCCTTGACCTTTTACATATCTGACATACCCTCTTTCAGTATAAACTATAGTTAAGTTGAATTTCAAATAATGCTTCATTGGTTCTGGAACATATCGCTCCATGTAATTTCAAAGCCGTCGGTGCCATGTGGGTCTTGCTGGGTTAGTTAGTAAAACTCAAAGCACTGAAATGAACCACACATCAGACAGTGATCGGGCATTCGTTGTTTTCCATCGAGCGAATGTAAGAGAATACTGAGGACCTCATAACTACCTCGATTCTACTGACTCACATAGATCATGCATGAACTATGATTACTGTCATCTCATGAGCTCCGAAGGTTTCTTCTCTTTTTATTGCCAAGTGTATCCAGTAAATCCCATTGTTACCTGACAATAATGTGAGGTCCAGTCATTAATATGCGCTTGTTATGGTATATATCTGTTATCCTTCTCACTTTGGCAGCACTTGCGGCACAGCAGCAGCTCGCTTACTAGACAGGTGACCCGATAATGGATAATGTTACCTGTTCTTATCACTGTACTCATTAAAGTGCATAACACTGGCAGCGACAGCAAAGTTATCTCATACAAAACAATATGGTCGACCATCGCATGCCGACTCATATTCACAACTAAGTGTACCGTTTCATCCATTAATATCTCAAATCGCTGCCCAATTTTCATTGCTTGACATACCTCGAATTGTAAATGAGTTATATACTGTTAAAGCACCCATACCCATTGAATTAACGAAATATATCGTTCTGCAATATATTTAAGTTATATTCATTTTTGCAGACAATGTATCTTAGTAGGTAATGACATCGCTAGTTCCCCTGTTGATTAGCGGGTAGTTAATGAAATCGCTAGTTCCTCTTTAATTAGCGGGTAGGTAATGGAATCGCTAGTTCCTCGTAAATTAGTGGGTAGGTATTGAGATCGCTAGTTCCTCGTAAATAAGTGGGTAGGTAATGAATTGTTTTTGTATCTCTTCTTGTTCTACGCAACTGATTCACAACTTAGACCTTGAATGATCCATATTATCGATTTCTTCTCAAAGCCACTGTCTTTAAGTTATTCGAAGATTTTTGCAATTGCCGGACTGGCATAACATTTTGATGAAGGATTGCTTTTGTGGAACATAGGTACGGATATTTCTTACTCTTATGCATATGTCTCACACTTCTTAGCACTAATATCGCGGCTGAAACAATATGTTAAATATTCAACCGTGCATCATTGTCAATTGTCAAGTCGCATTGTTATCCAGCATCATTGCCGATTGTGTTATCTGGCCCATGTCCACCATCTAGATACCAGACTAAAGCCGCAACAAGATTGTGATGGATTCCGGGAAGACAAGAATACGGTGTCTGGAAGTGAATTCTGTACGGCAGAATAGTTGTTGATAGCTATACCAAAGAGCGTATAGGTACGCTCTTTAGCTATACATGTATTCAATTAGAACGGACAATGGCGGCTTGCACCGAGCCGTGTGTTTGTTGTCGTAACCTCGTCCAGTCGGAGGATATGCATCACATCTCATCCGCCGGGGCAGCTGTATGAATGACGACCGCAGACAACTCACTCCTACAATAATATTTGCGTTTTGTCTTTGTTTGTGTAATGAGCGATGCTATGAATGTATTGACCACAATGATCCTCAAGTAAACTCAAACTCGCCCACGTGACGTAGACGAACCATGGCTTTGAGAGGTAATTATTTGAAAACAAACTGATGGATTCCGGCCGCCTCTTAAAACGATCTAAAGCCATATATCAACCGACAGATATACAACCATGACGTTGGCAGGCACAGCACGATGACAATAGAAATACCACTCAAGAATTGCATTATCGGAGAACAAATGGTAGTGGTTGATAATCCTGTTTGTCTTGTATTAGGAATTATGTCTCAACCATTGTGCATTAAGTTCAAGTTGGCTGTATAGAAGGTAAGAGAACCTGGTGAAGATTCATTTACACGAATAATCTTACCCAGTATCCAATCAATTATGAGCTTACCCAACTCAAACGATAGGTGAGTGTATGTTAAAAGTTTATAACTGCGCACATATCATTCCCATTACATATAACATCAGACAAGAATTACTACCTAAAACATTTCATTGCAGGTTATATTTATAATATCATAGCTGCAACGTCCTGTCACTTGGCAGTAAGCTGGATTAAGAGGCAATTCATCAACTTAGATCAAAGGATACGACGCTAGTCAATTTCTCAATAAAAACCCTGTCATCTGTTGCTATTTCCTGGGAGTGCTTATTATTTTGCCACATTGACGCAAACAACTCCACAGCTTAACTCCGTGATAAATGGCCCAACTATGAGTAGACATCTGCCATATTTACCAAACATAGCCCACTGTGTATGTCCGACCTCGCATATAAACTGTACTGAACCATCCAGGGCAACATGGAATTCGGGATGGGCTGGATTTCTGAATAAGAATTCGTGGATATTCATAATCCACTTTGAGCTAAGACATTCGTCTTGCAAAGTTATCATGTGCCGAAACACGACCTCATTCAACATTGGCTCGCTCTAAAGACGAAACATGTCCCCTACCCCTACCCCTACCCTCCCCTTAACCGTTTTGCTCTCTTGTGTTTAGCTGTTTACTTGTTTGTGGCTGGACTTTCAACTATAAGACCAGTAACGAACAAAGAGCGATCAGGTTAGTGGTCGTAAAGCAATGATGGACGCCTTACACTCGTGCTTACTTAAACTACCTGGTATAATGTCATAACATGATTTGTACCTCTTAAAGCAGGTCCATGGTTTCACATGTCTTTTTCGGTAACACTTTGGTTTTTAAGAAAAAGGTTAATCCTTTGGAATTGTTAACTGCTCGGCAAAATGAGGGAATGCAGATATGTCGATTTGATAAGTCTTAGTATGTCATGAACAGCTTTATTGTTAGGGACATTTCACCACTTCGTAACACATAAATATTGGACACTAGGAATGAGTGATTTGTGCTTCCTTGTGTATACGGTGTGGGCTCCAGTCCTCTAATAGCCCCGCATGCTATAACAGACCAACTAGTCGTTCACCACTACAGTTCCGTTATCATGTCACCATACAGCCTTTATGATTTCTTCAATGCTGCACATTGCTGTTAACAAACTGCATCAGCAAATGAGGATGTGGTGATGCGGTATAATTCCTGCTGCATATAACAAGCATTAGTAAGCGGTACAACAATTAGGCTTACTGTGGTCTGTTCTCAGCGATTATGCCCCCCACCCCCCTCCGGCGTGGTACAAGCAACTAAGCTAACTTAATTGCGCAAATGCCCAATGTCTACCGTTTATTCAGAAATGATACCAAATAGAGCGTCATTGAATAAATTCAGATGCCCAAACAAGTTACCCTGTTTTGATATGACGTCATTGGTGGATGAGAATGATTGGGGCATTTGGACTGCTCGCCTTTAATGCAAACCCTTAATATTAATGACAATGTGGCTTCTTTACAACATTAACCAACATATCTTAGCAGTGCCTCACGGTTATTGTCGTGGGGAATCCCCCAGGATCCAATTTACAGGAGGCGCCAGATCACAGCCGATCGGCATCTGACGAATATCCCTGCAGTTAGCCTGGGATATAGAAATAAGGATTACAATAACAGCACGTGTTGTTTGACGCCTATTGCTACTTGTTAACTTGCATACAATGCAGATGGTAGTAACTAGCGGCGTAAACGCATAGTCTCTCAATTTCAGAATTCCGGTTAACGCAATATGACTAAAGCAATATCAACTGTTGTGAAATAAGAAGCTGCGTTATATTTGATGAACCAACATCAATTTCTGGTGTGCAGAACTAGAATATAAACGCTTCCAAGGATTTTTGCTACCAACAAAACTATTACAGTCGATGTATATCAGTTGCAGTCGTTATGGAACATGTATTTTCGTAGTGCTGTGCCATTTACAATGAATACTTTACAGAATACCCTAACCACTGCTGTAGCGTACGCATTGGTCAACACAATAAGACGTGGATTTCGATGGTATTAGTGTAATCAAGTCGAGCACAAGTAACGCTCAAAGGAAAATTGACGGAATAACACCATGGTGCATTCTTCTTTTGTTCGTATAGCAAGCATAGCCATCTATATGGAAGCAACCTGCGTACCTCACAACCACCTGTTTACTCTCCTCGCATGTATATGCTGTATGAAGAAATGCTGTTGATGTGAGGTGTTTATGAGTAGATAGTTATGGTTGCTGCCGTCTAATGATTCCCAGAATGCCTTTCTTTACGTTTGCCAAATGTTTCCAATAAAAACCATACTTACCCACTATTATTTATTCTTCATGCATATGTATTCACTTGCTACTCAGTGTGTTGTCAATCACACCGACAATGGTATCACATGTTAGGCTGATACAGCTCGCTAACGCGTTAGGTGGTGCCATAATTGATAATTCAACCTGCTACTTAGCACTTTCCTTTTTTCAGTGCACCACACCAGCATGCACTGTGAACCCTCTAATAGTTCATTCAGTACAATAATCATCGGCTCATACAGAGCCAATCTGGCTTTTTCATCCATGCAGAACGCTGCCCAACTTGGAGCGCTGTTACTAGTTGGCACTCGACATCGTGGTGTTTATAAAACTTCCATGCAACTAAATTTCCATCCTCATTCGCTTGCGTATAATGGATGCTAATAGTGACACCCATTTACCTTCCCCACACCTTTGCAACACAGCCATACCTCACAACATATCCTAAACTTTCTTGCTGCTTTACAAATATAGATTGACGGTGATTTCAGCTTTATCACACCATGAGCAATCTACGGACGGGCGTTACGCACCTAGATATCTTGAAAGAACTCGCTCAAGGAAGTAGCGGATATTAAGGTTTTGGCGTGGAGGGTGCCGAATGACGGGAAAAGTGTGGCAGGTATAGTGGTTTTGGTGGCACCGATGCCTCAATCACGTGTGTTTTTACACTTCGCACTGATCAAGTAATCAATTAATTGTGGTTGAAAGCTAATGATTAGCTGCGGGTTATGTGTAGCATCTTATTGTAAGTGATGTAGAAAGTGTTGCAAGTAACTTAAACTGGTAGACCTTATAGACGTGATTTATACGCACTTTTTCTATCTTTGTTTGAAACATATAATAGCGTATAGTCATGTTCCATATACCTTGAACTATGTCTGATCCACGGGCTAACCAAACACTGTATATAACCCTACATTGTACAGTTCCACTAAGCGGCATTCAAGCAAAAACAATATATCAAGTAAGTTGTTTCAACACATCATTAATCTTCCAAATACCCCACAACTTACGTCACCATGGGAGTGGATGAGTCTATAAGTTAGCGAGTTAGTTGGTGAACTAACAGCGATCTAGCCACATCAGTGAGCTTTCATCTTCTATGTCTGTCTGGAATCTCTTAGCGCCGACACAGACAGATTTATGGCAGAGTTGTATATAAAAAGTGTTTTGTATTACAGGACACTGAGTTAGACAAACCAGAGCAGAAGCAACGAATAAACAGCCCTTGTTGTAGGGCCTGTGTATTTACAGGGCACCATGAGGCCAAGTGGTCATCTGATGTGAACATGTACATGGGCGCCTTGTTTGTCTGCCACCAGAACGAGGAAGCGTAACTGACATTGAGGTGGGTACAGTTGCAGGATTTTTCTACCCCACAGGAGATTACAATGACCACACTCAGGTGTGTGTTTGTGTTTTCATTTATGCGTGTGTCGTGCTGTGCTTGTCTGAAAAACAGTATTCGAAGTACCGCCGTCGGATTGTTTCCCACTTGTTGTTATGCAAACCGACTTAACCCATTTAATAGAGGGCGACAAATCATGCTCAAATCATGCAATGATCTGCTCCAATTTCAGGAACCTTAGAGAGGCGAATAGAACAGGATGTAAAATTAAAAGTAACTTGGCACTCGGCTTTGAAAATGTCAAAATAAAGAGTGCAGATATGCATTTCTTTTGTAATGTGTACATGTGAACAGTACTTCTAAGTTCAGTGCAGGCATTTCAAGGAATCAACTGGCGTTCGATAAGGATATTGGCACAATGAGGTCCAGCGATTTAAGTGATAATAAAAATTTACCTGGGGAGGCATATTTAGAGCTTGTAAATGACGGTAACCGCAAGTTCCGAGTCATTCGTAAGTAGAGAGAGTTAAAATATAGAAGTAAGCACGTCTGTCACAGTCACACACTAAGTGACAGTCCCACATTTGGTTGACAGATATATGCACGAAAGATGAGTATGGGTTGTTTTACTCTGTTTCTCCTTAAGCAAAATACGGCATATAGTGAACAGTTACGATGACTGGTCAGTTTTATTATCATAAAAATTTATATATATATATATATGTGATGGAATGCCTGTGGAGGCTAAAATGAACATATATATATATATATAATATTTCGTAGACTAATTTCCGTAGACTTGTGTGCACACATTATTTTATGTTATCACATTAAATACAGCACGAGTAACATTAACGCAGCTGAGGAACCACCGCACCTTTCTTGATGATGTGATGACCCAGTAAACGCCACGACTAGCCATTGTTTCTGGCTGCTTGTTAACACGACCCTCACCGCTAATACATAAAGAGCCTTTACCTATCTGACTTACGATATTGAGTAAAGATATCTGCTACTTATCAGCAGCGCATGGAGCCTTGTAGTACGGGAAATGAACTGACGTTTGGAATGCCTTTACCGTGATATGCTTTGAGTATACAACAAAGTAAACATACAATCAAAGCAGATTAATAGGATATATCTTCTTATTACATATGGTGCAATGGTGTCTACTGCATTGCGTGGTATGTACAACGTTATTGCGCATTGTGCTTGGTGCTTATGATTCAATCAAACATCGACAGACTCACAAATCGTTGCTCCTACCAAGGCATGTGCAGAATGAGGTATATGTACACGTTCTCAGCAAGCAGCAGTGGGGAAAGCATCTGGGGCGGTTTTCGTAGATCGATATACATATAAAAGGGTACTGGGCTGCAGTACTTGAGCCGCTCACGCTTGAACTATATTTTTGATCACAATTTGTTATAGTTGCGCACATACGGTGTTGTTAACAGTTATCCAGTCAACATGATGACCAAATCAAACGACAATGACTAAACCTTGTATTTGCTTGGGGTGAAAATCGATACTGGTGAACCACCAAGTCCTTGCCATATCAAGGCTAACCTGAGGATTCGTGTAATGCTCAATCAGCATCACTATAGTCAATGCGCGTATCAAGATCAGAGCCTACCAAGGTGAATTACAAATCGTCGTCCAGTCAACGGAGGGTTTTTATGTTCTAGAATATTTGATGATAATGTCGGGATGAGAAAGCACGAGCCGGGGAGTAATATAGCCTATATATAAGCATCACCATCAGTCAGGCAGCATCAGCAGCTGATACAGCAACTGGTGTTTGTTTTCGTAACCTCGGGCAACACGTACCTTACTTGCTGAATACGGGGGCCGCTACATAATTGAGGTGTGCTGTTACATAATTTGTTTTAGTGTCATTGTTGATGAAATACTCAATGCTTTGCATGAAATAATTCTGCCTTTGTTGCGCCAGAAATCATTCTTTGCCAGTGGATGATGACCTTCTCCTAGAAGCGCCGTTCCCTGAAATAGATTAATAGACGGCAAGCTCGAGTGAAATTGACAATATGTAGGAGTTTTCTTGCTGACACCATTACTGATAGCATCACGATAGAAATGCTATCACTGAACATCACCATACCCGGTTGCTGCTGTAACACCTATAGACCATCACGAGGTATCAAACATTCATGTTAGGCGATCTATGTGACCATATATGGGGTATGTTCCCCCCCGCCTCTCAATGTAAGTAAGATGGCGCTAGCGCAGTATATCTTAAGTAAACAACACGATTGAGAACAATGCAAACAACATGCCAACACACTAATGCTTAATAACAACATAAAGGATTGAATATCGTGTATAGAGGTCCGTCCATAACTGCAATGCAAAACATCTCCCTGTTTTGTGGCCATAGTAGTGCGACAGCTGGCGTCGAGTGGCTTCATTCAGCCCAGAATAGAAAGAAGTGCGTTCACAGACCGCTCGACTGCATATTTGAGTGTAAGAGCATGGTAAACATTTTGCACCATTTGATGCCATCACAAGGAGTTGTTTCAGTAACTTTTTGGCAGTACTTTATTCACAATAGAACATTTCAAGCCAAATCCAGGCAAAAAAAATTTGCAGTGTGTGATTTATGGTACACCAGCTTGGCAATTCGCTATAGACATCCGAGGTTATGGTCGGTTCCTTAGGTATCCACCTACTACTTCTGCCTGTCATGCAAACTAAGCACTGACGCAAACGTACTATTGTAAGTGGTCCAGGCACAGGCACACTTAGCTTTCATTCAGTTTGTTCCCGATCCTACCCACATTGGCAACAGATGTGAGGTAGATGTAGGCGCGATGAGAATTCGTGCTTCATCTAATACTTATTGCACACTCGTTCCTGTGTGTTACGTCAGCAGCTATAGTGAATGTGATGTGGTCACTTCGATTAAAGCACGGTCGCTACTCCAGAAAGAGTACTGACTATGTAAGCACACCTAGCCCAGTCGGCTTAATCTCTGGACATATGCAAAGAACGACACCGATTAGAACCAGCAGCTATAAACACAAAAATATACACTAAAAGACGGATAGCGACTGACGTCAGTGCTAATATGACATTCGCTAACATGTGTATAATCCTATATTGAACACACTTATAGTCTTTTTTAAAGTTGACATTGCATACTTACCTGTAGATGACTGGTAATAGAGCATCCATTTACCGACATCAAGGTTCGCGCAGCAAGACACCTGCTCAAGTTTTTGTTACCTTAAGCTTCCAAAACACGCACGTGTGATACTGGTTCAAAGGAGCTGATCTGTGAGAATAATATTTGAGCGATCAAGGAGAGGAAGGGAGGTGGGCGTGGGGGTGTGAGGTAGTGGTAATACAGTGATGATGTCCGACATTCAACTGTATGATGGCGATATGGTGTATGACTGTAGCGACAACTGGTGTCGAGTGGCGCCATTCATCCCCGAATAGAGAGGTGTGCGTGCGCAGACCACTTGGCATGACGTGCGTGCGTAGGAGTATTGGCGCAGTCGGATACCATCATAATGCTACTGGCGGAGGTATTGCCTGCACGATCTGCAACCGGCAGAGGGCAAACGGTAAAACCGGATGTAATGCATCTATTTATTCTACGCGCCTCCAACATGCAATGTGAAGTGGTGTTGATATCCCAGAACCACAGGTGGGAGAGATCAAGGGCGATAATCAAAGCACTTATTGACGTAAAACTTACAAGCATATCTAGCGTTGCTTTCATCGATTCTGTTTACACTGGGAGACGAGATATTATGGGATTTTTTTTGGTTAATTCGCGATGCAAATCAAATAAGTAGACATAACTGCTGCAAACAGTCCTCTCGTGAAACTGACGTGGTCCTTAAAAAAATATTACTACCGTGTTATAGGCCTGAAGACACGCAATGATGCTCCCACCTTAATCACCATCAAGGTAACTGCATTGGTTTCCAACTCCGAATACGCCTAACAGCAGCTAGATGCCGTTTGAAGATACGCTGCTTCAAGACAGCCAACCAAGGAATAAGCCGTAGAGCTGGCGCTGTCCTGTTTACGTTAAAGACGCCATCAAGTCAAGTGGTTCTGTGATGTGTACGTGCTCACAAAGCACCTGCTTTGTCTCACTTATCTGAAAGGAAGGCATTGTCGGATGAGGCCAGGGCATATGCTTGACGAAGCAACTCAGCGTCGATAAGAGAGCCCCAATAGAGGCCCGCTTCCAGATGTCCAATCAGGGCTCCAGGTGAGGGTGCGATTGATCTGGCGAGGTACTGGAGGGGATGCCTTGCTGAAGTTGTTGACTAGTTTTCTATGATATGTTTAACGAATCGTGTCTGTTATATTTTGTTCAGTATACGATGGTCACATCCTAGTTTACTTACTGTGTAATAAATATACTATCTGTCACCGTAAGTCTGGTACCGCAGTAAATAAGCGAATACACCTGCCCTAAAGTCGGCTTAGGGCTGACAGTTTAATACGTAGTAATCCATCATTTTATAACGCCAATTTGTATCGATAGAATTAGTAAGCTATGTTTCACATTTCCAGTGTCATAAGCAGACGGAATTACAAACGTAAAGGCCTATTTAAAGCCTTCATGTGCTTTACTGTTCAAATTATAAGAGCCTGTCCAAAGTGCGTTCCTAAAGTTGCATATTTAATAGTTGTGAGGGTGGATTAGTGCTTCTCGCCTTGCACCAGCAGGTAACTAGTCCTAAAGCAACCAGAATCAGCGAATGATAAATCGTGTCTCACTAATGTGCACGAGTTCTTACTTGTTGTTAGTTCTACCCACGACGCTATCACCTAAAATGTTGCTGCAGTTATCTTGTCATGTGATGCAGCAATTAATTAACTGAACACGCTTCTTATCAGTTTTTGCTTTAAGTGCAACATGGGATGTAATTGGCACTCAGTGCAACATTCGTTATCGCACGCAGTGCAATATAAGATACGTTATAACCATACGTTATAGCCACACAACTAGAGGTGTTCCATTCCAAAAGGGTGTGTCCCTTATTCGCCTGCTGTGCCTGCGCGAGACCTTCCACTACATGGTACATTCCACAAATAGGGAGGGTGAGGGGCTGGCGCATGTTGAAAAGTGAGTATTGAGTGCATGGGCGTACAGAATCGATAAATGTGATCCATGAAAGAATTAATGTGATTGATGTTTGGATGTCTCCGCACACACAATCTCTTTACATACGATCAACTGCACTTACATCTGTGTAAAATATCCAGATCAATGCACACACATCACGTGATACTTACAGTTCTATCTCTCATCCGTTTCACTTCTTAATAGTCTCATGTGCGTATTTGCTGCTTCTTTCACAGATCATTTAAGTTTTTTTTTATGCTCAGACAGTACTTTGATCCTTGTTGATTTGCTAAGGCCAGCGAGATTTTCTAAAGCAAGCATTGAGCTATCGTATGTATTATTCCGAATGCGATGTTATTAACGGACTTGTGGTATCAATCATCACGTATAATATGTCCAACTTTCGAGGCAAAAAGCGACGCAGGAAGCTTAACTGCACATAAATACCATCTGACAGTAAAGATATTACATTGATCTTAGAGCAGCACAGGTGTTAAACATATAAAAAGGGCTCTACATAAGCAAGTGAACGGTTATATGAATTACCCCATGGTTAGATCGCGGATCAGTGTCCGGATATTGCTAAATAAGTTCATGTTGTATCGTATAAAAATGTATTCAGTCAGTGTTCTGCATCATGCAAGCCAGACTGCATGTACGCTGAGGCATCTTGCGCAAATTATAACGAAACACAATATGAGACGGCAAATCAACGACTAGGACACAATTGCAAATATCATCATGCATCATTCTCATAAAGAACATTTCCGAAAATGTTTTTTTAAAGGGCTATTTGAATGCTGAGTTATTTTTGTTGTACGGAATGATCACATTTACTTTATAATTACACTACGGTATGGGTAAAGGATGCCTTAGCATTCATAAAATTCTATTTACACTCCGAATATACCTGTTTGATGCTCGTGACGAACAAAGTGTGAAATAATTAATGGCTTTGGATGGATGATGCCATACGCTATAACAGAGCTCCATGTTCTATAAAAGTAGTTCCTACTGATAAGTGTCACAACTAAACATTTAGAATATTTATATCACAAGAAACGTATCCAATTCAATACACTCCGATGACGCACTTTCGACTGGCCAAGTTCACGGTGACGTCATTGACGTGGTCCACCTCTAAGGTGGCATCAATCTGGTCCAGACAAATCGCATCGTGTATACGGATATCTCTAAGTTATGCCTATTATCTTGTTAAAGAAATGAAGATCAAGCTATTCCACTACTCCATGTAGTCGTTTTGATGCATACGAGGATGGCTTGTACTGGCTGCTTCAGCAAAACGAAAATAACTGAACGAATTGTAACATATGCATTTCACCACTGTAACCCATGCACAGTCAGATTTCATTCAGAATGAACTCAAACATTACGACTTTCAGATAAAATAAGGGTAAAAGGTTCAATTCATTAAACTGATCATGACTTCATATACGTGTATTGATACATCTAGCCACATTCCAGCAACCTTGCATCCAATGGTACAATGCGATACCAACCTGAAGGGAAATTTAGTATGGGTACCTATTAGTAAATGTACCAGTATTCCATCAGTTTAGGCACCAATTGTTTGTTGTAAACTTAGCTTTACGAATGCATGTTATTTACATGTATGGATTCGTGTTTTGTTCGTCGTAACCTCGCCCAATTAGAGTTACCCCCGAATACCTAAAACATTACAAAGGAGTAGCTTGTCAGCGTGTTTTGTCTGAGTTGATGAAATGCGCTATTCTGTGAATTCAATGGGAAATACTATCCAGTTATATTGGCCTACTTACACAACCTAGAACTCCCCTCAAGATTGCTAGAGACAGCGCTTCCGTTTTCTTTGACTTCACCACCCACAGCCCTCTCGTGCTTCAAGTCAAAGCTCAAAACAAACCTTGTTCGATCATCTTTTGAACTAGGAATCTCGTATCAGCGCCTCTAAACGAATATTCGGTTTCGATAACGGCGCTACATGAATTGTAACATTACATAACAATATGTGTGGGTACTATGCACAGCATTTCGCCCCATCAGCGGTACCTTGTGCGAGTGTCTATCAATTAACCTGCATCAAAGTGATTGGTGCTTATATACAGGATAAAAACATCCCTGCAGTTTACAGCTGTTGCAAGGATATTTATTTGGGTATTTCATGCTATGGCTGATAATATCTGTGTAAACTTTCTGATTGCTGTTGGTAAGAAGATACTTTACATAATCAAATAAAGTTTTATACTTTTGCTGAACAGAGCGCTCGCAGGCCAAGCAGGCGCCGATCCTGTGGTTTCGCTGATGGGTAAATGGAGTATGATTCGAGACCTGGATATTAGGTGGAGGCAAAATGTCTGAGTAGCTCGGGAATTGCGTGTTTATATTTTTTGCATGAGTGACAGGTTCTATATCAAAGAGACGTAAGCCGCACACTTGCTGGTAGCTGCCTGGATATAAGAGGGCAAAGTGATATCAAGAGTAAACCTGTTATAGAGCAGATGGAGGATGGTTACTGCAGCAAGCAGATACACCTGACTTACATTACGGATGTATCAATTCGACAGCATGTTTCCAGTAAGCAACCCAAAATTGATACCGCTCTCTGTACCAATTTTATTGAAATGTATCACACAAGTTAATCTCTCTCGTAGAATGGCCATTGAACCCTGTTCATCCCTAGCTTGTGACTTCATGTGTGCTTCTGTCCACGAAACGTAATGCCCAATTGAATGAGGTTCTATCGTTCGGGTGCAAACAACAGCCTTGTCTAGATCTATTCGCAGACCAAAAACAAGGGATGTGATTTCTTTTATAATACGATCCCAACATATGCGTAGGTAACATGACTTCCATGCAATATATCCACCTCATTACATGGGATAGCAATGAATATGCTAAATGGGCTGATTCCCTCTTTTGATCCCACAAGTGAAGTTATTGGCATCAGCTCTCGACTTTCTCGTAACAGCTGAAGCACTACGTCGATATCAAAACCTACCATCGCGAGGTTTAGCTATTACAGCCAACATTAATATCTGAATTCGCCAAAGCTACAATTGTTTGCCATGTTCTTTTGGCAAGGCTTCACCCCATATTGAACTATTTACGTGACGGTTAACATCGAGCAGCACGTAACCATGCTTAACCATAGAGGCTTGAAATTGACTAGGCGCACGTGATCTTGTTTTGCTATATCAAAGTGGGTCATGACGTGCGATTCTGTTCTCCAAAAGTGCTATTCTAATAATACATTTATGAAGCTAAAATCGCAGTAAAGAATATTTATTGAACCTACGAAAACCTTCCTTGACTGCTTATCAACGCCTCGTGCACCGCGTCAGCTTCAGCAGCAGAGGCTGTATGCCGGGAGAAGTAGCATGTTAATTCATCTCATCCCACTTCACTAGAGACGAGCGACACCTGAGCTGTCTCTCTCATTATCTGCAGAAGGTTAAAGTAGCATGATGAATTATTTTGCCATTAAATGCATCAACGTTGTTGAATACACTCATATTATCAAGCATCTGGTTTGCACGATTCGGTCTAATCCTTAACATATCATATTGTATAATGACAAATTCCTCATAGAACGTTGTGGCTGTTCGTGTGAAAGCTGGAGGACTGTTTGTATACGAAGTGTCTTTGTAGCCGTGCACATGCCCCAAGAAGACAGCAAATCATCGTGTACTGTGTTGTTACTGTAGAGGCAGCTGTCTATTGGAGGGCACTCATGTGACCGCTGCGATGACGTTTGACTTTCCTGCTGTTGGACTGACGTAGGCACGTTTGAGAATGTTCTATTGCTGTGTATAATGGGCGGTGAATTGTGGCTGGCAAAGTCAGGAAATAGATAAAGAATATTAAGCCAGCAACATAGGGTTTAGCACAGGATACAAAACTCTTTGTGTCCCAAAGTGTTAAATATCCTTTCATATTGAACAGCATCCACGCCACGCCCAGGTAAGCTGATTCCCTCTTATACACGCAGTGAATGACAATTGTTTCGTTCTAACTGTCTATATACATCATATGACTGACTATCACAGAGTGATAGGGGCGGGAGGGTGAGGATAATATGTTTGCACCATTTTGCAACGCGCAAAAACATTAGCTGTAATGACGAAAATCATACATGCACGCGCCGCACATTACGTGTTTGTTTATGCTATGGTACAGAAATATGAGAACACAAAGTTTACTTTTATTAAAATCAGCTTCAGAGTAGCGTTTCTCTCACTAATTCAGGTTAACGTTTTATGTTTTCCTCCGAAATTAACTCCGCATTATATCAACACAGAGAGGAAAAGTGTTTCACCAATGCATGCTTGTCTGTTGTGTTGAGCCTCCTCGTGTAATAAGAATAATGCAACCTTATCTTGCGCGCATGTTTATTCGATGTCGAAACATGTGTGTTGAATTCTAATCACCACTATAAGGGGTGACAACATGAAACAGCTAACTCTTCCATTCCCTTTATATTCATCTCTGACTAGGATTTGACGCACGTATGAACTGTACAAATGTTTACTTACGCTAAGCATGTTATATAAATGTTAGCAACACGCATTATCGCTTCATTTAAATTCCCTCAATCCTTCATTCAGTTGGTGCGTCTTTAAGTCTGCAATGTTCTATTAATGCTGAAGGGATACAGATATAGACGAGCCAATGAACCAGACACAGGATCAGGGTGTGTCACGTGACGGTTACCGCGTGGGGTAGAACTAATCAGTGTTGGGTAATTACATCGTCTAAAATCATATGTGCAAGTTTCTGGAATAACTCAAGAATCGGCGAATACCACATAGTTGAGTCCGGTTAAAATGACACCGAGGTAGCCATGTGATATATATCTTCACATATCCTGTCCATCGCCCGGTGTTATGTACACCTCTTTATGAATTAATATCTGCAAGAAAAAACTGATGTTTTTTAAGATTCATTAAGCATCTTCGAGAAGCATTAAGTTTCCACCTCAGAGGAACTTAGTAACGCGACAATGATAACGCTGCCATCTCTGAAATAAATATTGAAATGAATGAATTACATATTTACTTCTGTACCAAACCAGTATAGGTCCAATTATATGACGCGCCGTGAGGAAATCTCTCAACATGATTCATTTACTTCACGAGATATTCACCATATTCGCACGTCGTAAGTCAACAAATAGGCAATGATGGTTGAAATATCAAGTAAACACGACCCTGACGGTATCCCTAAGATGCAGCTGGAAGATGTTATAATAACAGTACATTCACACCTTGTCATAACACCACATACGGGTCAGCTGACGTTCTAGCTTCGCCGAGGTCATTAGCAGGTGAAACCATACAGTGATCGGGGTGAGGCGGGGTCAGTTGAACATGTCTGCAAAGTTAAACGAGTTGGCGAATCCATTTGTCTTCTGGTCACATTTGTCTACGATCTCCAGCAAATTACTAATTTTACCAAGCGTCAAGTCTTGTGCCAGGTTATTTTGTCAGTCAACCGTTCTCGTAGACTGTGCCGATTCATTGTAAATATACAACATCCTTATTAAGAGTTATATAAATTGATAAGGAATTGCTTATCGATTCGTTCAAAATTAATTACCAACGACCACTTATTTGGCACTATGGAAAACCCCTTTACCCTCACTGGGTTGCGAGCCCCCAATGTGTGCCAGAGGCCTCAAATAATATACAACTATGCTTGATACCCCTTATAGGGGGGGGGGGGGGGGGGGGGGGCTGTAATGCTGCATGTCAAATAGTAATACAATATTGTCATCAACTTCTATTGCCCAATTCAATAAATACCCAAAGCTACCTTTCCAATCCATACAAAAGCCTTCAATTCCAAAAGATCAACCTTATTTGGTGTATGCATTGTTCTTCTTTTCAAAAACATGTTCCTTATTCGCCTATGTAAAGGAACCGCACCTCATGTTATTGTGTATCTAAGAGGAGTCAGATACGGCTTGAAATCGATGTTTCATGTTCGAATGAGTATCCCTTCGTATGCAGCACTGCTGATTCCCAAAAGGTCCAGTATGGTTAGGTTGGGCAGACTTATTACTCACAATAAGCTACAAGCTACAATATCTCTCGCATCATGTTAAGTTTTTGTATTATGAGCAGTAAATTAAATGTGGAGTAAAACCAGAGCGCAGACAAGTTTTTACCGCAATTAATGATAATAAGGGTACATGCTATTTAAAGACAATATAAGGGTATATTGTCTATTCTCATTGTACATCCATCTCCAAAAATATGTCAATATTTTGTCCAACTTTAATACTTAAGAAATATCGATTTGTTTTTCGAAAATAAGTTGCACCTTTGAATTGCGCTTTCTTAAGAGGTCCAAGTTAATGCCATCAATGAACCATGTTGAGAGGGGGGAAGGGGGGCGGGGGGGGGGGTTGGGGGTGTTGTATGGGAACACACCCCGACAGGGACCAGCCGTCGGATATGTAAGCGGCGTTCTTATGCTACCTTTAACATTCAACATCCCTGCCATGACCTATCTTTTAAGGCCGAGTACGTGTTAACTAATATTCGCGCCAAATGACACGATACACCGCCCAGGTATTGCATGTTAGAGAGATGATTAGATCAGCTACTTACCGAATGACATACCCCCTTGTATAAACCAGGTCTACAGACTGGAAGCTGGCTACACAAATTACCTAAAATACAAATGTGTGTGTGAGAAGACAGCAGTATATTCGATCATATTCTACTAATGGTGCCCGCTGGTGTTCTTCGGGCATGTAGCACCGTTGGTATAGGCTAACTCGCTGTCAGATAACTCCATGTATCAATTTATGCTGCGTGGTAAATTTGCTATAAGACGAAGAAAGCATGACAACAGTTGAAACATGCCGCTCATGTATGTGATTAATTATATAGAGATTTGTTGACCAAAAGGATTTATTCTTATTGCTGCCCTTCAGCATCCTGGCACCTCCTGTAACATGAACCGAGTGGCGTGTTGTATTTCATAAGCCAGGGGGGAATTGGTGAAACAAGTGGCATAGCATATGTTGTGAAACATTAAATCATAATGTTTTGCAGCTTCACAGTGTACTATCTCCACTGTTTATTTGGTGCTTTGTATGTACGTATTACCGAAGTAAAGGCATTATATATACCACTGTGTATATTAGCGATTTGTGTGAACGTGTTACCATAGTAAAGGAAATAGCTATCTTGTTGGATGTTTTACTTTATTCATCGTTAAAAAAACTGACGAGAAACTGAATAAATTAGGCTAACTACTTATTATTCGGTTTCGACATTACGTATCTCTAATTCTCAAGTCGAGAATAAAATCGTGATACGAGATCACCCTCGAAAAACATATAGAAACAGCCGAGGTGTATATATGTGTTGTGTAAACGATGAAAAAATATCTCATTGCATAAAGACATGTAATAAAGCGAAGTCTGACGGAATAACATGAGATGTTACTCGAGAAGAACTTGGTCATAGGAATTACAAATCAAAGTGAAGACGAATTAACGAAGACTGCTTAACTACAGTACGCAGGTCAGCTGAAGTTGATGAGACAGGACTGCTGCGATGCTGGATACGGGATCTGTTTCACCTCTCATGTGACCAAAAACACTAACAAACATGTTTGTAATATTTCAATTGTAATCAGGTGGGTAAACCCTCTTTGTTATCTGGACAGAAGTCAGCCAAATTTATGTAATGGTCATCTATTATAGAAGTGAAATCAGGATTCGTGCTCAGCTTAACTTACAAATCGGTAAAGAGGAGACAAACGCGAAGCTGAGAAAAGTCATCGATCTGAATGAGTCGATTTTGATATGACGACAAACGACCAGATTGAATATGCTCGTGTGCATCTAGCTTAATGAATTTGTGATCAAATTAAATAATCCTGACCACCTGAATTGATTTAGGATAGAGTGTCTAAAGGTTAGCATTAGACAGCAAAGGCACGTGGTCTCAAACTGCATTGGAACTTTTGTCTTGACCAGATCAAGCACTTTTTGCTCTCTTGGCAGAGAATGCCATCAGCTAAAGTGTTATGATGATTAAGCCATTTGCTGATTGTTGCCTTTTAGTCTTGTTGACGATAGTGTACAAGAAAACTACTTTGTAAATGAGGTGGCCAGGCACAGCCCAGATGAAACATTGGATATCCCTAACCCCTCGTCATTTAATGCTGCTGTCCCCATGATGTGTATTGTGGACTCGGGGTATATATGCCGCTACAGCTGCTGTGCGCAGACGGAGTGGCAAAGTTGTTTGTTTGTTCTCCTCGGCGAAAACACCACAAACGGCCAAATTTCAATGCATGTACCAGGACGCAACATAGATTTGGCTATGTTTTGCTAAGCGTGTTAATACTACACCATTATATCTTTTCCGAGCTACGACGTGAATAATATGTTCATTTTCAACATCTGGTTATGGGTCAGGTGGTTTGAAATTTTAAGATACACACGTAAATAGTTAATTATTTGGAATCAAAGTGGCGTGTTACAACGGTCAAACATTCCCGCATGAGTTATCGATGCATTTATCTGGACAGGCACTTCTAGAAATCCCCCATAGGTGCGCTTCTCCTAGCAGGCCAGTTATCCTGATTCCGTGTCACGCTAGACTCCACCCCCAGACTCCACCCCCAGACTCCAACCCCAGACTCCAACCCCAGACTCCATCCCCAGACTCCTCCCATCGCTCAGCACAAACCCACGATTACCGAGTAGAAGTTTTAGGCAAAGCAATGGTAAAAAGAATTTTATCAGAGGGTCTATAAAGTATCTTTTCTCCGACATAAATGAAAAAGTTGAGTTATCATCAATCATAACGTAAAACCTTTACGCAAACAGCCCAGCTATAGCTAGGTACAGATCACTTTTTAGGTTGAGTGATGAATTTTCGCTCATACGAGTATGCAGGTGGGTCGTGAAATGCTGCATATGCAATACTATTAGCATTGGTCCATTCAAGGGATGTATGGGAGGCAGGTTCTTCCACCATCTTGGGGAAAAACCGAACCATTTATAGGCCAAAAATGGTGCCCATTATTATACAATATCACTGACTATTTGATCCATTGATATACTGGATAAGAACAAAAGTGACCCATTCAAATACCTCAACGAACCCAATGCGATCATTCAGACATGAGGAAAACAAAAACGCCATGACTCCTATTTCTCCCAATTCAGAACAGCTACCAGATATGATATATATTCCTGTACGACAAGCACTGTCAAGAACGCGATGACTTCACTCATGCCCTTGTGTACAAGCCGTACATGACCAAAGCTGCCAATACAGCCTCATTTAGGTCATCATCATCGCCATCTCCACCTTGAGGGTTTTTTATATGAATATTAACTCTAGAATTAAAATGCTTAATAGGCATTTGATATCGGATATATCGGCACGTGTTCTTCATAACCTTGAGTCAATATATGTATTATTCTTCACAAGTGCGATTGGGGAATGCTTGTTTTCATCTTATCTTATTCTAACATGAGAAATGCGCATCGCTACTTAACAATAAGGGATGAACATTTCAGTGTGTAGATAGCGGTGGTTGTTTATGGTCGGAAGAAATAACTGGAAAAGTGAACAGTTTTGTAGCATCTTTTTGCGCCGGTATAACTCGAACTAATCATAGCGCGGTCCCACGGGAAACTGAGTGCTTAGGAGAATCGTAATCACTACAGGTCGTGTGAACTGTCTGACCCAATGAAATATCTCGGGTGATACAGGTATGATGGTTTCGCATCTAGCTGAAGAAGGGTGGGTGATACAATTAGGCTGCCATTGTTGGTATTCATGGCTGTCAAAAGACCTTTGTCTGGAACAAGGCGTGGCCTACACCTGGTAATTTATTGTTCTGCTAGAGATAAAGCGATACCTGAATATCTCATCGGAGTGATGCGCCGGAATGTGACTGCTGGGAAATATCAGGTTACGTCAGTATCCACATGGGGGAGTCCAGCGCACATCTGCCTCGAGAACTATGTCTACCGCCATTGGCAGGGCTTTAGCTGGCAACTCCGTCCGCATTGACTGCTGGTATGTTTGCTCGCCCTCGCTCCGACAGAGATCTCTACATGTACAATCTCAGTGAGCTTAAAAGAGCGTGCAACTGAAATAACTCTCCATCAACTTCTAATTGCGTTTATAATGTCCATTGATTGTCTGTACATATGATGTATTTATTTGTAGGTATGATACGCTGATCATTTCATGGAACAGATTCTAGTTTCCATAAGGCCCGTAGCATGCTTTAGTCTCTGTCGAAGCCGATTGGTAACAACGTACTCTAGCTAGGTATGGACGAAGAGACAACGTGCACTAACGAGGAGTGGACGAAGAGCCAATGTACTATAGAGAGGCATGGACGAAGACCCAACGTACTATAGGATGGCGTGGACGAGGAGCCAACGTACTATAGAGAGGCGTGTACGAGGAGCCAACGTACAATAGGGAGGTGTGGACGAAGAGCCAACGTACAATAGGGAGATGTGGACGAAGAGCCAAGTACTATAGGGAGGTGTGGACGAGGAGCCAACGTACAATAGGGAGATGTGGACGAAGAGCCAGCGTACAATAGGGAGATGTGGACGAAGAGCCAAGTACTATAGGGAAATGTGGATGAAGAGCCAAGTAATATAGGGAGGTGTGGACGATGAGCCAACGTACTATAGGGAGGTGTGGACGAGGAGCCAACGTACAATAGGGAGATGTGGACGAAGAGCCAAGTACTATAGGGAGGTGTGGACGAGGAGCCAACGTACAATAGGGAGATGTGGACGAAGAGCCAACGTACAATAGGGAGATGTGGACGAAGAGCCAAGTACTATAGGGAAATGTGGATGAAGAGCCAAGTAATATAGGGAGGTGTGGACGAAGAGCCAAGTACTATAGGGAGGCGAGGACGAAGAGCCAACGTGGTCACACTAGAGGCCACATTGTTCAGCTGTGGGCCTGGGTGGTGCAAATGCAAGTGAGCTCCAGCTCTCCGCCCCTTACACGCTGCCAATGTGGGTCCCTCGCCAATACGTCATCGGCTATACTATTCTTGGCACTACTGTCCCTGCTGACAGCTCTACGGCGCCCTTTCTTTTTTTCTTACACACTATATATGGCGAGGTAGTGAGTAGTGTCTACAATAATGGATTCAGATACACTATCTATGGTTATCAACGTCATGAACTCTGTTACATGATGTGATTTGGCAAGTGAAGCCTACCAGTACGTAAGTGCTTATATAACAATTGATGTTGATATGTAACTAAAACAACCTCATTAACTGCGGTTGTCTAGTGTGAAAATAGCATCAATCATGAAAGCGGAGTATTTTCGGCATCCATTAACTACTTCTTTGTATCGTTTTTGAGTAATTGCCTATAATGACTTCGGATTTAAATGTCCATGATCACGTAATTCTCGCGGGGAGGGAGTATGTGGGCTAGTGTTAGGGTGCGTTATGGGGGGGGGGGGGGGGGGGGGGGGGCGGTGAGAAAATTGGCCAAAAAGGCATAAGTTTGAATGGACCGTTATTCGCAAATTACAAACCACAATCAATTCACAATCATAAACCCCAACAAAAGCAGCACAATCGCCAAACACTGATGAGCTTTCGTATATGAAGGTACAATTAGAATCGTCACATCACGTATCGTGGCAATGGTGTCATAACTTGCTTAACAACACTTCTATGACCCTACATCACGCCATGGGTCGAGCAAAATGCCGACTAAACCATGTGAAATGTTGAAAAAGTGGACCAGCCGGAGGACACGTTGGATAGGTGATTAGCCAGCCAATCAGCCCTGTGATATGATGAATCAGTCAGGCGATATGATGAATTTAAATGCAACAAAAAATTTAGTTACACCAAAACCACAAAGTTACTGATCACGGAGGAGTGCTTTTGATTGGCACAATCACATGTTTATAGAAAGATATTCGAGATTATTATATAACAGTACCACTTATCACCCGTCTCGATATAATTGACGAACAACAATTGAGTCGATTATATTGTTCATTCAAACTGCCCGATAGCGTTCTGCGGACATTAATCCATACCCACCAATGTCACTCCGCAAATACATTCCTCCATCGCTGCCTTATAAATTTCTAATAACGAAAAACAAGCATGGAAATACTCGAATCATGTCATCTCTGTTTTTGTATTGCCTACTTATGATACATCTGAAGGAGTCTTGGATTGATTGAGAAGATCATGTGACCTAATAGTGTTTTATATTCTATAAAGTACAATCGCAATGTACGGCTAACACGTGTCTTTTCCACACCTTCACAAATTACTGTTCTCATCTCTATATACTACAATATGAATGCAACTATCAGCTATGGGTGCCATGTAGAGAGCTACATAATACAGGACTGCTGAAATGCAAGATACATGATAGATTCTGACCGTCATATTACCTTAGCACAGCATGTGTGTTTGACAGATACAAATTTGTATGCATTTGATCTGAATTAGTATTCAATGAATCTCTATGCGTCATCTGAAATAAATTTAACAGATCACGACTTTGCCAGGGTGCATCAGCAGAGCCAAATGGTGGCTCATTTAGACGAATTGGCGGATTAGCCAGGTGAGATGGCAGATCAACTGGGGGATAAAGAGGAACGGTCCGGTCATATGGCTGATTCAATCGTACGCCAGCCAAGGGTTGTGATGTATCATGCAGGTTGTATTGTACATTGGTCACGTGTGGTGAGGGATCACGCTAGATTAGTCAGGTTAGATGACGGATCACCCTAGATTGGCCAGGTAGGATGAGGGATCATTTTACTTTGACCAGGTAGGATGAGGGATCACCCTCACGGGTGACTTAAATACCTCTTGCAAATTTTGCAAATATCGGCTGGTTATCGAGCAAATCATAAAAGTATATTATTAAAAGCAAAATGAAGGAAGACAACCAGATATGGAAATTAATGTTGATAGAGCGAGGATAGAATTGTGCATAATGTCTCAACCATATTGCATTAGATCGTGTAGTAGGACAGAATACTGATGAAATTATACTAAATCTCAATAAATCCACAGATACACACAAGGTACGCCACATCAGAGGCATCCAATGTATACGGTACACCTCACCTTCTACCAACTGTTACAATCTTACAATCTAAATCCACGTTATCGATGCTAATCAACTTGTTCCTGCTGCTAACAATTATTTGTTCTATGTTGTTATATCATATTATATCTAATAACGCCCTTGTGAACTTCTTGAGGGCTATCGGTAAGGAGAAACTTCCCATAACAAAGGCTTTATAGCTGTGTTTGCTATGCATGTATTCGCAGCTGCTAATCGGGCAGTTTTTAGATACAGTTAGCATGTAAACTGTAATGGAGTGTGGGATTTAGGTCGAGAAACAAGCACGATCACAGTGGAGTTAGGAGGAAGGTACGGGATCTAGACGGCATTATATACATATATATGTAGGGGGCGCTTTTTGGGTTGCTTATGTGTCTCTCGGCGATTTATAAACAAAACCGACGTTTTGCCTCAAATTATGATGTTTAATGTCGTGCACTCTAATGAGAAATAGCAATAATCACCTATAACCAAGTCCTGGTTTTGCTCTCATATAAAGCGTTTCTATTAGTTTCAGCTGGTGTTGCTGTGTAAATTTCCAAGAATTAGCTATTATCCTGCGTTGGTGCGTCATAGAGCATCATTTTATTTGTGCATGATAACACAATAAGATGACATTGGGGAATATTGCCCAACAAATGACTCAAAGTTTGCATTTGTCACACATAAGCTGTCAGTCATTACCCTCATCTGTATCCTACGATTAAGAAGCCCTGTATGATGAAGTTCTGTCTTATCTGGTTCGTTAGCGCAGCCAATTTTGTGCTCTACGAAGTCATAACAACGACAGCACAGCACACAGAGCTACAGGTTTATTTTTCATTACGTTCAGAAATAAAACCGTTTGTCATACTATTTACAGAGATGTAGCTTCTTCTTAGATCAAACACGTTTCAGCAGTGCTTTGTGGCTTATGTAATGTTACACCCCTCATGCTCATCATTACCGGAGGCGCCACAGTACTGAAAGGCTGCAGCACGAATATCTCTGGAGTAAGCACTGATATAGCATTTGTTTATGCTTAAGGCAATCCATGACGCTCATTGCTACTTATCAGATTATAATCCGTTAGTGAAACGCATTTAAAGGTGGCATCATATTTACACATCTTGTGTATCTGGCGGTATTATGGGGAGTGTTCAAATAAACGGATATGGGTATGTAGACCACATGTTATATTATGGTAAAGAATTTTGCTCTTTAATGAGGATGTTTCTTAAACTAATTTGCTGTAACCTCGGCTGCGTTCCACACGCTTATTGCTTGGTTGTATTTGGCGATCGGAGTCACGCTGAGATACTTAAGGCATATCGTCAGGTTGCAACGTTTGCTATATCACATCACATCTATGCCGACAGTGACAAGCTATTTTATTGCGCGAATGCAAAATCGATTCTATTGGTGCTGATCACCAACACCGCAGTCCTCACTACCTGTGTTATACCTGTATTCTCACTATACAGCCAGCATCATCGTGATATATGTCATCACCTAAACAATATCAGGTACAATATTTCCCTGCTTAACACAAATGTTCCATCATCCATGACTGCTGAATGGTGTCCTCAAGTGATATTCACACCGTTTTGATACATATCAACGCACGATCTGTAGACCCATCTAATTAGTGAATACGCACTCAGCATCCTATAAACTGAGCGTTTACCTGTTTCTTTCTGTTGCACACACCATCATCATGCTATGCTAAAGCGAGTTGACATCTCCGAATCAATGTCACTAAATCGATTCTGATAGCATAACTCCAAAAACTGTTTACCACCTTTTAAAACATTGCTGTATCTCCAAACGTTGCCAATCCGTTCCTCATCACACAATCAATCGTCCTATTATTCTTCACTACGACGGACTTTCGACGGCATAACGAGGTCTGGATGAATCCATTGCTTTGAAAGGTGTATTTCATCAAAAATCAATAACATTCCGTTGTGAAAAAAAACTTCATTAACTGATTATCTACTACTTTAGGTAATTATGTCCGCTAAATCGAGTCCGGTTGGTACCCCGGTTGTTTTTGCAGTTAGCGTAACGTACATTTCTTACTTTTGACGGGACGTGAAATTTAAACCGTATATGACACACGGTAGACGCTACATTACATTCGAACCTAAAACGCGCATAGTTTCAGTCATTCTACCAACTACATAATAACGGAAGCAGAATATTTACCAAATAGCCGGTAATTATATCTTCAAACATCTTTCAAACTGAATTTAATATATCATGAGCTGAACTTGTGACTGTCTGAGGCTGCATTATAGGAACATCGTCCCTAAAACACCTCATCAGCCGTTACCCATGAACGAATATTGCCGCGGCATTTACTACCAATAGCATATTTTGGGACGAACGATACGCCACCCAACCTTCAGCATCCTTAGGGAACTCGCAACAAGGAGAGTGCGGAAAGGAAGCGAGAGTTTGGGTGATGGACGGAGCGAGGCGCTAGGGCGCCGCCAGCGCCACCTGTGCTGACGGAAGCAGGCGGAGGGAACAATGGCATGTGTTGCGGCAACAGAGAACAGCATTCTCTCATCAACGATTATGAGGAGGTGGTAACGCCAACGGGTACAGGAGAATACAGGCATGTGGGAATATTTTCAAGATTGTTTCTGTTAACACATAATGGTCCCAACATTGGATGGAGTTACACATTCGCAGTTGTATTGGCGAATGCGTATTTTTTCCCCTCAACAGAGAGTCAAGTGATAAAGAAATTTCATCGTGGAGCATTTACATGCGTCATGCAATGATGAATCATGTGTTCTGTCATCGATTAAACTTGTTTTCCATAAACCACCCACATTATGTTATCCACGAAGTAGAAGTATAAAAAGGCTGAAGTATATAGATCATATAAATGATATATAAAATTACAACCGGCAGAGCATAATGTTTCTCCACATACGTCCAACAAAATGATTGATCTGATCAGATCAGATAGATTACTAGGCGCTGCATGATACTCTATCATGGGTTGTCAGAATGATCTCTCCCTCCCAAACAGGTTCGCATAGGTAAAAGTTTTTGCTTCTTTCGTAGATCATTAAAGGTTATATCACACTCAGTAATCGGCTGTAGCAAATGTTATTTATGGTGCAAGCATGGTGTTATCGTGCAAGTTATTCCTCAATGTGCAGCTATCGAAAAAAGCAAGCATGCGATGATCAACCTGATAAAAAAGGTTAAATGAAAAACGAGTTTTGTATCACAGAGAACGCGTTAGTGAGTAACCAAATCTTCTGTCAGCAGTAATCAAGAGAGTACATCACTGGGTGTGAATCAAGAGAGTACATCACTGGGTGTGAATCAAGAGAGTACATCACTGGGTGTGAATCAAGAGAGTACATCACTGGGTGTTTATCAAGATTGTACATCACTGGGTGTAAATCAAGAGAGTACATCATTGGGGGTTTATCAAGAGTGTACATTAATGGGTGTGAATCAAGAGTGTACATCACTGGGTGTGAATCAAGAGAGTACATCACTGGGTGTGAATCGAGATTCATCTTCCCTCATGTATTGCATGCCTGGAAATGTTTGCGTCGACTGAACTATCGATTATAGATCGCGGATGTTAACGATTTTGTCTCGTTGTGCTGCTTGCAATTTGTATCCATGCACGCGTTCGACCTGTGTAGTTGTCCTATGGTGCGAACATATAACTGCCAACCTGTATTATCTCCCATCAGTAAGAGGAAAGTGACATTGAGTTGAGTGCAGACACACGAGGAAGCAACCTGGTTTCGACAATCCCACAAATAATGCTCGTGATAAGACGCAGCTGTTTCTGTATGTATATGCATGCATGTGACCGTGTACGTGTGTGAGTGTTTGTTTATCTGTGTGTATGTGTGTGTGATTGTTTGTGTTTTCACCTCTCAAGGCGACTGGGCTTCTGGAATTATCTGTCTGGGTCAATGCATGGTCAAGAACCGCGAGAGCGCTTTGTCTCGAAACAAGCGCATCAGTTCTCAGTGATTTAAGCGCGAACATATGAATAATTAACTTAGTTTTAAGGACTATATAAGCATACTCCAAGCCCCATCATCAGATGTTGACAAGTTCTCATATTCGAATTTCAAAATATTATGTTCATCAGTGGTCATAGCACAACCTACATTACACAAAGCCGATATCTGTGGAGAGATTTGGTCCATGCATCTGGGAGAACAAATCAATAACTTTTGTCACCCTGTCCTTGCACAAATGCTGCGATAAAATACATGGGCCTACAGTGCACATCATGGGAAGGGTCACATTTGATGACGAGGGCTAAGCAATTTTCAATTCTTTTTCCGACCTTCGCATGCCTATATGCCAGGCGATCTAATTTACCAATGTTAAGATACTATTGTGAAATCAGCGAAGGGATTAACCATCGTCCCTGACTGAAAAGCGTTCTAACACATATTGCCCAATTATATACAATTACCGCAGGGGGTGATACTTTCCGTGGTTGTGGTTACTTTGATGTTGGCATCAACAACACAGATAACATCAGGTGTTTTATCTGTCGAGATCCAATGCTTGGTGTTACCACATGCCTAGATTGTCTACATGGGTTAATGCTAATTGTTATGACAGTCTATCGGGAATTCCTTCCATAGATTCGGATTAGTTGCCAATAACAAATATACCACACCGTGTAAATTGATAGATGAATCTATCTGGCTGTTGAATGGCATCGCCACACAGTGTTGTATGACCCAACAATGCCAGTAGACACAATAACAATTGAATATACCTGTGTTTTTATTATGCATATCCAAACTTCATTAATAGCAATACCTAGTACTGTTGAATAAAATGTTGACATGTTCTGCTGGTAACTACGTTTCTCCAAATCTCCCATCATTTGGTGTTCGGTGGCAGCAATCCATTCGTCACTACGATTGGTTCTATAACAGTGGTTTGTTACAACAAACATTGAAGGCACCATATAAATCGGTAAATTTTACGATAAGTTGCTGCGCTTTTGGCTACTTTGGGAAATTACTGAGTTGCAGTTTTGCTTGTAGCCAGCATCCTGTTCGTAGTCCTGATTTACGCAAGAAGACAGACACGCCTGTAAGTAGCTGGTTGAATTAACTGATATGGCCTCACCTGAAAGGAGCAATACCTGGACGATGGATCGGGTCAGTTGGCGCCAGTAAAATATACACTTAACTCGACCCTAGAAAGACAGGTCACACATGTCATGTCAGGGATGCTGAATGTCGAAAGCAGCATATATACGCAGCTTACATATGTGGCAGCTGGTGTCTGTCGGGGTGTGTTCTTATAGAAACAACCTGTTCTCATGATGGCTGGAAGGTGGATCGCTTCAGAAAATGCTATTTAAATGTATGACTTTCTATCGAAACATACCGATATGCAGCAGAAATAACCTTGGACCAAATGTGAGTAGATTCACAACATGATGATCCACGCTGTCTTTAAAAATGATGTTCCTTTATAAATTGGACCATAAACTTATCTGCGTTCCAGCTTAACACACATTGAATTGACCTATCATTATAGTTGATACGGGAAAGCTACATAACACAAACAAATCAAGTGATGTGGGAGATGTTATAGAGTATAATGAGCACCTTGACAGCGGCTGTTTACGTATTACCTTTATGCACATGGTTGCGATATCGCCTGTTTTTAAAAGCACACTATAAAACCCAGATAGTTTGCCCTTATTCACACCATTAGTACAACTGATCGATCGTTGGTAATAGATTTTGAACGAATCAATAAACAATTTTGTATTATTTTACACTTACAATACATTGGCACAGTCTGCAATAGCACTTTATTCTGTAATAGTTTATAAAACAAGGATGCGATACATTAATACATGTACTTGATTGTATTTTGGAGTTGGGAGGACTATCGACAAAGATATCACATTCTATGAGTTGGCTTTGCTGATGAAGCCGTACAACGACGTTAAATTACTCTTAGAAAGGCGTATGAAAATGAACGACGCCTTTGATTGTTAGCAGCATATTTGTGCACACGAAGCAGCCGAAGTGTTCTCGTTTCATCTTAGCTCATATATGTGATAAAATACCATCCAAGTTCCGCACATTGAGTAGCAACAAGAGTACAACAAGAAAATATCATCTAGGCATCAATAACAATGACGGAACAGGAAACTATAACTGAAAATTCTACCTCTGCAGTAAAACCATCGATGAAGCAGGTGACTATAACTGGAGTTCGATATGAAAATTCTACCTCTGCAGTAAAACCATCGATGGAACATGTGACCATAACTGGAGTTCGATAAAAAATGCTACCTCTACAGTAAAACTATCCATGGAACAGGTGACTACAACTGGAGTTCGACAAAAAATGCTACCTCTACAGTAAAACTATCCATGGAACGGGTGACTACAACTGGAGTTCGATAAAAAAAAATGCTACCTATACAGTAAAATCATCCATTGAACAGGTAATACAAAGTTTCTTATTACAGCAGACAGGTACATCTCCTTCATGTTGCAAGCTGTTACGATAGTTGGTATGTTTTCTATCCTGCAACCCAGTGTAAATATGACCTGCCGCTCGACAGCAGCTTCTTGTACCGTGACCTCTGACTGCCCCGTAGCTGTCATCACTGGGTAATCATCACTGTCATCAACGTACAATAGGGAGATGTGGACGAAGAGCCAACGTACAATAGGGAGATGTGGACGAAGAGCCAAGTACTATAGGGAAATGTGGATGAAGAGCCAAGTAATATAGGGAGGTGTGGACGATGAGCCAACGTACTATAGGGAGGTGTGGACGAGGAGCCAACGTACAATAGGGAGATGTGGACGAAGAGCCAAGTACTATAGGGAGGTGTGGACGAGGAGCCAACGTACAATAGGGAGGCGAGGACAAAGAGCCAACCTACTATAGAGAGGCGTGGACGAGGAACCAATGTACTCTAGTGAGGTATGGACGAAGAACCAACGTACTATAATGAGATGTGGACGAAGAGCCAAGTACTATAGGGAGGCGAGGACGAAGAGCCAACGTGGTCACACTAGAGGCCACATTGTTCAGCTGTGGGCCTGGGTGGTGCAAATGCAAGTGAGCTCCAGCTCTCCGCCCCTTACACGCTGCCAATGTGGGTCCCTCGCCAATACGTCATCGGCTATACTATACTTGGCACTACTGTCCCTGCTGACAGCTCTACTGCGCCCTTTCTTTTCTTCTTACACACTATATATGGCGAGGTAGTGAGTAGTGTCTACAATAATGGATTCAGATACACTATCTTTGGTTATCAACGTCATGAACTCTGTTACATGATGTGATTTGGCACGTGAAGCTTACCAGTACGTAAATGTTCCCGACATTACGATGGTATACTTATATAACAATTGATGTTGATATGTAACTATAAACATCTCATTAACTGCGGTTATCTAGTGTGAAAATAGCATCAATCATGAAGTCAGCGGAGTATTTTCGGCATCCATTAACTACTTCTTTGTATCGTTTTTGAGTAATTGCTTATAATGACTTCGGATATAAATGTCCATGATCACGTAACTCTCGGCGAGAGGGAGTATGTTGGCTAGTGTTAGGGTGCGTTATTGGGGGGGGGGAGCGGTGAGAAAATTGGCCAAAAAGGCATAAGTTTGAATGGACCGTTATTCGCAAATTACAAACCACAATCAATTCACAATCATAAACCCAACAAAAGCAGCACAATCGCCAAACACTGATGAGCTTTCGTATATGAAGGTACAATTAGAATCGTCACATCACGTATCGTGGCAATGGTGTCATAACTTGCTTAACAACACTTCTATGACCCTACATCACGCCATGGGTCGAGCAAAATGCCGACTAAACCATGTGAAATGTTGAAAAAGTGGACCAGCCGGAGGACACGTTGGATAGGTGATTAGCCAGCCAATCAGCCCTGTGATATGATGAATCAGTCAGGCGATATGTTGAATTTAAATGCAACAAAAAATTTAGTTACACCAAAACCACAAAGTTACTGATCACGGAGGAGTGCTTTTGATTGGCACAATCACATGTTTATAGAAAGATATTCGAGATGATTATATAACAGTACCACTTATCACCCGTCTCGATATAATTGACGAACAACAATTGAGTCGATTATATTGTTCATTCAAACTGTCCGATAGCGTTCTGCGGACATTAATCCATACCCACCAATGTCACTCCGCAAATACATTCCTCCATCGCTGCCTTATAAATTTCTAATAACGAAAAACAAGCATGGAAATACTCGAATCATGTCATCTCTGTTTTTGTATTGCCTACTTATGATACATCTGAAGGAGTCTTGGATTGATTGAGAAGATCATGTGACCTAATAGTGTTTTATATTCTATAAAGTACAATCGCAATGTACGGCTAACACGTGTCTTTTCCACACCTTCACAAATTACTGTTCTCATCTCTATATACTACAATATGAATGCAACTATCAGCTATGGGTGCCATGTAGAGAGCTACATAATACAGGACTGCTGAAATGCAAGATACATGATAGATTCTGACCGTCATATTACCTTAGCACAGCATGTGTTTGACAGATACAAATTTGTATGCATTTGATCTGAATTAGTATTCAATGAATCTCTATGCGTCATCTGAAATAAATTTAACAGATCACGACTTTGCCAGGGTGCATCAGCAGAGCCAAATGGTGGCTCATTTAGACGAATTGGCGGATTAGCCAGGTGAGATGGCAGATCAACTGGGGGATAAAGAGGAACGGTCCGGTCATATGGCTGATTCAATCGTACGCCAGCCAAGGGTTGTGATGTATCATGCAGGTTGTATTGTACATTGGTCACGTGTGGTGAGGGATCACGCTAGATTAGTCAGGTTAGATGACGGATCACCCTAGATTGGCCAGGTAGGATGAGGGATCATTTTACTTTGACCAGGTAGGATGAGGGATCACCCTCACGGGTGACTTAAATACCTCTTGCAAATTTTGCAAATATCGGCTGGTTATCGAGCAAATCATAAAAGTATATTATTAAAAGCAAAATGAAGGAAGACAACCAGATATGGAAATTAATGTTGATAGAGCGAGGATAGAATTGTGCATAATGTCTCAACCATATTGCATTAGATCGTGTTGTAGGACAGAATACTGATGAAATTATACTAAATCTCAATAAATCCACAGATACACACAAGGTACGCCACATCAGAGGCATCCAATGTATACGGTACACCTCACCTTCTACCAACTGTTACAATCTTACAATCTAAATCCACGTTATCGATGCTAATCAACTTCTTCCTGCTGCTAACAATTATTTGTTCTATGTTGTTATATCATATTATATCTAATAACGCCCTTGTGAACTTCTTGAGGGCTATCGGTAAGGAGAAACTTCCCATAACAAAGGCTTTATAGCTGTGTTTGCTATGCATGTATTCGCAGCTGCTAATCGGGCAGTTTAGATACAGTTAGCATGTAAACTGTAATGGAGTGTGGGATTTAGGTCGAGAAACAAGCACGATCACAGTGGAGTTAGGAGGAAGGTACGGGATCTAGACGGCATTATATACATATATATGTAGGGGGCGCTTTTTGGGTTGCTTATGTGTCTCTCGGCGATTTATAAACAAAACCGACGTTTTGCCTCAAATTATGATGTTTAATGTCGTGCACTCTAATGAGAAATAGCAATAATCACCTATAACCAAGTCCTGGTTTGGCTCTCATATAAAGCGTTTCTATTAGTTTCAGTTGGTGTTGCTGTGTAAATTCCAAGAATTAGCTATTATCCTGCGTTGGTGCGTCATAGAGCATCATTTTATTTGTGCATGATAACAAATAAGATGACATTGGGGAATATTGCCCAACAAATGACTCAAAGTTTGCATTTGTCACACATAAGCTGTCAGTCATTACCCTCATCTGTATCCTACGATTAAGAAGCCCTGTATGATGAAGTTCTGTCTTATCTGGTTCGCGCAGCCAATTTTGTGCTCTACGAAGTCATAACTACGACAGCACAGCACACATAGCTACAGGTTTATTTTTATTACGTTCAGAAATAAAACCGTTTGTCATACTATTTACAGAGATGTAGCTTCTTCTTAGATCAAACACGTTTCCGCAGTGCTTTGTGGCTTATGTAATGTTACACCCCTCATGCTCATTATTACCGGAGGCGCCACAGTACTGAAAGGCTGCAGCACGAATATCTCTGGAGTAAGCCCTGATATAGCATTTGTTTATGCTTAAGGCGATCCATGACGCTCATTGCTACTTATCAGATTATAATCCGTTAGTGAAACGCATTTAAAGGTGGCGTCATATTTACACATCTTGTGTATCTGGCGGTATTATGGGGAGTGTTCAAATAAACGGATATGGGTATGTAGACCACATGTTATATTATGGTAAAGAATTTTGCACTTTAATGAGGATGTTTCTTAAACTAATTTTCTGTAACCTCGGCTGCGTTCCACACGCTTATTGCTTGGTTGTATTTGGCGATCGGAGTCACGCTGAGATACTTAAGGCATATCGTCAGGTTGCAACGTTTGCTATATCACATCTATGCCGACAGTGACAAGCTATTTTATTGCGCGAATGCAAAATCGATTCTATTGGTGCTGATCACCAACACCGCAGTCCTCACTACCTGTGTTATACCTGTATTCTCACTATACAGCCAGCATCATCGTGATATATGTCATCACCTAAACAATATCAGGTACAATATTTCCCTGCTTAACACAAATGTTCCATCATCCATGACTGCTGAATGGTGTCCTCAAGTGATATTCACACCGTTTTGATACATATCAACGCACGATCTGTAGACCCATCTAACTAATGAATACGCACCCAGCATCCTATAAACTGAGCGTTTACCTGTTTCTTTCTGTTGCACACACCATCATCATGCTATGCTAAAGCGAGTTGACATCTCCGAATCAATGTCACTAAATCGATTCTGATAGCATAACTCCAAAAACTGTTTACCACCTTTTAAAACATTGCTGTATCTCCAAACGTTGCCAATCCGTTCCTCATCACACAATCAATCGTCCTATTATTCTTCACTACGACGGACTTTCGACGGCAATTCGAGGTCTGGATGAATCCATTGCTTTGAAAGGTGTATTTCATCAAAAATCAATAACATTCCGTTGTGAAAAAAAACTTCATTAACTGATTATCTACTACTTTAGGTAATTATGTCCGCTAAATCGAGTCCGGTTGGTACCCCGGTTGTTTTTGCAGTTAGCGTAACGTACATTTCTTACTTTTGACGGGACGTGAAATTTAAACCGTATATGACACACGGTAGACGCTACATTACATTCGAACCTAAAACGCGCATAGTTTCAGTCATTCTACCAACTACATAATAACGGAAGCAGAATATTTACCAAATAGCCGGTAATTATATCTTCAAACATCTTTCAAACTGAATTTAATATATCATGAGCTGAACTTGTGACTGTCTGAGGCTGCATTATAGGAACATCGTCCCTAAAACACCTCATCAGCCGTTACCCATGAACGAATATTGCCGCGGCATTTACTACCAATAGCATATATTTTGGGACGAACGATACGCCACCCAACCTTCAGCATCCTTAGGGAACTCGCAACAAGGAGAGTGCGGAAAGGAAGCGAGAGTTTGGGTGATGGACGGAGCGAGGCGCTAGGGCGCCGCCAGCGCCACCTGTGCTGACGGAAGCAGGCGGAGGGAACAATGGCATGTGTTGCGGCAACAGAGAACAGCATTCTCTCATCAACGATTATGAGGAGGTGGTAACGCCAACGGGTACA
This sequence comes from Urechis unicinctus, assembly GCA_034190875.2. Taxonomy (NCBI): domain Eukaryota; kingdom Metazoa; phylum Annelida; class Polychaeta; order Xenopneusta; family Urechidae; genus Urechis; species Urechis unicinctus. The sequence continues at coordinate 24,247,031 of CM067356.1, forward strand.
GGAGAATACAGGCATGTGGGAATATTTTCAAGATTGTTTCTGTAACACATAATGGTCCCAACATTGGATGGAGTTACACATTCGCAGTTGTATTGGCGAATGCGTATTTTTTCCCCTCAACAGAGAGTCAAGTGATAAAGAAATTTCATCGTGGAGCATTTACATGCGTCATGCAATGATGAATCATGTGTTCTGTCATCGATTAAACTTGTTTTCCATAAACCACCCACATTATGTTATCCACGAAGTAGAAGTATAAAAAGGCTGAAGTATATAGATCATATAAATGATATATAAAATTACAACCGGCAGAGCATAATGTTTCTCCACATACGTCCAACAAAATGATTGATCTGATCAGATCAGATAGATTACCTAGGCGCTGCATGATACTCTATCATGGGTTGTCAGAATGATCTCTCTCTCCCAAACAGGTTCGCATAGGTAAAAGTTTTTGCTTCTTTCGTAGATCATTAAAGGTTATATCACACTCAGTAATCGGCTGTAGCAAATGTTATTTATGGTGCAAGCATGGTGTTATCGTGCAAGTTATTCCTCAATGTGCAGCTATCGAAAAAAGCAAGCATGCGATGATCAACCTGATAAAAAAGGTTAAATGAAAAACGAGTTTTGTATCACAGAGAACGCGTTAGTGAGTAACCAAATCTTCTGTCAGCAGTAATCAAGAGAGTACATCACTGGGTGTGAATCAAGAGAGTACATCACTGGGTGTGAATCAAGAGAGTACATCACTGGGTGTGAATCAAGAGAGTACATCACTGGGTGTGAATCAAGAGAGTACATCACTGGGTGTGAATCAAGAGAGTACATCATTGGGGGTTTATCAAGAGTGTACATTAATGGGTGTGAATCAAGAGTGTACATCACTGGGTGTGAATCAAGAGAGTACATCACTGGGTGTGAATCGAGATTCATCTTCCCTCATGTATTGCATGCCTGGAAATGTTTGCGTCGACTGAACTATCGATTATAGATCGCGGATGTTAACGATTTTGTCTCGTTGTGCTGCTTGCAATTTGTATCCATGCACGCGTTCGACCTGTGTAGTTGTCCTATGGTGCGAACATATAGCTGCCAACCTGTATTATCTCCCATCAGTAAGAGGAAAGTGACATTGAGTTGAGTGCAGACACACGAGGAAGCAACCTGGTTTCGACAATCCCACAAATAATGCTCGTGATAAGACGCAGCTGTTTCTGTATGTATATGCATGCATGTGACCGTGTACGTGTGTGAGTGTTTGTTTATCTGTGTGTATGTGTGTGTGATTGTTTGTGTTTTCACCTCTCAAGGCGACTGGGCTTCTGGAATTATCTGTCTGGGTCAATGCATGGTCAAGAACCGCGAGAGCGCTTTGTCTCGAAACAAGCGCATCAGTTCTCAGTGATTTAAGCGCGAACATATGAATAATTAACTTAGTTTTAAGGACTATATAAGCATACTCCAAGCCCCATCATCAGATGTTGACAAGTTCTCATATTCGAATTTCAAAATATTATGTTCATCAGTGGTCATAGCACAACCTACATTACACAAAGCCGATATCTGGGGAGAGATTTGGTCCATGCATCTGGGAGAACAAATCAATAATTTTTGTCACCCTGTCCTTGCACAAATGCTGCGATAAAATACATGGGCCTACAGTGCACATCATGGGAAGGGTCACATTTGATGACGAGGGCTAAGCAATTTTCAATTCTTTTTCTGACCTTCGCATGCTTATATGCCAGGCGATCTAATTTACCAATGTTAAGATACTATTGTGAAATCAGCGAAGGGATTAACCATCGTCCCTGACTGAAAGGCGTTCTAACACATATTGCCCAATTATATACAATTGCCGCAGGGGGTGATACTTTCCGTGGTTGTGGTTACTTTGATGTTGGCATCAGGTGCTTTATCTGTCGAGATCCAATGCTTGGTGTTACCACATGCCTAGATTGTCTACATGGGTTAATGCTAATTGTTATGACAGTCTATCGAGAATTCCTTCCATAGCTCCGGATTAGTTGCTAATAACAAATATACCACACCGTGTAAATTGATAGATGAATCTATCTGGCTGTTGAATGGCATCGCCACACAGTGTTGTATGACCCAACAATGCCAGTAGACACAATAACAATTGAATATACCTGTGTTTTTATTATGCATATCCAACCTTCATTAATAGCAATACCTAGTACTGTTGAATAAAATGTTGACATGTTCTGCTGGTAACTACGTTTCTCCAAATCTCCCATCATTTGGTGTTCGGTGGCAGCAATCCTTTCGTCACTACGATTGGTTCTATAACAGTGGTTTGTTACAACAAACATTGAAGGCACCATATAAATCGGTAAATTTTACGATAAGTTGCTGCGCTTTTGGCTACTTTGGGAAATTACTGAGTTGCAGTTTTTGCTTGTAGCCAGCATCCTGTTCGTAGTCCTGATTTACGCAAGAAGACAGACACGCCTGTAAGTAGCTGGTTGAATTAACTGATATGGCCTCACCTGAAAGGAGCAATACCTGGACGATGGATCGGGTCAGTTGGCGCCAGTAAAATATACACTTAACTCGACCCTAGAAAGACAGGTCACACATGTCATGTCAGGGATGCTGAAAGTCGAAAGCAGCATATATACGCAGCTTACATATGTGGCAGCTGGTGTCTGTCGGGGTGTGTTCTTTAGAAACAACCTGTTCTCATGATGGCTGGAAGGTGGATCGCTTCAGAAAATGCTATTTAAATGTATGACTTTCTATCGAAACATACCGATATGCAGTAGAAATAACCTTGGACCAAATGTGAGTAGATTCACAACATGATGATCCACGCTGTCTTTAAACATAATGTTCCTTTATAAATTGGACCATAAACTTATCTGCGTTCCAGCTTAACACACATTGAATTGACCTATCATTATAGTTGATACGGGAATGCTACATAACACAAACAAATCAAATGATGTGGGAGATGTTATAGAGTATAATGAGCACCTTGACAGCGGCTGTTTACGTATTACCTTTATGCACATGGTTGCGATATCACCTGTTTTTAAAAGCACACTATAAAACCCTGATAGTTTGCCCTTATTCACACCATTAGTACAACTGATCGATCGTTGGTAATAGATTTTGAACGAATCAATAAACAATTTTGTATTATTTTACACTTACAATACATTGGCACAGTCTGCAATAGCACTTTATTCTGTAATAGTTTATAAAACAAGGACGCGATACATTAATACATGTACTTGATTGTATTTTGGAGTTGGGAGGACTATCGACAAAGATATCACATTCTATGAGTTGGCTTTGCTGATGTAGCCGTACAACGACGTTAAATTACTCTGAGAAAGGCGTATGAAAATGAACGACGCCTTTGATTGTTAGCAGCATATTTGTGCACACGAAGCGGCCGAAGTGTTCTCGTTTCATCTTAGCTCATATATGTGATAAAATACCATGCAAGTTCCGCACATTGAGTAGCAACAAGAGTACAACAAGAAAATATCATCTAGGCATCAATAACAATGACGGAACAGGAAACTATAACTGAAAATTCTACCTCTGCAGTAAAACCATCGATGAAGCAGATGACTACAACTGGAGTTCGATATGAAAATTCTACCTCTGCAGTAAAACCATCGATGGAACATGACCATAACTGACCTATAAAACATGGAGTTCGAGTTCGACAAAAAATGCTACCTCTACAGTAAAACTATCCATGGAACGGGTGACTACAACTGGAGTTCGATAAAAAAAAATGCTACCTATACAGTAAAACCATCCATTGAACAGGTAATACAAAGTTTCTTATTACAGCAGACAGGTACATCTCCTTCATGTTGCCAGCTGTTACGACAGTTGTTAGTTGGTATGTTTTCTATCCTGCAACCCAGTGTAAATATGACCTGCCGCTCGACAGCAGCTTCTTGTACCGTGACCTCTGACTGCCCCGTAGCTGTCATCACTGGGTAAGAGGAACACCTGGCAAGCAAATCAATGTCAGCGGCATACATTTATATTCGTTTAATTGCCGTTCGGCGTCTCGCATCGACATTTGGTGTGATTTTAATCAAGTTCAAAGAGTTGAGAACGACTGAAGCCATGATAAATGTCCGTGTGATGTGTCGCATTAACGTTGAATTGAAATCCCTGAATCTCTCTGATGCCACACCTCGACGGTCATAAATCTTTTCGCATTTGACCTTTTTCGACAGAAAGTATCAAGTTAACTTGACCCAAATTCAGTTCAACCCGGCCTAGTTTAAAATGCATAACAGAAAGCTCCCACCCTCAATAGGGGCAAGCCGGTCTGGCGTAGCAGAACCAGATGGCAAGATTCTAACCTCTATTGCATAAACGATCCATTTGATTGGGTTTTAATGCTAAGCTAAGGTTCCCTCCAGTACTACCAGGCTATCATTCGTTTACCTTAGACCCTCGCAATAGGACATCACAATCGCCGATTATGTTACCCTAAATGTACCTGAATGGGTTGATATATCCATTTAATCTCATGATATAACTAATACGTGCACAGACGCTCAGCCACACACGGTGCAAATACACACATTATATTACTTTATAATGGACACATGGCGTTTGTAGTCCGCCGTCATGCTAATAGTTCAGTGTGGGGATTTAATATTAAAACGCTGGACTGCTTACCGGGAAGGAAAAGCCGAAAAATGCAGGCTTTTGATATATGAGATGTATATGTTGGATGTAATAAAGCACTTTACTGTAGCAGATTTTACCATCTTTATTGTACTACTCCAGATGCGAAGTAATTTCATTACACCTATGGCATCATCAGAGAGAATCTTAGCAGTCATATCAGCAATCATATTGATTAGAATAACATGCGATGAGGAGGATACATTGTATTACTTCGCATAAACCTATATCGTCCTGGAGAAGAAATCGCATCCCAAGTTTACGCTTCATAATACATCTCTATTTCATAATGGGCATAACGTTATGTACAAGAGGTGACCATGGACGGAAACACAAAAACTAAAAACTGACCTGTGACCAGCTAGTGTTTAATTTCGATTATATGAGAGGTTACCACACGTGTGCCAGGCTTTAACGCAAGTGATGCAGAGCTTGAAATAGATCAACCTGCATTCAGATGTAGGCTTATTTATTACAAAAGCAAAACATCAGTATTGTAAGTGAGATGTACCTGCTTGCGGTAATAAGGAACGCAACATCTGTTATATCGCAGGTTTTCTTCTCATACAGCTTTACTTTCTTATAAGCAAACCAGTGAGTGCGAAGCTTACATCGCTTAGATATCGCGCATGTCAATTAGGACGATAATTGGAAATGTAACCCGCTGATTATGAGCGAATATGTTGTTGATGTCAAAACCAACAATAACGCAGTTTTTCGTTACGATAATACACTGCTGTAGACACACGCCGTCAGATACATAAGCTGTTTATAGATGTTTCTTGCATGAAATCAGTATTGAAAGGGAACTAACACAGCAACTGTAACTCGTCTGCACCGTACTATATTGGAGTTCGGATGTATGACTTAAGACAACAGACCAATGACGTTGATTTGCTTGCCCATTTACTCACTTTCCCGTGAATATCATGGGCTTCGTACATATATGACTAATTCTTGAGCATTACCAAGCTAATGAATACAGTCCTGCTGGTCACCCAATGCTGGTGTGGGCCTATATATCTGGTGGAGAAGAGATGTTTGCCTCAAATACAGCAAGACTCAATTCATGTAATGGGAGAAAGCAAATCGGACTGTTTGCGACCTTACTCCCTTGCTAGGGTCTTCCATGTGAAACGATCAACTAGATCGATGTCATAAAGCGTGGGAAGTCGCTATATATAACATGTTATGCAACAGATAGCTGTATTCACGGTTATTGGTTAAACATTGCAATGGATAAACATTCTGGTCCATGTTGGCCCCATCCTTCGGTACCCTGAGTAACATCCCTCGGTACCCTAAGTACCATCCCTCGATACACTGAGTTCCATCCCTGAGCACCCTGAGCACCATTCCTGAGCACCCTGAGTTCCATCCCTGAGCACCCTGAGGGGTGATATAATTCGCTACATTGCCTTACACCCAAAAACAGTTTGGCACAAAACCCATAGTGCAAATAATGCAAAACTGTCCATCATTGAAGTCCTACGAAAAGCCATTAACAGTAACGTGCTTCCGATAGAGGATAAAAAAAACGTCGTGTGTTATAACTTCTCAATATAACAGGGGAGCGAACAGCCATTCGTCGATTTGGGAGTCGCCTTGTACCTTTGGGAGTAAACGCATTTTGTACCCTAGCCATGCTAAAGTAAACGCATTTCTCCAATGTGCCCGAGCGCCATGCTAAGAAGCATGTCGAAGATTCTATAGTCCAATGAATAGCGCCCGGTGCTGGTTGCATAGCGTAGGCAGAAGTACGTAACAATGATGTAAAACTAGGATGTAGCGATGTAGGCAAATTATGCCTTCTAAATATGCAACCAATAATCAATTCCTATTCATTGATTGTTACGTAACAAGCCGTGATATGTTGTTGCTGCTGAGGTTGCTGCTTGTGACGTGTGAGGAACTACTCATCTGCATTACGTTTTCGTTTTTCTAATAGAATACTTGTGTTGCTACCCATACGTACACTGCTTTTCAAAGGGTAATACAATGAACCAGATTAAGGTTCTACCTCGAATGTAATCTACCTCTGTAATGTAATGTATATGTCGTAATACAGTTCATCATATCTAACATGTCGTGCACTTACAACCAAGAGTGCAGTCCATTTAATGGATATCACTGACCCGTTCAAATGCAAAATCTAACTGTTCAGGAGTTACGATTATGCAGTGCAGGTTTTGCTATTCATTAAGCCAATCACCCTGGACATGGTGAATGGCAGCCAGTCGTAACCAGTCAATCTGTCAGCCGTTATCAGACTGTTTCTGAAGTGCAATTTACCTAAGAAATGGCTCATATCCAAGACTCTTGTTGTCTGCTTTGCCCGTTAAAGACGTGATTTAGTCATTATCTGTACAGCTCAGCACAGCAGCGTAATGCACCGGAACTAGGGCTGCTTTTAACCTGCCAGTTCTGTAGTCCATTATCACATGACTAACCGGAGAATGGAGCCGGCGTCATACGCTGTACGGTAAGCGTATAGGAAGCACCGAACTGGAATGAATGTGCATTAGAGGTCACTGCGACGATCATAGGGTCATGACAGTTTCTGCGTTTCTTCCACCCGATTGATATGTCATTCAATTTTTTGCATTATCAAACATTCTATACATGACGATTTTTTTTAGCAGTAGTAAGCTGATTATATGCGCCGCTTTGTGTATTGTTTTCATTACTGAATTATTCAACCATGATAGGCAGTATAAATGCATTCGGAATACATGTCGACACATTGAGAATGCTATTACCGTGACGCAATGTTATACAGAGTATAGACACTCGACAACCACGGTACTACATAGCAATAAGTGTAAAGCTATGTGTAAGACGTGGCTATTTTTGATGATGGCAATTTGTAAAGTGAAAAGCCAACCGAGGGAACTAAACTTTTTACTCCCGCCCAACAAGTAAAGCTTATCGAGTAAGCCTATGCGAACAGTTGCGGCGTTTTGGGTAGGATCCAGTCCGTGCCGCGTCTTCTGGTATCTGGATTTAATGATGCCTCCCACTGGCGGTTAAAGACAAAACTGACGCTTCATGATCATGAACACATCACAGAACCACTTGACTCAATGGGCTTTTAACACGAACAAGAAGCTCCAACAGTGCCAGTTTAGTGTATGTTGATAATAGCAATGTGGTTCGCAAAGTTTACAATTACCTGGAAGACCGAACCCAGCAATATGTATTAGGGCCGTAGACTACAACGATCCCACATTCGACACTCAGACGATGCCAATGTAATGCAGACAACTTAATACTGCATGTTTATGTATCTGGTAAGTCAAGCGGTCCTTGAAATCGACATCAATCGTACTCAAATGTCTCATGAAAAGTGATTGACAATCCATGGTCGTATCAGCCAACCGAGAAGGTGCAAAGGTCGATGCCCATTTCGTTGCCCAAACGCACATTTTCTGTACACCATTACAGCTTAATTATTGCATACGTCATTTATATCGAGCCCTACTCCAAGATTTGATTGGTGTCTTTGGATTTCCCACATGCATTTTGACGCCGACAATTGCATTTTATGAAGGTTCAAACATCTGATATTGCAACATAAACGCGGTAATTGCGGCCACCAAAAGCATCGAAGCTTTTCGTAGGCCACCAGAATGCAAGATAATCTTTGTGACATGAACGTATGATGATACATGTAATTACTTTGATCAACAGCAATGTCATATTATTTGGCAACGTACTCCTCAACTCAATATTTCACAGCGCTCAATGCATCTACGGCAATTTCTTTAATCCCCGCTCGTCCAGCTTTCCTTGCTGCTTTTTGCCTCGAATGTTGCAAATATCAAGCACATTGATGGCTAACTCGGCTAGAGAAATATCAGGCATAATACCTACCATACAATTCGGTAGCGTAACTACATGTATTCATCAACGACAGAAGCACACTAGGTGATTTGAGAGTGAGGCATATGACCTATTGATGACCCTAGTTTATACCTGCAGAAATAGCTATCTTAATCAGGTGGTGCTTTAGAAGCTATCAGATCCTACATACATCTGGATATTGTAGACATGTCTTATTGCAATCTCTTTTGAACCAAGTGGAGCTTGCGTGTCTCTTGGTTCTCGAAGATGACATTTCCGATGTAGAAAATTCGATGATAAGACCTTACCTTCACGATGTCAACTTGATTTAACAAGTCCAATTAAATAGTCTGTATGAGATGACGCATATTGCACTGTATGAGATAACGAATATTGCGATAACGCATTTCGCTGGGTATGGGATAACGCCTATTGCACTGTATGAGATAATGCATATTGCACTGTATGAGATAACGCATATCGCACTGTATGAGATAACGCCTATTGCACTGTATGAGATAACGTCTATTGCACTGTATGAGATAACGCATATTGCACGGTATGAGATAACGCATATTGCACTGTATGAGATAACGTCTATTGCACTGTATGAGATAACGCATATTGCACTGTATGAGATAACGAATATTGCACTGTATGAGATAACGTCTATTGCGCTGTATGAGATAACGTCTATTGCACTGTATGCGATAACGCATATTGCACTGTATGAGATAACGAATATTGCACTGTATGAGATAACGAATATTGCACTGTATGAGATAACGTCTATTGCACTGTATGAGATAACGCATATTGCACTGTATGAGATAACGCATATTGCACTGTATGCGATAACGAATATTGCACGGTATGGGATAACGTCTATTGCACTGCATGCGATAACGCATATTGCACTACATGAGATCATATTGCACTGTATGAGATGATGCATTTCGCACTGCATGAGATTTCGTCACGAACAAACAGAATATTTTAAGTTTGGTGGATTAGTTGTCAATTGTAGATGCTTAGTCTTTTAGACTGAACGGGACAATCGTGATGATATCATATATATTAAATATTTTTGAAAGTTGGCATCCATCTTCCATGACATATATCTAGTTTAAGCCTGACACTCTATGGTACACTTCATAGCATGTAAGCCAAATCTACCGGTTTCCTTACAGTTGGCCGTTGAACCAACATAGTAAATAGCGCCTGTGTTGGACGTTTGGCTGGTGATAACAGTAATGTCGCGCTGAATGCAATAGACCAGAGGTGCTGTACTTATAGCAGACGATCCAATACCCTTTAGCAGGACATCCCCGCCACCACCTCGCTTGAATAATTGACTGTGTGGCTGTTATACAGGATTATACCTAGAAGCTGAACGCCAAGCACCTTGGCCTCCTCTGTCGACGCCGAGGTGCTCCCTCAAGCGTCCTTGACCTTATCGGACGATGCCTTCCAGCATGATTAGTAAGATAAAGTAGGCGCTTCCTGGAGGCGTACACATCATAGACCCACTTGACTTGATGGCCCTTTTACCATAAACAAGATAGTGCCAGCACTAATGCGTCTTTCTAGGGCATCTGTGTTGACGCAGCCTCCCGCAACAAAAGGCACATGGCTGTGATAAGGAGGACTTGAAGTTCAAACGCAGCTTTCAGAACTTATTCAGTACCTTTGATGGTGATCGCGGTTAGAACCGTATTTTTGATCCTATTTTGCTGGTTAATGATTGGTTTCTACGAATAGGTCGTCAACATGGCCGAAGAACAGGCAGCAAATAGCATTGTATGTTTTGCATGGCATATTTGCCCGAACAAATACAAGATATCCCCTTCCAATGCAAAGTGACCACCTGAAAGCCTCGTGAGTGATGTTAGTAAACAGGTATCTCTACATCAACAAGTGCTTTGGTGGCCGCCTTTGATCTCCGCCCACCTGTGATTTATCAACTCCATCACAGCATGCTGGGAATGCATGGCCAAAAGTCAAGAGGATAAACGCACAGTTGGCAATGAAAGCTAGCTGTTCAAAGGATGTTAAATGCCTGATGTTGCACCAATATTGGCAGCTTCACGGTCATTGGCGGTCAATTATGTCAACAGTCTGTAGCTATGATTGCAGGCATTGGTCTATTTGTCTGCTATGTCTTCGATAAGGACCAAATGTACTTGTCGATCGTTAAATACAGGTTTTATATCGTAACTGTATGGTAGCAGGCATATATTACAACAATGAAAATTTCCAATACCTAAACAGACACTTCCTCCGGCAATACACACTGATTGCACTGACGGGTAAACCTGCTATACATCCCCAACCCCAACTCGTTATTACATAACTGTGGAAGACCCTCACGCAATACTATATTTGTGACGTCACCATTAATCTATATGTTGTCGACGTCAGCTGTTCACTAATCCAGGTTATTCTATCTACAGAAAGTACAGCCTGCCACTTGCATGGATCCTTTGTTGTGGGTGTGGCCTGGTATATTTCATAACATGATATTTGCAGCACCAGATACAAATGTGGGAATTGAATATGGAAGTGGGCGTTCCTCATCACCTGGGTGCCGGCGACGACGTCAACCGTCAGATTGTCACCCGTTTTAAGCAAAGTCTTCACATTTGCTTGACATGTTGCAACATGACGATAAACATGTGAGACAGTGTTTCGCATGAATATAAGAAGTCTATCTGCAACCTATCATTGCAACACATGCATTTACAATCCTCCTTTGAAAATCAGTATCATCATGAACTTCTGTACCGATGAGGAACTTGTACAAAGCACGACAATCCCAGTGTATTGGCATGATGATGCTCTGATTATGCTGAATGCAAACGCTTGGACTGGGCTGAACCCTTTGTAACATGAATGCAGTGGTAGGGCACTTAGCGAGGAAAAAATGTTTGCATTCTTGTGTCAAAGGCTAGTGTAATAGGTAACCAAGATGATGTCAGGTAATCTACATCACCTTGAACAAGGGAGGCGAGAAGCGGCTGTCACAACAGCTGTCCTGGCTCGTAAACATCCAGTCTGCAATCGCTCAATCACCATGTTGCTCTAGTAACTCGCCGGGTACCTTAAGCGAGAAGTGGTTTACCACTAAATGCACCACTAACGCCATTCTCTTGGTACACATGCGCAGTGCGCAGTTAATTGATCAGAAATCTCAATAAAGCAATTGCGGTGGATAGGCTTACAAGTTAGGAACCAATGGCAAATTGTGCGTAAATAAAATTAGGATACTCATAACAAACGTCATTAGTAATTACGAAATGGTTTTGACTCCGTTGCTCCATGCAGTGTGCCTTCAAGATGACACCTCCATTCATTGGGAGGAAGAAGGTACATAATGCAAAGAATTTATGGAAGTGAGGCGGAAATAAAAACAACAGTATCTGTCCAAAATACATTGATTAAATTCATAATAATTCGTGAATAATTGCACACAGAACCATGGTCATATATGTGTTCATTTCCCCACATTGCTGCCTCATGTTGATACATTGTCGGTATGTAGTGATTGATGATCGTATAATTGCATTAAAAAGGGTATAGTTTCCTACGCGAGTCACAAGCCACCCATTCCATGGCATTCTGTTATTATCTGGAGGCTATTTATAGTAACCAAGCTACCTACAAATAGACATGAATCGCTTCAGAATCGAAATCACATCTCATGAATTTAGGTCCGTTGTTTCCATTCGGCAGGATATTGACTACTTTCAAGCCGGAGAAGAACGAGTGTTTATTTTACTTTGCTTTAGGTGTGACAAGATGTGTGTCTTAAAATAAAAAGTACAGCACGCAGAATAAGGGGCTACAATTACGTGCTACCTTTCTGGCCGATTTGGCCACATCCCCATACGTAACACTCAATAACATTAAGCCATTCATCCATGACCCCCTTCCATAGCGATACGTGATTTTTGAACGGTCCCTAATTAAATCTTGTGTGGGAGCTGTCTAAATAGAAACACGGAGCAGATAAAAAAACTGAGGAGATTTCTCTTTTGTCTGTACAGAATTCTGTTCATCTGTTCTATAGTATGCTTTTCCGCCAATATGATCGCTGTAAGGGGCTTTGTTATAGCACCTGTCAGTTGGTAAGTGGAAATGTACCAATTGTGCAAACAAACTGCCTGTTTTGAGCTGAAGCTACTCTCCATTCAGCTGCTCTCCCGTAACAGTCGTAACACACGATGCCGCCATAAAAAAGAAGTGTTGCATGATAATAATGGACCGCTGTGTGGGATTGCTCAATGCAGAGGCGCGTTTCAACTACCTCTTTCGAAACAAGTACGGGAGATGCTGCTGCACTCCCTCTTAGTTCTGGTGTCTTATCACAATTCAGTTTGGGAATTCAACGGAATGATCTGTGTTCCCGTGTTTTATCTAGTTTTATCTAACAAAATCAACTCACCGAACATTTATTTGAATTTAAGGCGAGTTTCAACAACTTATGACTCCTATGAATTAGTATCTCGGCCTAAAATCACACCAAGCGGTAATATCTGGGCCCGACTTGGCAACATGGCTGCGAGGCGGCAACTGACCAGCGGAAGCTTTTACCAATTGGAACATAGGCGAGGCAGCTAGCAAGACGCGGGTTCGCAGGGACTATTTGTGGCACGAAGCTAAAAGCTAAACTGACCTTGTCTAAAATGTAGAAAAGGCCACTAACATTCACTGTCGCACAAATATCACACCGAATCACGAAGAAAACAACGGAAACTTGGGGAAAAGACGACAGGAACAATCAGTTATAGTTTTTGCCCATGTTCTCACCGCAATATTTACAGGAAGTTTCTGGGGCTCTCTGGGATACCGTCCCCCATGCTTGTATTCCGGAAGGTAATATCATCCGGTAAAGTTGGAAAGTTATTGCAAATATATTGTAGTCTGGAGATAGGAATATGAAACATTATCTTCCGACACTGATCGCCTGAAACTCAACCGAACATGCATGAAAAAAAGTCTTCCTTGCTGTTGCATTCCCTTAATACTTTTAACATCCGCTAAGCTCAATTGTAGGAGTGTTATATATGCGCGTTTAGAAAAACCAAAGGTGTACAACATGGGAGACATTCTGTTGAACATTTATCTCCTTGCAAGCAGCACTCGGTACTCTGTGGTGTAATTATAAACTATAACGCGAAATCTACAAACCATGAATGGATATAGACATTGGAACGTTATCTAGCTTGATGTGGGTTGGTTGATTGATTGTCCTGTGCCAAGCTGTAGGTGAGTACAGGTAAACACAGACTACGCAACCTAGGTATATATGCTCCATCAGAGCAACCTCCCAACCCCCATTGTCAGTTGCAGGGCTTGTCGCGGGTATAGGCTTTAAATAGGAAATATCATCGTATTATCTTACTAGTTTCGGTCATTAAGCATCTCATTCCACACAGATGTGGTGCAGAAGGTTAACACATCTCCAATGCTCACTTTCTGGTGATAACCTGATAACAGTTTCCCACATATTTGCCACAGGTGTAATGTACTGGGACGAGGATAATGACAAGAAGGCCGTTGATTCTTCCAATCATATCTCCACTGACATGCCAGATAGCCACACCGCCCTCTCATCTGTTGCCAATGTGGGTAGTCGCATAACATACCTCACAGGAAGCTAGCGTAGGTGCCGGAGTTCCACATTTCCTGAAAGTGGACAGATGGTTTTAATAACTTAGAAGTTGAACACTGTAAACCATTATCTTCCGCTCTATTACCAACATAGGTAAAATTGTGAATAAAATGGCATCCTGTGAATGCACAGCGAATTAATATTTACTTTCGCCTCTCTAAGAGTGGAGTGAATCCACCTGATCACAAGGACTGATTTATGCAGACAATATACAGTCCGGTGTTTACGATTGAATGCTATGTATATCTGTCGTTAAGATAATATGATTGCAAAAGTTTTATAGAAGAGAAAAGAATTATTGTGCCGCGAATGGGAACGTAAGCTATACCCAGCAGTAGCAGCAGCAGCAGCAGCAGCAGAGCAGCAGCAGCAGCAGCAGCAGCAGCAGCCTGAAACGACAATAAGCATCTAGCATCCAGATAGCATAGACATGTGTGTATATACTTCATTATTTTGCTGTGGAAATTATCGAACTGGAAATGTTTATACGAGCCACTTGATTTCGCTAAAAGATTTAGCTTCACATTCCGATTTTCTTCCTGAAGGAATAAAATGCTAGGTTTACATCGGGGAACTGTAATATAGATGGATGTGTCCGCCTCTATTCATATCATGCGCTAGAATAAATACAACAATAACCGTGATAAGATATCTACCGCCCTTCGCCTTAAGCATTTTTGAAGGTACTATATATCGTTGCATATTACATACGTCACATATAAACAGCACCTATACGAACATATACCGGACTAGACACTAATTATTTTTATAATAGCGCCCTCTTGGTGATGACCCTGTGTGCTTTGTTGTATGAAGTGTCCTCGGCTCAATTCCTCGTATTCCGATAGCTCTGTGTTACAGCTAAGTCGACTAATTACTACGTATCCATTTATAATATCGCCAGAAATTCAGATGCACATTTTTACACGATAGTCGTCGAACATCTTTGTCAAGGACACAGTGTTACTGTCAGGATGAAAAGACAAATGAATGTGTGATTGTTCAAAAAACATTGTATCAACCCGATGTGAACAAAAGGGTCCATTGCTTAACCTGGTTACGTCTCTCTTTTTGTTATCAATTAACACCCAATGTATAATGCAATTCATTGAATTGTTGCCATATCCGCTGTTCACCGTAGGGCTGGGTTTAGCTCCGTTAGCACCATGCTAGATGTGTATTGAGCATGATGGGACATACACTATCTCGGTCATCGTATTAGCTGCAGAACAGTAATTGTTCATACAACGTGCCAGTCTACGTATGTCACAGCAACCAGGTATGTTGGTATTCATATAAGTTAGTAATCTGATATTACATTTAAATCATCCCAGCTTGCAATAACAAAAAGGTATCCATGCCTAGACAACCACTTTTATACCGGTATGCTTGCCATACCTTTTCATGAAGGAGACAAACATCAAACTGTCAATGCTTTTTTTATCGATCGCATCAACGGCAAAATAATGTCAGGCATAGCAACTTCTACTTCATCAGCAACGACGGCGACCCAAATAATGTTCCAGTAGTAATTTCACCGCAGCTGCCCCAGCAGTCAGTATTTGTGGTACATCCCCATAGTGTCCGGGTTATGAAAACATCACCAGTTGCTGTTTCAGCTGCTGATGCTGCCTGGCTGGTTGTGATGCTCGTATATAGGCCTCATGGCGTCTAGTGGTAATTCACCTCCATGTTACCCGTGATGCTCGCCTTCCCCATACCACCAGTAATGTAGATCGTCAACATTATAATCAAATATTAACTTAACAGCTACAAGCAACTAACTGCTCACAGGACGACATCTCTTAATATATTGGTATCAACCTCGTCATGGTGAGTGGTTGGCATTAAGCTCGTCTTTCTGAGTGGTTGGCATCAAGCTTTTGCAACCATTACCCACTCTCTCTCTCTCTCGTCATGTTAATTGGGTAACATGAAATACGTGCTTTATGTACAAATATGCCACCTTGTGATTTGATTAAATAGCCAAGTTAATAGCAATTGATTGTAGAAATGCAACTATCATACGCTTCGTAAGTATACAAAAAAACTCCTCCAATGAGCAACCACTTGAAGTCAGTCTAGTCATCAAGAGCTCCAATAAATCAACTCAAAGGATCACGATAGTATTCTATGACCACTTATCTCGCTGCTGCCAAGAACGTAAACACATATCTCATTCTTCACCTGCCTCGTGTGCGTGATACCTCCACTCATTCTGCATCAGCTGTATACAAATAACTATATTTCGAGTCACTGACACGATTGGCAAATCTTATGAAACTTTTATTGAATCTTAAACATGCCAGGAGAGGCCCGATGCAAAATATGGTAACCATGCGTTGCATAGATCAATGTGTACATCATGTACATTACATAATGCCCCAGCATGCACCACCTATACCCAGGTTCGTATAAAAAAAGCACTTCTCATCGTCGAATTCAGCCATTGTAACTGCATCGATAGAACACATTACACATTCATTCATAATCATTGCAGTCGAATGCGCATAACAACTCAACGCATATCCGGATAAAGCTGATGCTTCTTCTATGTGATTGTGGTGAAGTAAAGGTGGGATGCGGCGATAGTGTACCCCATTCATCAAATGATGCACTGATCACTCGTTTCAGAGTGATCAGCGCATCTCAGAGCAATGATGTAACAAAACGATGAATTATTTGAGCAGGCTTTCGGTAGAAACTTATTTCAAAACCTTTACTTGTGTGTACTTCTGTGTATGTACCCCTGGCTATAAGCCTTATTGTTCGTTCTAAGTGTACACTCAATGATTATTTATTATCGTGGAGAGTGATAAGTCGCAGGTTAAATCACCACTTCTCATCTACCCTGACAATTCATATCGCCGAAACGACCCCACATCTGTTGCCAACGTGGGTAGTAAACTGAATAGTAAATGGGTGAACATTCCTGGACCTGGAATAATAACAGTACACTGGTAGCAGTTACCAATTTGTACGACTAGCAAACATGGCAGAAGGAACAGTAGGCAATGACGGTTATCTCTGTGGGGTAGCGTAAGTATAACTGGCAAATGATAATGTACAGTGGAAAAGTGCATTACGGGTAACTCAGCCAGGCGAGGTGTGGTGTAGCTCAGCCAGGCGAGGTGTGGTGTAGCTCAGCCAGGCGAGGTGTGGTGTAGCTCAGCCAGGCGAGGTGTGGTGTAGCTCAGCCAGGCGAGGTGTGGTGTAGCTCACCCAGGCGAGGTGTTGTGTAGCTCAGCCAGGCGAGGTGTGGTGAAGCTCAGCCAGGCGAGGTGTGGTGAAGCGAGCGTGTGGTGTAGCTCAGCCAGGCGAGGTGTGGTGTAGCTCAGCTAGGCGAGGTGTGGTGTAGCTCAGCCAGGCGAGGTGAGGTGTGGTGTGTAACTCAGCCAGGCGAGGTGTGGTGTAACTCAGCCAGGCGAGGTGTGGTGTAGCTCAGCCAGGCGAGGTGTGGTGAAGCTCAGCCAGGCGAGGTGTGGTGTAGCTCAGCCAGGCGAGGTGTGGTGTAGCTCAGCCAGGCGAGGTGTGGTGTAGCTCAGCCAGGCGAGGTGTGGTGTAGCTCAGCCAGGCGAGGTGTGGTGTAACTCAGCCAGGCGAGGTGCAGGCGAGGTGTGGTAGCTCAGCCAGGCGAGGTGTGGTGTAGCTCAGCCAGGCGAGGTGTGGTGTAGCTCAGCCAGGCGAGGTGTGGTGTAGCTCAGCCAGGCGAGGTGTGGTGTAGCTCAGCCTGCCTCGTGTACGTGATACCTCCACGTATTCTGCATCAGCTTTACACTACTACCATTATTACGATAATTAGCACCGACGATTGGAAAATCGTATGAAGCTTTGTATTGAATACTAACCATGAATAGATAAATAAGGTCATCAAGTACATTACATTTTACACCAGTATTCACCATCAGTGTACAGGATCGTATTAAAACAAGCATTTATAATTGTCGAATTTGAATATTGTAAATGCACTTATAAAACACGCTGCACAATCGTAGCAATCGATTGCGCATAACAACTCAAAGCATCAACAGGACGATGTTATCTTGTTGAGAACGGTGACGTTTGTTACTGTGCCATCAGTCACACACCACGTACACTAGGATCATACACTTTAAGACAAAATCAACAACTTTTGGTCAAAATATAACATCCCCTTCAAACCCCATTGAGAGTTGGTTTGTCCCTGGTTGAGGACCACCGTGCTTAATCTCATCCGTCATCGAATGACACTACATAGCATTAACTGTTCACGTGTGATTAATTCATTTAAAGCTAATAATAGGCAAAATATCCATATTATTGCAGGCGCGATTTGACTCTGGCCAGCCGTTATGCCGCAGCTGCTGCGAAGGAGGCTTATCCTCACATTAGACGAGGTTACGGCAACAAACGTTCAATACAAGCCACTGGTGTATACATTAATGGAATGTCATCAATGAGCTCCAATCCTTCCACTATTCAACTTCATGTTGGTATCTAATAGGACCACACGCTGCAAGGCCAGGTCACACTAGTGGCAATCATGGTGATGCAAAGTATGACAGGATGCATCAGCAGATTTACAGCAGAGTTGAATGGATGACATCTGTCACAGTCATGTACTGTAAATGTCGTCATATTCTAATTCATGAATATAACATGTTCTGCACACAGAATGCAGTCTACTAACATGTTGCAGTAATTCAAGTGACGTGATGCAGGTTTATTGTTAATCATCCGGTCAGTCACTCGTGACTTGGTGAATGGCAGCCAGTTGTAACCAGTCAGTCTGCAAGGCGTTTTCAGCCTGCTTCAGATATAGCCAGTGCCATTCACCCTCGGGTCCATCAAATGTCCGACTTTCCGTCGATGACCTATTTTCGTGAACAAATATAGAATAACTGGGGTCCGAAAATGTAATTAAAAAAAAACTGTTTCAGAAATATTAAGGTTAGGACATATTAGAGTAGACAGCAGTGCTCATTTATAGGTTGGCTTGTCGGCACGAGGCGATCTGTCGGGAACATTCGGGAACGTTCGGGCTATACTGTGTGAATTCGCAGCTGTTGTCGATGCAAAGCACTGGGACGAAAATACTGATAAGTATTGAATTCAAGAATCCGTTATCGCATCACCTGACAAGTCAGATAACGGTAGTAGTCTCATTGGTGACCGAGGCGTAGGATCGACAACAGTTACTTACTATGGTCTGACCCTCAGTGGGTCTATCTATCAACTGCAAGCCCATTTTGATCAAGGCCGAAACAACATTACAATCTAATATTTAGTGTATTGTTGTACTGTATGAATGTTGATTAATGATTTTTAAATAAGCTGGTTATTTGTCAACAATATTGATTCAAGATACGCTTAATATGGTAACTACACAACAGGTACATCACTAATTATTAGCACGTTGTCAGTCATAGAGGCTCATAGCATCACATGAAAAGGTGTCAAAATCTGGAATGCAAATTATCCAAGATTTGATCAGCTATGTTTTATACATGTCTATGAAAATGATATTCGTGCGTGTCTAATGTCACTTAAATTGCGTATATTACATTTGTTTTATTACATTTTTGTCCCGTATATGTTTAGAGTATGAATTATTTTCCAGCATGATATATTCATGTCTACATTTGCAATAGTATATATGTATTATTCCTTCCTTGGCAAGACGAACATCACACGAGGATGAATATATCTAAAGATGTCCCACCTCGTTTTCTTTTGCGAAGTGAATCAGTTGTGTGTGTGGAAATCGATGTACAGTATAAACTGTCAACTCATAACACCAATGAATTAAGCTGGCATGATACAATCGTAGCTACTTCTTCTTTCTTATCATGCATGATGTAACTGCCTAAGGTTAATATGAAAGACATGAGGTTGATATTTTATTGGAATCACATTTCAATACTTTATCGTACGGATTTACGCAAAAGTCTATTGAAGTGGTATGACATTTTGACATCAGGGGAGTCGTGCACAGTATTGGCTTCCAATGACAATGTTCGGTATCTACGAAGTCTCCAAAAAAATACATTAAATTAACTTAAAGATTATCTATCCAGATCGCCTGTTGTACTTGGTTTTAATTGTGTTTGACCCAAGTTTACATCCGCGCTTTATATGCCCTAGAATAGTAATGGGGATTTATGGACATCAATATAAAAATGGTCATTGAGGTCGACACTGACATTAACATTTTCACATGTCCGATACATGGCTTAAATGTATTTAAGATCACAGACAGAGCAGGTACACAATGCATCGATCATGGATAACATTGCAGCACCTAGCACAACCCGCTGTTTCAAAGATCGAGTTAGGTAAGCAGCGACAGATGATGTTGGAAATCTGACCAACTGCTTTTGTTAATTTGTCTGCTTGCTGCAGGTAGCCAGCAATTGTAGGCAATGTGTCGAGGCTTAACATTGAGTTTATTGACGCTTCATCAGAGGAGACTGTTCACTTCAACTGCGACTGTTTGGGGTTTTGTGCTATCAGTATATTTAACCAAGTGATAACTTTGCCGTTTTACTATGAAGCTAACGTAGTGTGCCAGGTGCATTGGTGCGGGTTAATTGACGTGAGTGCGTAAGGGGAGAATTGACTAATTGAGTTACACCTGCATGTTTGTTGGCCTTTAGTCGATGATAGGTCTTGTAGCTAATGGCATCAAATGGTTCAAAAGGCCAACCATGCTCTTACACACGCCCACGAACCCGCGCCGTCTGTATACGCTCTCTTCTCTATTCCTGGCTGAATGAAGTTACTCGTCATTCATCTGCCATTCCGCAACGGTCATAAAACATAATACCATCATAAAGTGAGAATTTTTGCATCGTAATTATGGACGGACCTCTGTATCCTATAGCCCTAAAGCCCACCTCTCCCATCTCCCTCCCTTCCTTATACCCCCACTCCATCTGAGACTCTATCCTCACAGCTCACCTCAACTGAAGAGTATCACATGTGCGAGATGTGCCAAAGGTATAAAACAGCAGTAGGCTTTTTGTTTTGTAAGGCATCTCCCAACAGGCTCATGGTCGTATTATAAGCAACATCACGTTCTCTCCATTACCATAGCTAGTCTACACATAAAACACATGGACGTTTGATACAATTTGATAAGTAGCAATGACCTTGATGTAGGTAGATTGATATCATATTAGCAGTCATCAACCAGGCTACATGTAAGGGCAAGTGTCGAACGTATGATATGCAGAGCTGGCATGTGTGGTAATCCAATGATGCTACTCACTCGTATGTTTGCGATATTTGAAATACTGCACCAAAGATTGTATTTATCTCCGCACTGGAATGGATTGGATTCTATTCTCATATAGCAGCAATAAATGTTGGGAATGACTTACTAGCACAAAGCTTGAACTATTATATAACATATCCTCGCGCTATTACTAGTTACTCTGTATCAGATGTCTCTGTAACTGAGGCAAGCAGTGTCCACCATTAACGTTGTACTACTCGCATTGTTCTCAAAATTGCTGTTTTTTTAGTAGCGTGTCATGCTTCGTTAGTACCATGCTTTTATTGAGACAGGAGATGAACATGCAACCTGCATATAGCAGCAACGTGGATGTTAAGTGGTGGTGTATCCATCCTGTGTGATTGGTAATGGCGCCAGCGCGAGCAATCCGATATTATGTGGCTGTCGTCACTTTAGAGTTCACGATCTAACATGTCCTTCACTCACACACTACAGAGCGCAAAGCATTGTTGGCCCGTTCATTCAGCCTGAAATCATACTGAGGGGAACGGCTGTTGGTACAATTCATTCGGCTATTCACTCGCAACTAAGTGAATGACAGCAAGTTATAATTAGGCAACCTGTTGTTCATAATCCATAAAATGCAGCCAGTATCATCTATTCTCGTCTGCATTACATTTCCGATATAGCATAAATATTTTTCATTTCTACACGAATAATTGTCAAAATTCAGCATGCGATTGTTCGTATCCATTTACGTCAAATCCCATTTCTCTCTGTGAAGGTATAGCCTACACATGTTATTACTTATTCATAGTGATCTAGTAATACTTGCCTGTGTAGAGGCGTGAATCAGACTGCAAATAAATAGAGAATTGCAGGCTTTAAATGCTTAGTTGTGACGCTTATCAGAAAAAACTGATGCCATGGAAAATGAGCTCCGTCAGTTGAGAGTTTACTAAGTAATTATGGACGGACCTCTGTATCCTATAGCCCTAAAGCCCACCTCTCCCATCTCCCTCCCTTCCTTATACCCCCACTCCATCTGAGACTCTATCCTCACAGCTCACCTCAACTTGAAGAGTATCACATGTGCGAGATGTGCCAAAGGTATAAAACAGCAGTAGGCTTTTTGTTTTGTAAGGCATCTCCCAACAGGCTCATGGTCGTATTATAAGCAACATAACGTTCTCTCCATTACCATAGCTAGTCTACACATAAAACACATGGACGTTTGATACAATTTGATAAGTAGCAATGACCTTGATGTAGGTAGATTGATATCATATTAGCAGTCATCAACCAGGCTACATGTAAGGGCAAGTGTCGAACGTATGATATGCAGAGCTGGCATGTGTGGTAATCCAATGATGCTACTCACTTGTATGTTTGCGATATTTGAAATACTGCACCAAAGATTGTATTTATCTCCGCACTGGAATGGATTGGATTCTATTCTCATATAGCAGCAATAAATGTTGGGAATGACTTACTAGCACAAAGCTTGAACTATTATATAACATATCCTCGCGCTATTACTAGTTACTCTGTATCAGATGTCTCTGTAACTGAGGCAAGCAGTGTCCACCATTAACGTTGTACTACTCGCATTGTTCTCAAAATTGCTGTTTTTTGGAGTAGCGTGTCATGCTTCATTGGTACCATGCTTTTATTGAGACAGGAGATGAACATGCATCATGCATATAGCAGCAACGTGGATGTTAAGTGGTGGTGTATCCATCCTGTGTGATTGGTAATGGCGCCAGCGCGAGCAATCCGATATTATGTGGCTGTCGTCACTTTAGAGTTCACGATCTAACATGTCCTTCACTCACACACTACAGAGCGCAAAGCATTGTTGGCCCGTTCATTCAGCCTGAAATCATACTGAGGGGAACGGCTGTTGGTACAATTCATTCGGCTATTCACTCGCAACTAAGTGAATGACAGCAAGTTATAATTAGGCAACCTGTTGTTCATAATCCATAAAATGCAGCCAGTATCATCTATTCTCGTCTGCATTACATTTCCGATATAGCATAAATATTTTTCATTTCTACACGAATAATTGTCAAAATTCAGCATGCGATTGTTCGTATCCATTTACGTCAAATCCCATTTCTCTCTGTGAAGGTATAGCCTACACATGTTATTACTTATTCATAGTGATCTAGTAATACTTGCCTGTGTAGAGGCGTGAATCGACTGCAAATAAATAGAGAATTGCACTGCAACGCTTATAGAAAAAACTGATGCCAGAAAATGAGCTCCGTTTGAGAGTTTACTAAGTAATTATGGACGGACCTCTGTATCCTATTGCCCTAAAGCCCACTCTCCCTTCCCTCCTTCCTTATAAAAACTGACTCTGCTCCCATTTTCCCATCTCCCAAGGCCACTCCATCTGAGACTCATGGTCGTATTATAAGCAAGGCTTTTTGTTTTGTAAGGTCTCTCATCCATTACCATAGCTAGTCTACACATAAAACACATGGACGTTTGATACAATTTGATAAGTAGCAATGACCTTGATGTAGGTAGATTGATATCATATTAGCAGTCATCAACCAGGCTACATGTAAGGGCAAGTGTCGAACGTATGATATGCAGAGCTGGCATGTGTGGTAATCCAATGATGCTACTCACTTGTATGTTTGCGATATTTGAAATACTGCACCAAAGATTGTATTTATCTCCGCACTGGAATGGATTGGATTCTATTCTCATATAGCAGCAATAAATGTTGGGAATGACTTACTAGCACAAAGCTTGAACTATTATATAACATATCCTCACGCTATTAGTAGTTACTCTGTATCAGATGTCTCTGTAACTGAGGCAAGCAGTGTCCACCATTAACGTTGTACTACTCGCATTGTTCTCAAAATTGCTGTTTTTTGGAGTAGCGTGTCATGCTTCATTGGTACCATGCTTCTATTGAGACAGGAGATGTACATGCATCATACATATAGCAGCAACGTGGATGTTAAGTGGTGGTGTATCCATCCTGTGTGATTGGTAATGGCGCCAGCGCGAGCAATCCGATATTATGTGGCTGTCGTCACTTTAGAGTTCACGATCTAACATGTCCTTCACTCACACACTACAGAGCGCAAAGCATTGTTGGCCCGTTCATTCAGCCTGAAATCATACTGAGGGGAACGGCTGTTGGTACAATTCATTCGGCTATTCACTCGCAACTAAGTGAATGACAGCAAGTTATAATTAGGCAACCTGTTGTTCATAATCCATAAGATGCAGCCAGTATCATCTATTCTCGTCTGCATTACATTTCCGATATAGCATAAATATTTTTCATTTCTACACGAATAATTGTCAAAATTCAGCATGCGATTGTTCGTATCCATTTACGTCAAATCCCATTTCTCTCTGTGAAGGTATAGCCTACACATGTTATTACTTATTCATAGTGATCTAGTAATACTTGCCTGTGTAGAGGCGTGAATCAGACTGCAAATAAATAGAGAATTGCAGGCTTTAAATGCTTAGTTGTGACGCTTATCAGAAAAAACTGATGCCATGGAAAATGAGCTCCGTCAGTTTAGAGTTTACTAAGTAATCGTACCTGCTACTGGCGCCGATAGCAACATTTTATGAATGTTAAAATATCTCTAACCAATGCCAAAATACACTTCACTGATAATATCGACCCATGGTCTTATTTGCAGTTGCTACGCAGCAATGAAATATGATTTGGTGTTACGAAATCATTTGCTCAGCATCCCACAGCGCACATGTAGATTCTTCATCCTCTTGCATGTTGTCAGACCATTGCTTCCAGGATTTATAATAACGAACGCAGAAAGGGAATGTTCCAAGTTTTGTATAAGATCAAATATGATCTCATTGAGCAATATCAGGATACTGCCAATGTTCGTGTGGGTGTAGGGGGACAATCATCGTTATCTTATCTGGTTATGTTAATCCCGTTTTGATGTTTTCGCCTCACGCGTGTTAAATGACAACTAATTCGGAATAGCACGGGCTATATATAAATGCATTCGTCGTAAAATCCCGCTCGCTTTGGCTAATCAACTAGCATACGAACAAGATGTTTTCTCGAAACGCACATATAACTATTTGGGAGTGTAATAGATGGCGCATTGATCACTGAGGTTACAATCCGAGAGATAGAGCAGAGAGTATCACGTGATGTGTGTGCATTAGTCTGAATATACAGAACATTTGTAAGTGCTCTTTATCAAAACATCAATTACGTTTATGTATCACATAGTCGATTTTGTTCGCCTATGCACTCGGTATTCACTCAGATACTCGTACCAACCCACCCCCTTCAAGTCATCAATTATTTCGTCTACTGGTTGTTATGTATTCCCAAACTACTTACACAGCATGGGCTATTTACCCGCTATTATATTACATAATCATCTGGCGAATGTCGTGGATTGAGTTGGTTGGGGGCTGAGGGGGTTTATGCCATAAAGCAAGATAAGTTGATACGGACGTTTATACAGAAACAACAACTTTTCTGCTGCGATATTTCGAGGAAGATTCTACACGGTGGCGGGGCCTCGAGTGTACCTCCTCTTAATAATATTGGTTGTACCACTGAGGAGAAGCTAAAAGAAACATTTGACAACATGCGTGTCTTAGCGTTTGTCATATTGCACTGTTTGAAATTAAGTACATTGCACCCTGTGATAGAACGCATAATGAACTGTGTGAGAGAACACATATTGAATTGTGTGAGGGAACGCATACTGAACTGTGTGAGAGAACACACATTGAATTGTGTGGGAGAACACATATTGAACTGTGTGAGAGAACACATATTGAACTGTGTGAGAGAACACATATTGAATTGTGTGGGAGAACACATATTGAACTGTGTGAAAGAACGCATATTAAACTGTGTGAGTGAACACACATTGAACTGTGTGAGGGAACGCATATTGAATTGTGTGAGGGAACCCATATTGAACTGTGTGAGAGAACACATATTGAACTGTGTGAGAGTACACATATTGAACTGTGTGAGAGAATGCATATTTAATTGTGTGAGAGAACACATATTGAATTGTGTGAGGGAACACATATTGAACTGTGTGAGAGAACGCATATTAAACTGTGTGAGAGAACACATATTGAACTGTGTGAAAGAAAACATATTGAACTGTGTGAGAGAACACATATTGAACTGTGTGAGAGAACACATATTGAATTGTGTGAGAGTACACATATTGAACTGTGTGAGAGAACGCATATTAAACTGTGTGAGAGAACACATATTGAACTGTGTGAGAGAACACATATTGAACTGTGTGAGAAAACACATATTGAACTGTGTGAGAGAACGCATATTGAACTGTGTGAGAGAACACATATTGAACTGTGTGAGAGTACACATATTGAACTGCGTGAGAGAATGCATATTGAATTGTGTATGAGAACACATATTGAATTGTGTGAGGGAACACATATTGAACTGTGTGAGAGAACGCATATTGAACTGTGTGAGAGAACACATATTGAACTGTGTGAGGGAACCCATATTGAACTGTGTGAGATCATGCATTTTTCGCTGTATGAGACTGCTCTGTGGAGGATGACGCAAATGTCACCGCATGACAATTTAACCAGCATAGCGTACTTTGAACACTATCTAAAAGTATTGCTGAAATAGTCCTATTCGTCAGCCTGTGGCCAACTGAATGAATGAATAAAATGTAAATATTTCTGACCCAGTTAATCCAAATTCTATGGTAATAGTATAAGTATTTTGACATTAGACAAGTCGCACACAGTTAATTTGCAAGGCAATATTGATTAATAAATATCAGCGTCCACTGACAAACTTCAGTATCAATGTACTTGCCGCAAAAGCACTAAATTAAACAAATTTTGCCACTTTTTTCAAACATCCCAGATAAAACATAAGTTATGAAATGTATCGACGCGTTGAGAACATCGTAGCACCTGGCACACCCCGTGTTTCAGGAGATACCTATTTCAAAGACAAAGTAAGCAACAAAGGATTCTGGGAGAATTCCGACCAACTGCTCTATCCATTCCCAACAGCAGCTGGTCTAGCTAAATCATCACAATGTTCTCATAACGGGGCCTTGTTGATGTTACAACAATGCTCTGTTGGTTAACCTAAATGTTTTTGACCGGGGTCATTTGCCTGATCACAATTTAATGCACTTAACTAGACAATTCCAAGCTCTGGCGGGAACCCATTGGTCTCGTCAATCGGAGATGATCATTAATGTGCTGAATTTGACGGACAACCCTTGTTCCCCACTTTGGACAAGTAGTATGTTAGCAATGCAATCGAGCAGTGTAGGTAGCTTTTTTCCCAAACATTGCAACAAGTGACCATCAGGAGGTAATATGCGTTCGCCCCAATTAGAAATTCATCTTGCGAGCATGCGCTACAATGTACACCCTCCATAAATGTAAATACATATCAATGTAATTTGCCATATACTTTCCCGAGAAGAAATTGCACCATCGGAATCGGGTCGTCGAAGTGGTTCAGTATATTTTTTTGCATGCATTCTTTCTGATTTATTTAAATCTATATAAATAAATCAATAAATCCAAAAGAAACAGGACAGACCCATGGGCTAATCTGGCAAGCGAACGAAAAAGGTACAAAAGGTATTTTAACGTGCATGAAAGACTTTACACCGCTCGTCATGTTAATCGCCACAATATAAACAGTGCAGCCCGTCCTATAAATAGACCTGCGTTACGATGCTATGTTGCGGAATTAAAAACATCCTGCAGCAAAAACTAACAGGGAATTATTGTTAGCTGCAGTTAGTATTTCGCACCTGTTCCATAGATAGTCTTACTGTCAAGATGTTATTTCCTAGTAGTACTCCAGTTGCTACGGATCTCACGGCATCAATGATCACATCGCTCAGAGCAGATGTTACGAGAAAACCTTGTCTTCCGATTTTTAGCAAACATGTTAGTAACAATACCGGCATCGTTCGTTCCAATGCTTTATCATAAAAACTGAGGAAGAAAGGTGTTTTATTCCTGGTTTGAGTGAATAATAAGCTGCAATACATTAAGCATAGTAGTTGTTGATAATGACATAAATGTCGTTGATAATGCCATACATTGGAGTAGTTTGTCAACGAACGGAGTAAACTGGTTCATTTGACAGTCATCCTCAATTATGAAAAAAAAACACATCGACATTATCATTTTACGACCTCTCCGCAGTATTCTTTCTATAACAATAAACCAGCAGAGACACGGTAATGTTTCTGCTCGCTCCTAATGCACCTACTATGCTTTGTTTCTTGAGGCGGATTCCTTCATTATTCTGGTTTATATTTGTCGACATGCTCTCTTCGCACTGAACAAAGTCATTTACAGGATTAAGAACCCATGTTGCAATGACCTCTCAGTTAAGAGGTGAATCCTTGTAAACATCATAAGCCAACAGCATGCGACACACCAATCAATATTTATTCCCCGACAGTATGTAACGTTGTATCACACAGGTGATCAATGACGCTGTCACCAAATCATCCGTATCAGGTTGATGAATGAATAAGATATCCATTTGTAGATATATTGTCTGTTTTCTACTTACGTACTGATATTTGAGGCGTTTTGCATTGGATCTATTTGATATATACATCAGGATATAATCTCCGGATAGTATGGTAAAAACAGCGGTGGCTTGTATTCAACCCCTGGTTAATGTTAGTGTCCGATGCTTGTCTGGGAACCAGATTTTGGCGATAATATAGCTTTCGCTAACACCTTAAAGTATGAATATTCATGAGGGTGACAAGGGTTTCATATCCCCTATATTAATAGATGTGTGGTTATTCAGAAACAAACCATGCCATTATTCAAGACGTTTCTCGGTTATATCTTAACGTGATTTAGTAGCCGAAACAAGGTGTCAGTTGCTTGATAGTCTAGTGCAACTTTAACAATGCAGTAAACCGTCATTAGTATTGATTACAATTCGTTTATTACCAAAATCTGCATTTATTACCTGGTATCAGCAATGCAATATCTAGTCAGTTCTCTGCACTTCAAAAGAGAATAACAGAGGATAGGTGGCATTTCAACAGAGGATAGGTGGCATTTCAATTGCGATTCTTGTGGATTATATGGTACTATCATCGTATTTGTGCATTGATGCGTGGAGGTAATTGACGGGGTAATTGACGTTTGAGCGTAAGGAGAGAACAGCGTTTCACCTGCTTGTTTGTTGGCCTGTATTCGGTTGCAGGTCCTATTGCTTCTAACATTATGATGGCATTTCATTGTTCCAAATGATAACCATGTTCTTACGCGCACACATCAAGCCGAGCGGTCTGTGTACGCTCTCCTCTCTATTCTGGGCTGATGGACGGACCTCTGTATCAGATTGCCCTCAATCCCTACCCCATCTCCTTTCCAACCTCCCCTTATTCCCTAACTCCACTTCAGCCCCACTCCGCACAAATCAACTGTACGGGTATCATTGTTTGTTCTATGGAAACAGGAAAACTCAGGTATAAAAAGGCAAGCAGGCTTTTTTGCAGTGTAACTATCTTCCGACAGGCGGTGGTATTATTGCTCTGTCAACATATCAAGAACATACATACAAACAGTTTCATTCAAAATTATAACTGCAATTCACCTTGATGCATGTAAATGAATATGTTTTGTTAGCAATCATCTATCAGGCTACATGTACGTGGAGGTGTAAAACGTAAATTATGCTAACAAGGTAAGCGTGCTCAATCTAAAGATAAAATTCACTGGTAAGTCTTTGTGCTTACAAATATCGTAGCAAAGGTTATATGCACTCAATGACACAATATATCTATATAATATTTGTATGGATCCCTTTGCTATCCAACACGTCGGTCTCAGCTTTATGTTATGTGATTTATCTGACTCGACTTCATAGTGTACGTTCTACCAATATTGTAACTATAACGTCGAATCGGCAAGATGAGAGAGGTTACCTACCTGCTGTGTCTGCTATCCATCCATTAACTGGCTCCATGTGATGTGTGGCACAAAGCACGTTAATGACTAGACCTACGGTAGGCCTCTATGTGTAGTAGTTAGGTCTGTTAACCGGGCTAGTTAATGACCTACCTAATGGCGGAATGCTATAGTACAACAATTCAAGTACAACAATTAAAGTACAGCAATTCTCCCCAAAAAGCGTTTGTTATACCATACATCCATTTCAATTACGCTTGTTATGACAAATAAGATATTGTCAGTCATCAGCAATACTGTTCTTTTCGTCGACATGAAATGACAACCAATCGATTACCACCGTTACATTATGCTTTTACAAGAAATCCACACTGATGACCGACCGCTTGAGATCATTCTCACTATCAAGGGCTTCAATAAACTGATCCAAGGATCATGATAATATTCTGGGACCACTTGGCTCGCTGCTGCAGAGAGCGTAAACACATGCCTAGTGTGAGTGATACCTCCAAAGAGCTAATAGCAACGCCAAGAGGGCTCACTCCGACTAGCTATGCAGTGAGTATGATAATGAGTGGATCACATGCCCGACATCGGGTGGCGCTACCACAAAATCAACGTCTCAGGGATCTGCACCTTGCGGCTTATGTTTAAGATATGGAGTCTTCAAGTTGGAAGAGGCGACCGCGCCCCCGGATTGTTCAGCAAATTCCATGTAAGCATAAGAGATGCTATGAAAAAGCTGCGCATTGCCCACAGATGGCGTGTTCACATATTTTGTCGTACGGAGGCGCGAGTGAGCCCGCTTAGCATAGCTTTATGCTTTTCGATACGTCTACGTGTCAATGTGGAATAGATTGGCCAAGCTCCTGGTGGCATTACACAGTCCGCCATGATGCACCGTCAATGCAAACACGTCTTAACTTCATAGCATGGAGAGCTATCAATGCTGCATCGTATATGCTACGAATAGATTGAATAGACTGATTGTACATTCAGACACTATTCAAGCAGTCGATTGCGAATACTAACTACCACACATGTCGTTACCAGGACGAGGCTCCTTGTTGTGGAGAGATTTAGACATAGACATTCACGTCAAAGGTGGCTGTAATTACCACCACACGACCTGTGATGCCATCGCTTTGGTTCATTAATGCTGGGTGATGTACGCTTTCATTTTAAACGGGTGACCAATATTTTCAAATTTCAGAACCATTCAATGGGTATTTGATTGTATATAACTCCTGGTACTAATACGTTTTGTTCGATGCATGCGTCTATGGTTAAGCGAATCATGCAACGCACACTTCACATATGCTAGCTCTTTTTGGATTACCGACCACGCTTTATTCGAGTAACGCACTTGAACGAGGATGCAGATAGGATATCCATTCTAATCTCACCTGACCATTCAGGTCGCACATTCCAGACCCCCGAACAATAGTACGCTATGTTTATTGAACATGGTTGGCAAACGCAACAGAAGGCAAACAATTGGAAAAAGGACAATATCCTCTTAATTTGGCGAGAGCGAATATAACTAGAGAATGAAAAGTCAGTAAAGAGGAAATGCGCCATTCAATGTTATAACCAATAACTGTGCCGTGCATGACACAAATAACATCGGTTGCAGTTTGGTGAAAATGGTACCAGACCCCAATTGGGATAAGAAAATGCTCTTCTTCTATTCCGGGCATGGCATCTAACTTATCATTGATCTTCTTACCACTATAGTCACGGCATCGAGATGTTATGGCTGTGACATCCCCGGAATCACACAGCATCATAGAGGCTCGTTGCCATGGACCAAGAGAAGTCAAAGCCGGCCGACTCATGGTCGGATGTTTTCACCAACTCGGGGTTTTCATTTATGCGTGGTCATAGTCAAGACATTCACAGCCACTTAGGGCCAATTTCTGAACATCTTGGTTAAAATAACCTCGGCAAAGTGTTACTTAGCAAACCGTTGTGCAGCGTTAGCTGAGACAAGGAGGTTACTGTCTGTACCTCCACTACATGGGAGATAATCCAGACGTTACGTGAACATGTACACATCACACAACAACTTGACTTAAATGTGCATTTCATCAAAAATCCTACAAATTCTATTTTGAAAAAAAGAATCATCGACCGATTCCTTATTACGTTTAGTAATAATATTTAAAAAAAGCTCAAGTCAAATCGGTGACCCCAGCGGTGTTTATGGTCTTTGTAAAGTTCGAGTTCTTATTTTTGACTGGACGCCTTTTTAACCCATAAATGACACACGATAGACGCAGCAATACATCCGAAGCTGAAAAGCTATTGATTTGAATATTTTTGGTTCAAAATTCGAAGGCTGTTTCAATGCGCCTATATCGATTAATCATCGATTATTTGGTGTTCCCAAAAACATGAACGGATTGAAAACGAGTCATTGTAGCACCTACACTGACATGGAAGTAAAAAATTATTTATATATATATATATATATATAGATATATATATATATATATATATATATATATATATATATATATATATATATATATATATATATATATATATATATATATATATATATATATATATATATATATATAAATATATATATATATGTGTGTGTGTGTGTGTGTACATATATATATATATATATATATATATATATATATATATATATATATATATATATATATATATGTATATATATATATATATATATATATATATATATATATATATATATATATATATATATATATATATATCTCTCGACCGGCTAGTTTCAAAGATATACATGTCGACGTGCTCATCGATGATGCCACCACGTCTGCAATCGTAGTAGTAGTCAATGTCAGCTGAATACATCTACTCGTGATTATAGTCGCAAATTGTTAATTTCCATCAAAACATGCGATAAAACCAAATAACTCGCCAGGTTTTATACGTTCAATGTATCTGATTTGAATTGTGAATTTGTGCATTGCGTTGCGATCGACATCGTAGGACGTCTTCTCAGACGTCTTGTAGGACTAGCCCGGATGTAGAACTAGTTTTTCTCAGCACCATATCAAAATCTCTCAATTCCCATGGAATTGAAATACCCACGGCATGACATAATCGTAGTAGTAGTCAATGTCAGCTGAATACATCTACTCGTGATTATAGTCGCAAATTGTTAATTTCCATCAAAACATGCGATAAAACCAAATAACTCGCCAGGTTTTATACGTTCAATGTATCTGATTTGAATTGTGAATTTGTGCATTGCGTTGCGATCGACATCGTAGGACGTCTTCTCAGACGTCTTGTAGGACTAGCCCGGATGTAGAACTAGTTTTTCTCCGCACCATACCAAAAGATTCCCATGGAATTGAAATACCCACGGCATGACATAACTCTTTCTAACAACAACAAGAGCGCAAACAAAGCGACCGTCCTCCTCGACAAATATCACGAAATCAAAGATCAGCACTCAACCCGAGCATCCGTATACACGAGTGGCCCCCAATGAAGAAGAGAGAAGAAGTAGGTCAAATAAAGCGACCAAAGGACGGAATCAATGGTGGCATCAGTTTTTGCATCAGCACTGGGAGCCTTTGTTTCTCTCATTATCCTCTGCTTTGAAAAGGGTTAAGAACTCAATGGACTCCATCACTCATCTATCGAATGCTGCTGGGGCTGTACATATTTTCTTACAAATGACATAAAGTTCCTATGCACAAGCCACCAATATGGACGATCTGCATGTCATGGTAGACCGCATGCGCCACATGTAATGATTGCCTGATTAACTTGGTTCTCCTTGGTTCTTCGTTTCAGTTGAATGTAGTTTATG
The DNA here is from genome assembly GCA_034190875.2 of Urechis unicinctus. Taxonomy (NCBI): domain Eukaryota; kingdom Metazoa; phylum Annelida; class Polychaeta; order Xenopneusta; family Urechidae; genus Urechis; species Urechis unicinctus. Next base: position 24,281,234 of record CM067356.1, read on the forward strand.
TACGAAATAAATATTTTTATTATTGTTATCACTATTTATAATCATATTTTAATTTATTTTGCTACTGCATTCCGCGCCTATTGATAAGGGCTAGTATGTATTTTTTGCGTGCGTCCCGAGCCGTTAAAGAAGTCATCATCTTATCTCACCTAACAACCACGTGCTCAGTTCCCTATGAAAGGCTTCCGAGCACAGTACGAGTGGATTGGTATGAATGATATGACAAAACATATCAATCGACTGAAGGCACGTTGTTGTATATCACTGTTTATAGATCGATCCCCCTCAAAATCCCTCAATCAACACCCCTCCCGACCCCCTCTCCCCAACCACACGCCCCCATCCCTCCTCCACCCCTCCCCCACCATCGCCGTGATTGGATTTATTTACTCGATAAACAAATGTTCCAAGTTCATCTGTCTGTGGATTTGCGTTCATTTATCGTATAGCCATCATATTACAAGCCATGGTCGAAGATGAACCCTTATCTGTCCGTACTGTTGAACTTCGGTCGCCCGTCTCATTCAAATCTACTGCTCCAAATCGGTTGAATGTTTACACAAATACCGCCATAGATACATACGCATTTTAGCTAGTCGGTTAAACTTCACAATTGTAACGTCAACGTGCACTTTGTACCAGTGCTGCACAACCCTCAGAAGCAGACGACAATATTTGTAGCTTCTGTCAGTCGGGACAAATTCGACACAAATTCGACATGAGTTGGTCTGTTCTTCGCAAATCCTTGAGAACGCTGGCTCAGGGAACGACTTACGGCAGCAACCGACTGACGACGTCTGTCGTCATCCAACCCAAACGCTTCCTGCCTATTTGTACTCTGGATACTAATATAAAAGCGCACAACATCCCTGCGCCCTTCCACGCCGATTTCCTGCAGCTGGTATCCACGACTTTGAACAAGCCACCGAAGGTGAGTGAATTATCACGAGAGGTCAGTGGGTCACCGGAAATTGGTAACGAGTAAAGCAACAAGTGGGTCAATGTTACAATTACAACCATTGATATGTCGCTGGTCCCCCTACCGCTGGTCTACAGTGAGCGGTGGTGGGTTACTCATGTTTACCATTCGTCTCCTCACTTTATCCGCTATGATCCGCCGTCTGAGTATACCCGTGTGCGTTGTGACTTATCTCGCGTTGCTATCCTATCACTCGCAAGCGAATTCGTAACGCAAGTCTTATAATGTTCGACAAGCCCATCGTATGGGAAACAGTGCTTCTGTGTCGGGCGTTTATATACGAATCAAGTCTCAATGTAGAATTTAACATGTTGATAACAGCCTTAACAATCCCCCTCAACCCCCCCACCCACCCTCCCACTCACCCCATACCCATTGGTCCATTCGCATTCACGTGCTGAAGTATCGAAGAATTTAACTTGGATAGGGGTGTGCGCGGGACCTCGAACACCCGTACCCGTTATACAAGTTGAAAATGGCAAAAAGCATACCCCGTCCTACAAGGTATTATGCGAATGTATAACCCGTCGTACAAGGTGAAAATGGAAATAATGCGTACCCCGTCGTGCACGCTCGAGCCACCAGGATTTGTATTGGCCGACCGGCTGCCATCTTCTATGTGTACATAAATGGTAAAAGGGTTTGTATACATAGAAGATATCGGTTAGCCGGTCAATGCAAATCCCTGTTGGCTGAGCGTGTGATTCTCGGGGCGTCACACAGGGATTTGCATTGTCAACGATCGGTGGGAAATACCGGGAGAAAATCTCGACATACTGCATGGGAAGAGAAAACATATCTCGCTGTACAGAACGAACCCCCCCCCCCCCCCCCCAAAAAAAACAAAAACAAAAAACAAACAAACCCGTCGTACAGATTGAAGCTGAAAAACATATCCCGTCGTACAAGTATGAGGCCCAATGAAAACCCGTCGTACAAGTCGTGAGGCCGAAAAAACATACCCCGTCGCGCGGCACATGTGTACTACCTCTATACACTTACGTGCCCCCCCCCCCCCCCCCCGGGGGATTGCGACCCCTTATGGATACTCCCATTGAAGGTGTTCAATACAACTAAGTAGCGGTGTACATCGATCACGTGATAATCTACTCACCCAACTTTAAACTTCATATTGAGCTCTAAATACCGGCATAACATGTCCATGTCACGATTTTTCATTCAAGCGTATTCTTCTAAAACTATTTCGTTCTCGGAAAGTTATGGTTCATTTATCAAATTGTCCATCAGTTCAAAAACTGTTATTGATATATTGAGATGACATGTGTTGGCTGATGCTTCTGTCTTCAGCTGGTATCCGTGGTCCTCCGACCGGATGTCCGGATGTGTCGTGACGGAACTGATGAAGCTACAGTATCAGCGCAAATATGGTCAATTGGTGTCTTCGATGCAGAAAGAAATCCCGGTTATTCCAAAATCTTCATAGACTTCATATCGTCGAATTTACAAGTGCCACAAGAGAGGTATTCCTCGTGAATGTTGCCTTTGTTCATAATATTCTAAAATTTAAAAAAAAACAACTTTGTTTTAAGCTAAGTTTACAAGATGGTCTAGTTTTTAGGATTCGGCGCTCTCATCGCCGCGGCCGGGGTTCGATTCCCCGTCTGGGAGTCACATCTTTTATAACAAACTTTCGGCTCCAATCCCGATTTTCCTTTGGATCAAGGGTTCGATTTCCTGTGTAGCAATAATTCTTTCTGTATCTGACAATACATACGATATTTAGGTGTGGTATTCACTGCTCCATGAAAGGAACCTGAATGGAATACCACATTGGCACGTGAAAATATTGACTCTGAAGGACGTCTTGTATTATATATGTATCTAGGCCTATCCAAGGGCCTAGTTTGTATGGTATAGACCTATACATGGTGTCGTGGGAAACGCCATTTAAAATTGGAATTGTCCATGGCGTATACATAGTTGACGCTGTTATATGTTCTGTCCATGGCGTGTACATTACGGGTGCTGCTGTTATATGTTCTGTCCGTGGCGTGTACATTACAAGGGCTGCTGTTATATGTTCTGTCCATGGCGTGTACATTACAAGTGCTGCTGTTATATGTTCTGTCCATGGCGTGTACATTACAAGTGCTGCTGTTATATGTTCTGTCAGTGGCGTGTACATTACAGGTGCTGCTGTTATGTGTTCTGTCCATGGCGTGTACATTACAAGTGCTGCTGTTATATGTTCTATCCATGGCGTGTACATTACAAGTGCTGCTGTTATATGTTCTGTCCATGGCGTGTACATTACAAGGGCTGCTGTTATATGTTCTGTCTATGGCGTGTACATTACAGGTGCTGCTGTTATATGTTCTATCCATGGCGTGTACATTACATGTGCTGCTGTTATATGTTCTGTCCATGGCATGTACATTACAAGTGCTGCTGTTATATGTTCTGTCCATGGCGTGTACATTACAAGTGCTGCTGTTATATGTTCTGTCCATGGCGTGTACATTACAGGTGTTGCTGTTATATGTTCTGTCCATGGCGTGTACATTACAAGGGCTGCTGTTATATGTTCTGTCCATGGCGTGTACATTACAGGTGCTGCTGTTATATGTTCTATCCATGGCGTGTACATTACATGTGCTGCTGTTATATGTTCTGTCCATGGCGTGTACATTACATGTGCTGCTGTTATATGTTCTGTCCATGGCGTGAACATTACAAGGGCTGCTGTTATATGTTCTGTCCATGGCGTGTACATTACAGGTGCTGCTGTTATATGTTCTGTACATGGCATGTACATTACAAGTGCTGCTGTTATATGTTCTGTTCATGGCGTGTACATTACAAGTGCTGCTGTTATATGTTCTGTCCATGGCGTGTACATTACAGGTGCTGTTGTTGTGTGTTCTGTGACAGGGTCACTCTCCTCTTCCACGCTATAGAGAGGACGGATGCAGGTCATCTTGTCTACCCGGCCTGACGAGTCATCTTCTCTACCCAGCCTGACGTATCGATCATAACGCGCCTCATTCACTCACATCTGATGTAATCTGCCCAAGAAGACCGCACCGCCGCGAGCTTCGTGGAGAACTGAGTTGATGTAACTGTTCGATTTGTTTCGATTAAACATATTTCTATATCATGATGTAAACTGTGCATGTGATAATTGCTATTATATCACGCTGTATACGCCTTTTTTTAAATTACGGGTTTGTTACTTATCATCACTTACAGGTGCACATCTCATACAGATAAAGATTTTCAAATAAAGTAGATCTTCAAACATATTTGCCAACCCATTACTACTTAACGTTTGTAATAGGTTCTATGTACCAAACTTCTCACCTGTTGTTGTACACCGCGTTAATATACCGAATATGGACCCAGTTCGGCGATACGTCAATATATTACCTGAAATATACTGCGCCGACGAGACCGTCCTATTATGACTTTAAAAGGAAGGTGAAAGTCTATTAAATTAGGTCGAGAAGTATCTGTTTGTGAGCACTATCACAAGCATTACTACGTGCAACGAGCCTTATGTCATTTTATGTAACAGTTTGATTGTCTAAGTGACCTCAAAACGATCGTATTCACACATATTTTGCCTAACTAAGGTCACACATCGTCGATGTGCAGCCTAACGCAGTATATACTTTTATATCTGAAGACATGATGGACCATATTTATAAAAAAACATAGCTTGTACGAATACGGTTTTCAGTTTTCAAGAGCTGTGGTAATATATATTTTTTTGAAATACAAAGAAATTGTTTTCTTAGCAACCCTGAATAGAAATTAAACTCCATTCAACATGACTGCTTTTTACGCATTATAGCTCCGCAAGGCGTGCTACTGGACGGAATGAAGAACTTGGTTCGTAATTGCCATATTAGAGGTCGAAAACTTACATAATTATAATAATTGCCATATTAGCTGTAGAAAACTTACAGACCCTTGAATGTGGCATTCAACACTTTAACACAAAGAATAACAATAAAGAAATGTTACCTTGCGCGCTTTGTGCGAAACGCGGCGGCGTTTATTATATTGAAGCCGAGTCTATAGATGCACGAGCTCCTTGAAAACTTCACTACATTGACGACTTAAAACCGATAAAGAGCATCGGGCCGAGAATAAGCAACGTGCTTACGGTTAAACCAGGCGTGAATTCAATCGATATGATATTCTATGAGATATGCAGCCGTAATATATTCCCTCTAGGTGGGGAAACAACAAGATACATTAGCGCATTAACCGAGGAAAGTCACTAAAGACCAACAGCCCACGTTATACTACAACTAGTACCTTCCCTCATAGCCCTGAAGAAATGCGCTCTGATCTACACCATAAAACTACCTACAAAAAATCATCACCGAACATCACCTCCCCTCCCCAACTCCCGCAATCACCTCCCCTCCCCAACTCCCCCAACCACCTCCCCTCACCACCTCCCCCAACCACCTCCCCTCACCAACCCCCCCCCCAATCACCTCCCCTCACCAACTCCCCCAATCACCTCCCCTCACTACCTCTCCTAACAACCTCCCCTCATCACCTCCCCTCACCACCCCCCCCAATCACCACCCCCCTCACCAACTCCCCTTACCGTCTCACCTCATCACCTCCCCTCACCAACTCCCTCAATCACCTCCCCTCGCTACCTCTCCTTACAACCTCCCTTCATCACCTACCCTCACCAACTCCCCAAATCACCTCCCCTCACCACCTCACCTCACTACATCCCCTCACAACCTCCCCTCACAACCTCCCCTTATCACTTACCCCCATCACCTCCCCTCCCCCACCACCTCCCCTTATCACTTACCCCTATCGCCTCCCCTCACCACCTCCCCTCATCACCTCACCTCACGACCTCCCCTCACCCACCTCACCTCACCACCTCACCGCACCATCTTCCCCTCACCACCTCCCCTTATCACACTTACCCCAATCACCTCCCTTCACCACCTCCCCCTCATCACCCTCACCTCATCACCTCCCCTCACCACCTCCCCTCATCACCTCACATCCCCCTCACATCCTCCCCTCACCACCTCACCTCACCTCCTCACCTCACCTCCGCACCCTCACCATCCTCCCCTCACCACCTCACCTCACCTCACCCACCACCACCACCCCCACCTCACCACACTCACCACACCTCACCCACCGCACCCTCACCACCGCCCCCACCACCACCTCCTCTCACCACCTCACCTCCTCACACCACCTCCCCTCACCACCTCACCTCACTACCTCCCCCCCACCTCCCCTCTCCCCCTCACCTCACCTCACCACCCTCCCCACACTACCTCCCCACACCACCGCCCCCTCACCACCCTCACCTCCCTCATCACCTCACCTCACCACCCTCCCCCACCACCGCCCCTCCCCTCATCAACTCACCACATCCCCTCACTACCTCCCCTCACCACCTCCCCTCATCACCTCACCACATCCCCTCACCTACCTCCCCTCACCACCTCATCACCTCACCTCATCACCTCACCTCATCACCTCACCTCATCACCTCACCTCATCACCTCACCACCTCCCCTCACCACCTCCCCTCTCAACCTCACCTCACCACCTCCCCTCACCACCTCACCTCACCACCTCCCCTCAACACCTCCCTCTCCGCACATATGTGCTTGTATCTGTGTGTTCAAGCATGTGTCAGTGTGCTGTAAGCGTTGATGCGTTACATTACTTAGTCTCTCCTCATCGAGTTTCGTTATTAGAATAACAAACTATCTGTTTAAGGTTCACGCGATGCCGTGATGCTTAGTGTGTAGTATTTGTCATCGATTATATAAAGGGTGTAAAGCATCCGCCTGGCTAGACCTACAAGACGTCTGCGTAGACGTCTTACCGTTTTTCGAAACAACGCAATGCGAATATTTTAAGATCGATTCAGACAACTACCAAGCACAAAACATACACAAGTGATGGAGTTATAGAATGCAATGATGTTTTACGGACGATTTTATCCCTTTTCGGCGGGGGATTTCATCCATGGTAATTTTTTATAGTTCGATCAATTTGGGAAGCGGTAAAAAGTCAGAAACACAGCAACATGTTTGTTTACAGAATGACGAAGTCTAATGCTAAGCCCGGGGGGGGGGGCACTTAAGTGTAAGGATATAGTATACATGTGCCGCACGAAGGGGGGGTGGTTTTTTCGACATCTCGACTTTTACGACGGGTTAGACAATCGCATAATACCTTGTACGATGGAGTATACTTTTTCTCATTCTCAACGAGTTCAACGGGTACGGGATTTCGAGGTCCCGCGGCACACTCCTATCCAAGTTAGGGTAAGTGCCCCCCACTTGGGATGCTAAGGCAATGCGGGAAATCGCGAGAATTAATAGTTTCCAAAATGGCAGACTTCGTATCGCGATTTGTTCGGAAACGAACTATCGATGGCATTCATTGAAGAATAGCGTCGAGTGGTAAGTTTTTTGGAGCGAAAGGTCTATTTTTTGTAAAGGCTCTTGATATATGTTATTTTCTAGGTGCGAAATATAGCTCTTCGCGAGATATAGTCCAAACGAGGTATCGCCGACTGTGTTTGACTAACTCTTCGTAACGGTATAAATTCATGTTACCGTTACACCGGAGCTAGCGCCTGGCTAGCGCCTGGCAGTCTCGGTAAGTCGTCACGGTCTGGGACGGCTCCGTGTCACTCTGTGTTAGCCTCGAATCTCCCAGGGACGGCGGATGTGATACCATGAAGTGTTGCTACCATTACACCATGTCATGTGAAAGATGGAATGATTGACACACAGACATCACCATGATAAGAAGCCGTACACGCGCACACACACTCACGTGGTCCCCACCATCCCCATCTTAACATCACAAACATAAATCACACATACATCAATATTTCCAAAGCACGCATATTCACATGGAAAAGTACGAACATGGACACATGCGCTGAAGGGTCAATACACGTCAGATCCCTATGATCGGGAATCCAAATGATCAAATGCTTGAACAATCACGGTCTGGGACGGCTCCATACAACATGTTATACCATCATAATGTGAAAGATGGAATGATTGACACACAGAAATCATTATGGCCGTACACACACACGTCCTGGCACAAGCACGCGCCTGGAAAAGTACGAACATGGACACATGCGCTGAAGGGTCAATACACGTCAGATCCCTATGATCGGGAATCCAAATGATCAAATGCTTGAACAATCATACAAGTAATTTATAATCATAATGATGTCCGATCATTATGGTCGACCGTCCTGGCACAAGCGCCTTAGTACAATAATGCGTAAAACGGATTACAACATAGGCACTTTAATTCGGGCATCTACTTCGTTGACCAAACAGGGCACGTCTAGGCTACCTGGATAGCAAACTGAAGTGGTATTGATCGAGAAATGAACTGGAACGTCGCTTCTTATTGGCCCTATTTACATTGATGAATGCGTACCTGTTGGAGACATCTCCGACCCGCTGAGGTGGCCAGCCATGACGGCTTAACCAGGTCATGATCTCTAAGTGCGTAATTCAGATCCAACATACACTAAACGGCAAAAGCGCGAACGATTTCAACGACATTCTGATGCGCGTAATGGAGTGCAGTTAGCGACTTCATTGTTCTTCTACTGGTACCCTTAAAAGAAGGGGAAATAACTTAAATACATGTAGCGGCTTGTGCGAGTTGTACTTTAATGCAGAACCGAAGCTCTCATGACTTTAATAAAACGTCCGGGTGTAGAACCTGGCGCTAAACACCAGTCAATCCACACTTGGGTCGATACTGTTCCACAGTACCAGACGCATGTAGCAGTGGCATGTTACCAAAGTCAAGATGCCTTTGCGATTCTAACCGCGAAACAAATAGACGCAAATTTCGCCAAGTTATGCGCAGAACCCATATGAAAACCAGACCAAACGCTCATGTGATCGGCTGCGTCAAGGTGTATCCCGACCTTAACCGGTGACGTCATTCTCGTCTGCTTTTAAAGCCACTAATGGTTTTACACCTGTCCCCCGCACAGAGCCTTACAAATGTGGCGGAAACGCCACAGTGGCGATGTAGTAAGGCCAGACCGGGCGTGGTTTATAAACATGGCGAGCGCTGGAGACAGGCAGTAGACGACACGATAGGGATTGATATCTCTGGCCAGTGTTATTTCAACCAAGGTAAGGGTGACGATTTCATCTGTTAACGTTCACGGGAGAACTTCCTATTATATGCCAGTCGGGATATAACGCTATTCTGCTCGTTAGGGGCGGAAGACGGACTACGGCGACTTCTTCGAGTAAGCTATCTATGGAATCTGCAACAGCTACTATTTATAGATATCAGGGCGTTTTCCGCGATGCAAGGTCGTGCTAATTTGTTAGATTTACAGTGTTCAGGTGTAAGTAGCTTAATCGGTCGCTAGTAAGGCAAGTAATCATGGGATTGGTCGACCATATCGTGGTTAAAGCGACACGTGAAAGGTGGTGACCTTGCATAGACCATCGCCCGATTCAATCCACTGGCACTCGGTTCCCGATAACAGGCGAATTGGGAGTGGTCGGTTCTGCAGCTCTAAGGTATTCCTCCTCCCCTATCTTACAAATTGGGTTTATATTTACAAATAGGTTTACTATATTCCGGCTGGTATACCCCAGAGAGAGAGAGAAATGTAGATATATAGAGAGAGATATATATATATATAGATAATATAGATATATAGAGAGAGAGAGAGAGAGAGATATATAGATAGAGATATATATTATATATATATATATATATATATATATATATATATATATATATATATATATATATATATATATATATATATATATATATATATGTATATATATATATATATATATATATATATATATATATATATATATATATATATATATATATATATATATATCTATCATATATATATCTGTATATATATATATATAGATATATATATATATATATATATATATATATATATATATATTATATATATCTCTATATATATATATATATATATATGTAGATATATATATCTCTATATATATATATATATATATATATATATATCTATATATATATATATATATATATATGTATATATGTATATATATATATATATGTATATATATCTGTATATATATATATGTATATATATATATATATCTATATATATATATATGTATATATATATGTATATATATATATCGATATGTCTATCTCTCTCTGTATATCTGTATATATATCTCTGTATATATATATGTATATCTATATGTATATATATGTCTCTATCTCTCTATCTGTCTCTCTGTCTCCTCTATCTCTCTGTCTCTCTATCTGTATCTCTCTATATCTCTCTATGTCTCTCTCTATATATATATATATCTGTCTCTCTATCTATATATCTATCTATATATCTATATATATCTCTCTGACGGTGTATCTCACTGTCTCTCTCTCTGTCTCTCTCTCGTCTCTCTCTCTAGGGTAATCTCGTTCTTCTCTCTCTCTGTTGTCTCTCTCTCTGTCTCTCGCATCTCTCTCTCTCTCTCTCTCTCTCTCTCTCTCTCTCTCTCTCTCTCTCTTCAGGTTCTCTCTCTTTATGATGTTCGGTTTTCCCCCGCCCGTGGGTTCCGTTCTTCGTTTGTCGATATGGAAAAACCAGGTTTAGTTTATGATGTTCGGTTTTTGGTTTTGGTTTTGATATAGAAAAACCGAGAAACGAACCTAAAAGGATCCGTTTGGTTTGAATGTTTCAGATCACATCCTCAGAAGCTGACAGAATGCCGAGGCGCACCAGACTTGCGGTGCTTATCGCAAGCGCTTTCGTTCTGTGCAACGCAACAACAACACCAACACCTGGAAGGTGAGTTTATTGGGGAGTTGTAGTGCTTCACCCTACCCAACGCCACACCACAACCCGACCCACCACTACACCACAACCCTACCCAACGCCACACCACAACCCAACCCACCGCTACACCACACCGCCAACCCGCCGCTTCACCACAACCCTACCCAACGGCACACCACAACCCGACCCACCACTACACCACAACCCTACCCAACGCCACACCACACCGCCAACCCGCCGCTTCACCACAACCCTACCCAACGGCACACCACATCCCGACCCACCACTACACCACAACCCTACCCATCGCTACACTACTGCCCAACGCCGCTACACCACAGCCAAACCCGCCGCTACACCACTGCCCAACCCGCCGCTACACCACAACCCAACCCACTACTACACCACAACCCTACCCATCGCTACACAACTGCCCAACGCCGCTACACCACAGCCAAACCCGCCGCTACACCGCTGCCCAACCCGCCACTACACCACAACCCAACCCGCTGCTACACCACAACTCAACCCGACGTTGAGGGGCCTTCACATTCTCGGGTTTCCGTCGCGGCCGTTAGGAGGGCCACCGTCGCACACAGCGATTTTGACCGGAACTGGGGGCATGTTTCTTTGCCTGTCAAGCTGTCAACGCTTTGATCGCGTTTAACCAGTTGCCGTTTTAAGTTCCTGCGTTGTTGCGCGCATTCTTGTTGCGTGTTTCTATATCTGTTAAGGACACCAAAGACGTCACCGAAGGTGTCAAGCATATTCTGAACTTCTCTTAAGTTCATCTGAACGCTGTCACGTCGCTCTGAGCAAATTTGAAACAGTTCTCAAACACAGAGGTTATCAATAGTGATCCAAAATGTTGCCAACTACATTCATCTCCAGTCGTCAGGAGAGTATTCTGCAAGAACATCAGTATTCACCCGATACCCCGGCTGAAAACTTTCCTCAGAGATAGGGGAATCCCATGCTCGAGTTATAAGAAAACTGAGCTCATAGAATTAGTAAGAAATGCATGCAGCACCGTAAACATTGCGGACTATTAGCATAGAGGGTCGCCAAGTCAATTTCCTAGATACCAACAAACTTTCTGCATGGCAGGCCGACATGTCAAATGCACCTGAGCTTACTGAGGCTTACTGTCTTATTCATTTAATGACCAAATGCAAATGGGAGTCCTAGCAGGGTGGCATCATTTGAAAGCGAAAGGGGATATCAGCGGTTCCTCAACAGACGTATACATGCAATTGAATATAAATCCCTGAAAGATAAGGTGTTATCTGAGGGGGAAATGTGTAAGGGAGAAGTTCCAGTCCGAGCAACCATACAATGTACCCATCTGGTACCATAGGGTATGCTGGATTTGAGTGCACATGGTAATTCTTAATTTATATATTTAGAATATTTAACTTAAGAAAGTTGAATACAGATATGTCACACATCTCATTAATATGTATAAATGAAGACTTGCTGGTACGATATTAACTTTGTGTTTTGTTTTATGTGGTGTTGACGTTTGATGGAAGAGAGATAAAAAGAGATGATGGTGGTTGCAAACATGTTGTGGTCATTACCGCCTGATGAAGTGACATGTTGCACGGCTTATTGCCTTGATTATTTTGATGTCTGGCAATTTCAATTACACAGTCTATATATTTGTCACGTCAGTCATACACATGACGTAACTCTACTGTCATCCACGAATATTCACCACAGCTTAAATCTCTACGTTCCGCGTCGTGTATTGCGTTTGTGTTTTGGAAAAACATGCCCCTATTACGGGTGGAAAATCAGTATCGCCGCCTGGCGGCCGCGACGGAAGCCCGAGAATGTGAAGGCCCCTATTGCGGCGATGCATATGATTAACCATAATGCATATCCAGATAGGGAAATCATGATGATAAAGGTTTATCATGGTCTTAGTACGGATAGATGCGAACATGATTCATACACAGACAGGGTGGTCATGATTCATACACAGACAGGGTGATCGTGATTCATTCAAAGATAGGTGCGATCATGATTCCTTTACCTACAGGTGCGATCTTACATGGATGGGTTGATCATGATTCTTACACTGGTAGGTGCTATGATTCTTACATGGATGGGGTGATCATGATTCTTACACTGGTAGGTGCTATGATTCTTACATGGATGGGGTGATCATGATTCTTACACTGGTAGGTGCTATGATACTTACATGGATGGGGTGATCATGATTCTTACACTGGTAGGTGCTACAGATATGATTCTTACACGGATGGGGTGATAATGATTCGTTCCACAGAATTGCTCTTGGTGTCGGATGGCGGTCGCTCGCTTGTCTAGTCAGTCTGCGACGTGTTACATTCATTAGCGATATATAACGCTATTGTGCTAACTAACCAATCGTGTTTCTCCTAATTGGCGATGGCGACAACAGTGAAGTCATCGTAATTAACCATTAATGATATGGAAGTCATGAGGTATGTGACGCCAACGATTCGTTTTTATTTCACGCTATTATTTATAAAGATATCCCAATTGTCTATTTGTTGTACATATGTGTGATGATGGTGTTGGGTCGATAAACTTTTCAAAAAAGGTAGTTCTCTGTAATTTCCGTAGGCTAGCTACTACCAGAGGCTTTGAGCGAGCAAATCCTTGATTCAACATGGCGACTCGCGGGGATAAACGCGTGAAATATGTCATAGGACAATTATGAAAACAGTTTTGATTAGCTGTGTCGAACAATAGCGACACACACACAGGACTTTCTTATGCGTTATTTTCCAAGACTTGAGCAGGCGAGTGATCAGAAACTAGCGAGACTTAAGGGTTAAGAAGACAGTTAAGGTCAGTGTATGAGCCGTTTTTTGTTAATCAAAACAGATTCGTTTTAAGGAAAATAAGTGACGCTGCGATCACTTTTGTTTACTTGGTACGAGCGGCTGGATATGTTGGTTGATAAGTAAACGTCTCATGCCACCGACAGTTCACATCCGACGTTTCATCCCTCGTGCAAATCAAAGAGCTGACGTTAAGACCCATGCGGGGCGGTTGGGTGGGGCGGGGGCGGGGCGGGTTGAGCTGGTTTTTCGCTTATCGTTTTCGTGATAGAAAGACGGACAACGAATTTGTTTATTGTTTACTGTGTTTTGTTGTCGCATATGAAAAAAACGGTAAACCATTTAGCGCTTCTTGTTATTTTTTATTTTGTTAAAAGAAAAAAAAGAAATGACGGTATATACACGGACCTGTTACAAACTACAGCATATGGTTCGCATTGTTCAGTAGTACAGAGAAATAGGTTGAGCGGCTTACGAACCGTGACTAAATGAACACGACCCGTTCACAAACAGTGATTCCTGGCTCGGTCCGGCAGATATACCGGGGGCTGTTGCAATAGTGGACGGTTTAAATGTTCGTCGAGTGTTTACGCAAATATGGCCTATGAAAAAGACCTGGCAGGGTGCCAACGTGGCTGTTGTGATCTTAGTGGTTATTTGTTTTTTGGCGTGGGAACACATAACTTCGCTTGTAACATACCTGACTGAGCAAACCAAGGCGGCTTGTTTCATGACGCATTGCACGTAGACGATGCCTCAGTAGCTTTACTTGATACAGGCCGCTCACGCCTCGGCAACCTTTGATGCACTCTGTAGCCGTACATCACGATTAATACAATAGATTGAGGTGTTATGTAAAGTATCTGTATCAAATGTAGCCTGTTACGTAACGAACATATAGTATGTCCAACTATCACGTTGGCAACCATGGTTACCTAGTTAGAGCAGTAATCAATTGTACCATTTTAGCCACGACCGCAAAGACGTCATTATTGTTCCGTTTAGTTCCTACGTCACAATGGCTCGCCCTCCGGCTCACCTGTTCACTGGTGGTCAAAGGCACCTGTCTAGTGACTGGAATGCTTTTTTTGTTGTTGTTGTTGTTGTTGTTGTTGTTGTTGTTTACATCGATACAGCCGTCCTCGCGGCGCGTGTTAATATGCGCGTGTCACCAAGATGGCATGCTATGAGTGAGTATCGGCAGAAGTACGTGAATTCTGCCTCCAGCCGACAGCCGGAGTGATTGTTTATCCTTTATTAATGATAACCAGATCTCATTACACGGCATCATTTGTATTGACAAGCATGAAACCGACAGCCGCGAGATAAACAGACGACTGAGGAAGACATGACAATCACTGGCATTGGACGTCTGTTGTGCGGTGGGAATTGGTGAACGTTCAGGTTCGCACAATCTTCATACGCGCACCTCCCAAGGGCGCAAGGGGTCAAGGGCGTCAGGGGTCAGACGCGTGTCAGGGGTCAGATGCTTGTACGGTTGTGCACGTCGCTGTCCCTACTGCAGTTACCCCTCGTGGACCATGGGCGCGGACTCCTGTCGTCTTTGTAGAGATAGAATCCCGAGGACGACAGTACGTCAACTGAATGCCCAGAGCAGTCCGTGTGACTTCCCTGAGAGAGCATGAGAATCACCGTCGGCAACTAGCTCCTTTGAACCAAATGGAGCTTGCACTCCCTCTTGGTTCTCGAAGATGGCATTTCCAATGTAGAAAATTCGACGATAAGACCTGACCTTCACGATGTCAACTTGATTTAAAAAGTCCAATTTAATAAGCAATCAGTATTATGTATCGCATTAGAGTCTAAGGTATCGCAACAACTTGTAAATATGCATAATCGCCTTAAATGTGCGAGGCGATTACCTTTTCTGCATAAATTCCAATATTGCGGGGAGATTGCGCAACGTAAGTCGGATTGTAACGGACTTGTTATTATGATGGCGGTAGTCACGGTCTGATGTATGATGGCGGTAGTCACCGTCTGATGTATGATGGCGGTAGTCACCGTCTGATGTATGATGGCGGTAGTCACCGGTCTGATGTATGATGGCGGTAGTCACGGCCTGATGTATGATGGCGGTAGTCACCGTCTAATGTATGATGGCGGTAGTCACGGTCTGATGTATGATGGCGGTAGTCACCGTCTGATGTATGATGGCGGTAGTCACCGTCTGATGTCTGATGTATGGCGGTAGTCACGGTCTGATGTATGATGGCGGTAGTCACGGTCTGATGGCCTGCGGGTCTGATGTATGATGCGGTAGTCACGGTCTGATGTATGATGGCGGTAGTCACCGTCTGCGGTAGTCACCGTCTGATGTATGATGGCGGTAGTCACCGTCTGATGTATGATGGCGGTAGTCACCGTCTGATGTATGATGGTGGTAGTCACGGTCTGATGTATGATGGCGGTAGTCACGGTCTGATGTATGATGGCGGTAGTCACGGCCTGATGTATGATGGCGGTAGTCACGGTCTGATGTATGATGGCGGTAGTCACGGTCTGATGTATGATGGCGGTAGTCACGGTCTGATGTATGATGGCGGTAGTCACCGTCTGATGTATGATGGCGGTAGTCACGGTCTGATGTATGATGGCGGTAGTCACCGTCTGATGTATGATGGCGGTAGTCACGGTCTGATGTATGATGGCGGTAGTCACCGTCTGATGTATGATGGCGGTAGTCACCGTCTGATGTATGATGGCGGTAGTCACGGCCTGATGTATGATGGCGGTAGTCACGGTCTGATGTATGATGGCGGTAGTCACCGTCTGATGTATGATGGCGGTAGTCACCGTCTGATGTATGATGGCGGTAGTCACCGTCTGATGTATGATGGCGGTAGTCACGGCCTGATGTATGATGGCGGTAGTCACCGTCTGATGTATGATGGCGGTAGTCACCGTCTGTTGTATGATGGCGGTAGTCACGGTCTGATGTATGATGGCGGTAGTCACCGTCTGATGTCTGATTGTATGATGGCGGTAGTCACGGTCTGATGTATGATGCTGGTAGGTGATGTGATGGCGGTAGTCACGTCTGATGTATGATGGCGGTAGTCACCGTCTGATGTATGATGTATGTATGATGATGCGGTAGTCACGGTCTGATGTATGATGGCGGTAGTCACGGTCTGTGTGATGTATGATGGCGGTAGTCACGTCTGATGTATGATGGCGGCGGTCTGAGTATCATGGCGGTAGTCGTCTGATGTATGATGGCGGTAGTCACGGTCTGATGTATGATGGCGGTAGTCACCGTCTGATGTATGATGGCGGTAGTCACGGTCTGATGTATGATGGCGGTAGTCACCGTCTGATGTATGATGGCGGTAGTCACGGTCTGATGTATGATGGCGGTAGTCACCGTCTGATGTATGATGGTAGTCACGGTCTGATGTATGATGGCGGTAGTCACCGTCTGATGTATGATGGCGGTAGTCACGGTCTGATGATGTATGGTAGGCGTCTGTATGATGGCGGTAGTCACGGTCTGATGTATGATGGCGGTAGTCACGGTCTGATGTATGATGGCGGTAGTCACGGTCTGATGTATGATGGCGGTAGTCACGGTCTGATGTATGATGGCGGTAGTCACGGTCTGATGTATGATGGCGGTAGTCACGGTCTGATGTATGATGGCGGTAGTCACCGTCTGATGTATGATGGCGGTAGTCACGGTCTGATGTATGATGGCGGTAGTCACGGTCTGATGTATGATGGCGGTAGTCACGGTCTGATGTATGATGGCGGTAGTCACGGTCTGATGTATGATGGCGGTAGTCACGGTCTGATGTATGATGGCGGTAGTCACCGTCTGATGTATGATGGCGGTAGTCACGGTCTGATGATGTATGATGGCGGTAGTAGTCACGGCCTGATGTATGATGGCGGTGTATGATGTATGATGGCGGTAGTCACGGCCTGATGTATGATGGCGGTAGTCACCGTCTGATGTATGATGGCGGTAGTCACGGTCTGATGTATGATGGCGGTAGTCACCGTCTGATGTATGATGGCGGTAGTCACGGTCTGATGTATGATGGCGGTAGTCGTCTGATGTATGATGGCTGTAGTGTCTGATGTATGATGGCGGTAGTCACGGTCTGATGTATGATGGCGGTAGTCACGGTCCGATGTATGATGGCGGTAGTCAGTCTGATGTATGATGGCGGTAGTCACCGTCTGATGTATGATGGCGGTAGTCACCGTCTGATGTATGATGGCCGTCTGATGTATGATGGCGGTAGTCACGGTCTGATGTATGATGGCGGTAGTCACCGTCTGATGTATGATGGC
Organism: Urechis unicinctus; assembly: GCA_034190875.2. NCBI lineage: Eukaryota > Metazoa > Annelida > Polychaeta > Xenopneusta > Urechidae > Urechis > Urechis unicinctus. The sequence continues at coordinate 24,299,202 of CM067356.1, forward strand.
GGTAGTCACGGTCCGATGTATGATGGCGGTATCACCGGCGATGTATGATGTCAGTCCGTCTGATGTATGATGGCGGTAGTCACCGTCTGATGTATGATGGTGGTAGTCACAGTATCATGTATGATGGTGGTAGTCACCGTCTCATGTATGACTGCGGTAGTCACGGTCCTCTATTCTCCAGCGCTCTTCCCTTCTTTGCAGGAATGGTCACTACATGGTGGTGGCTCCCGCTGAGATTCAGGCAGGAGCTGACTTCGTCATCAGTGTCACCATACTCGACGCATCTTTGACCACCTCGCCACTGACCGCCTCCCTACAATACAAGCAAGACCCCCCCATCGCTTCAATGACCCAGTCCATCGCTGCTGGTAGGTCAAATGGTGGCACCTTATACTAAATACATCCTGTTAATCGACATTATCAGGATTATCATCATTGGTATCCACATCATCATCATATTCATCATCATCATCATTGTCACCATACGTTTCCACATCATTATCATCTTCACGTCATCAGCATCAGTATCATCACCACCATCGCAATCAATATCCGCATCATCACAACCGTCATCATTTTCCACTGTCATAAATATCAGCATCATCTTCACCTTGATCTGTATCAATATCCGCATCCTCATCATCATTATCATCAATAACTGTTTAGCATTTGGCATTAGTATCCACAACTTCATCTGCAGTCTCCTAGGCATAATTTACATCATCATCGTCATCATTTCATCGACGTCGTCATATTTATGGTACTCGTCGCAGTTGTCACTATCATCATTACCTCAAACACCGCAGTAATAACGATTATTCAGTGAACAAAATTCTGCATGATGAATAATGGCTGGGTATAAGCTCAGGTTGCTATCATAGGAACATTGTGCTTGTCATATACTTCATTGATTACGGCTACGGCTGTGACCTCCACTCATTGCCATGGTTCTCTGATTGTAGGTGCGACAACCCAAATCACGCTACAGGTAAGTCTGCTACGTCACACATCGTAACAGCACCACGCAATCGACGGTATTTTATAAGATAGGTTGGATGAAGTCACCCAGAACATGTGTCTTTCTTCAGGTGCCTATGAACGTGGCGCGGACCAAGTACAACCTCCATGTCGAAGCAGCAACTCCGCTTATAAACCACAGCAGGTCACTGAACGTCAAATCGAAGAGTCTCTCTCTGCTAATACAGACAGATAAGCCGATATACAAGGCCGGCGAGCTGAGTATGTCATCTCCCTGCACGGGCCAGCACATACACATCCTTGGCTGGCACAAACAACGCCACTGAAGCAAACATATGCGTTATTAATAAGGGTTATCAATGAATGCATCGTATTTTCTGATGTGGCCTTTGATGTTGATTAAATGACGACTCTGTTGCAGTACAATATAGAGCAATCACTTTATACCCCGACCTCAAGCCGTACCATGGTCAGGTTAACGTCAGTATCCAGGTAACAGCCATGAATGTCACCATTAGAAGTGGTTTTATTCTTTCTTATTAATGACAATGTCCAATGTACGATCTTGGCGAAATATGCGTCAAACCATAGTCTTGAATGACGTCTGCGTTCGATGCTACCTGACGAAGCGGTCATCGTTTATCTGGATACATTCTTAAATAAGACCATAGAGTAAAACCTGTGACAAGATGCCCAGATACTCTCCGTGTAGGCAAAATTAAACAACTATGCCCCTGATGATGCAGGATGCAAAGGGGAATCGCATCGCTCAGTGGTTGAACATGACGACGGCCCACGGCGTTGTGAATGGGTCCTTACGCCTGTCTAGCGAACCCTTGCTGGGATACTGGACTGTTACAGCAGAGATTGACGTAAGCTGCGTTTTCCGTAAAATCTATATTTACTTGATCGCCACACTAGTGGTATAATTTAGACTACAGACACCGTAGATTAATCCATGTGGTTATCCAAGCATTCAAGGTGAGGGATACTACCGCTGTCTCATGATACACAGAGCATTAGTTCTGTCTATTAACGATCGACTTATTTCTAACAGGGTCTCTACGTCCAAACGGCATCTAAAACAGTAGAAGTCGACAAATATGGTAAGCCGACTATACGGATGCTGCAAATCAACATGCCATTTTCAACACCACTCGAATCTCAATCAGCTCCTGATGAGTCGAATGAATATGGTAATCCGTTACATCACAAGTCTTTGATCTGATGTGATATTTACTCATTTCTATGAATGCATGTTGGCAGTGCTCCCTAAGTTTGAAGTCGATCTTGATGTTCCACCCTTCTTTGTCGCCGCTGCCAATGATGACTTAGCACATTTAAGGACAGCAGTGACTCTGCGCTTATCAGCTAAGTAAGTCAGCTAATCTTGTCAGTTAACGTGGACCTTAACCTTTCCTGGAACAACACATACTAAAACTGCTTAGTTGCTTTGAGTCAGTCATCCTCCTGAAAATTATATGCATGGCATTCATCTTAGGGCTTGTTTTCTGAGCACCTTGATCCGGCTGTCAGTATTCTGAGCACCTTGATCCTGCTGTCTGTATTCTGAGCGCCTTGATCCTGTGGTCTGTATTCTGAGCACCTTGATCCTGTGGTCTGTATTCTGAGTAACTTGATCCGGCTGTCAGTATTCTGAGTACCTTGATCCTGCTGTCAGTATTCTGAGTACCTTGATCCTGTGGTCTGTATTATGAGTACCTTGATCCTGCTGTCTGTATTCTGAGTACCTTGATCCTGTGGTCTGTATTCTGAGTACCTTGATCCGGCTGTCAGTATTCTGAGCACCTTGATCCTGCTGTCTGTATTCTGAGTACCTTGATCCTGTGGTCTGTATTCTGAGTACCTTGATCCTGTGGTCTGTATTTTGAGCACCTTGAACCTGCTGTCAGTATTCTGAGCACCTTGATCCTACTGTCAGTATTCTGAGCACCTTGATCCTGCTGTCTGTATTCTGAGCACCTTGATCCTGCTGTCTGTATTCTGAGCACCTTGATCCTGCACTCTGTAATCTGAGCACCTTGATCCTGCTGTCTGTATTCTGAGCACCTTGATCCTGTGGTCAGTATTCTGAGCACCTTGATCCTGCAGTCAGTATTCTGAGCACCTTGATCCTGCTGTCTGTATTCTGAGCACCTTGATCCTACTGTCAGTATTTTGAGCACCTGGATCCTGCAGTCAGTATTCTGGGCACCTTGATCCTGTGGACAGTATTCTGGGCACCTTGATCCTGTGGTCAGTATTCTGAGCACCTTGTGTGCCTTTATCCCCTGATCTGTATTCAGGGTTCCATTAGTCCCTGGTCTGTGTTCAGGGTGCCTTTATCTGCTGGTCTCTTTTCAGGGTGTCTTTATCACATGGTATGTATTAAGGGAGCCTTTATCTGCTGGTCTGTATTCAGGGAGCCTTTTTCTGCTGGTCTGCATTCAGGGTGCCTTTATCTGCTGGTCTGTATTCAGGGTGCCTTTTTCTGCTGGTCTGCATTCAGGGTGCCTTTATCTGCTGGTCTGTATTCAGGGTGCCTTTATTTGATGATCTGTATTCAGGGTGCCTTCATCCTCTGTTCTGTATTCATGGAGCCTTTATCACCTAATCTGCCTCCATTTTCTCTATTGATGATAAAATTGTCGTAAGACAAGAAGCAATATTTTCATTTGTTTCTACTGAGGCGGTGCTTTGTTGCTGTCGTGGCTAGGTACACATATGGTAAGTGTGTAGAAGGCACTGCACTTCTGAAGATCCAAGTGCACCCTTTCTCCAGCGCTGATGCCAACCAGTACAGAATCCTCTCCAACACAGCCCAGGTAGTCATAACGCTCGTATGTCCGTACAGTCATAACGCTCGTATTCCGCTCACATTCACCCATGTGCTGATTTACAAATGTTGGGAGATAAAACGTTTTCCCTGTAGTTAATCATTCTTTGAATCAGATTCGATGCAACGGAAGTGACATCTTCGAGTGGGTGATTTCCTATAGAGAGATATTGAGTCTGGCGCCGCCTCCGCGTTACACGACTGAAAACTACAATCCGGCCATAGCGCTTCAGCATCGTCAGCTGTTGGTGGTGGGTGAGATGACGGAAGGCGTTAGTGACATCGTCCTCGCCACGAACGCCACCATCAACGTCACTCCACACAAGTACACAGTGGAGATCATGACCATCAGCCCATCGACCTTCAAACGGGGCCTTGTCTACACGGCCTTCGTGAGTCGTCCTTCACTCAACCACGTACAATACAGCAGAAATCACTGTAGTGGTCACCTTTCTATAACGGACACCTTCCTATAACAGACACATCAAGTCCCAACTATTCATTTTTTTCCAGGCTTGGTTTCCCAGGCTTGGTTTCCCTGTCATTACTGAATACTCGAGGCTTTTACCAGCGTATCTACTAAACTGTAGTGAATAATTTGCATTGGTCAAAACTATTAATAACTCACAATATCTGCTTATTACAACGAGACGTAACCAGTGATCAATTTGGTTTTAGCTTCGCGTGACTACACAAGCGGGTTCACCTCCGGACAGCCGGGATGTCGTATTCCCAAATGGAAGTCGTGCCCAGTGTCTGTTCTCGATGGGATACAACAACCCGTCCGCCCTGGTGAACATCACGGATTCCGGTATCATGGCCATCTCACTCAATGTGTCTTCTATCAACAGAATCTGGGCGGTTCAGGTGAGTCCATGTTGCTTCTAAGGCGATTCACCTAATCAATAGTCAAGTAAAATAAACTCACTTATCACAACGATGTAAGATGCCTGTTTCGGTATTGGGCGAATCAAAACCCTCTTTACATAAATGGGCAAGGCCGGTTGGTCCTTAATAACTATCAATTCACCAACTGAGCAAGTCTCGTCCTTCTGGTAGTAAGCCAGGTATCTACTCCACACTGAAGTGCAGGTATTGCCACAGTCTTTTGCACTTTTCCTTTCCAGAAACAAAGACGAACCCCCACCGTATGAGTGCATTCCTTGCTTGGTATGCTTTCAGGTGAATTGCTTTAACAACCTGATTAGCGATTCTAGCAATGTACAGATGTTCCGTTCCGATAGCAGTGACGCAATACAGCTAAGTCTGGACAGCGATAACGCAACAGTCGTGGTGAGTGTAGAAGAAATCACAGAAATATTCATGGAAGTTGATGATATCGTATGTAAACGTTATTCAGACCAGTGAATATCACACTGCCAATTTTGTTTGTCGTCATCGATTGCAATATAGACAACTTCCGTTGCTTGAGCCATGATGTCAGTTAAGCATTTGTGAAGCGTAACATTGTGTTTGTCTGTTGGCCGTCTTCGTAGGCTGATCAGCGTGTCGACTTCCGCCTCACCAGCACCCAGCCCTTCTCGTCGTTTACATACCAGGTCTGACGAGACGTTATGACTCATAAACATTCGTTATGATAACCTGTATCGAATTTAGCTAGTGGTGTTAAGCCAAACCATAAATGGTTTTCGATAATGCAAGGACCTCAGATAATCGTTATTTGTATGTTAATACACAGGTATTAAGCAAAGGGAGCGTTATACTTGCAAAAACGGAGTCGAGGCAACGCAACACAGTTCACACGTTCGGTATATTTGTGTCAGCTGAATTGGCACAGATGCTGGCTCCCTCTGCTCGGGTGCTCGTGTGGACGAACACACGCACGAATGAAATACTTGCTGACAGTCTCGACCTCGTGGTCATTGGCGCATTCAACCACCAAGTAAGTTTCAAATCAGAGCTCGAGAAATCTGTGTCATTTAAGTCTGCCGGATTCACTTCACTGCAATTGTCTGGTTTTCTGTTTTAGGTGTCATTGTCATTTTCCGAATCCATCCTTGCTCCGGGTGATACGAACCGATTGACAGTGCGAGCACACCCAGACTCCTACGTAGGCCTGCTTGCGGTGGACCAAAGTGTTATCATTCACGCCGGAAACGGAAACGACATCTCAAGAGATGACGTAATGACCGGTCCTTGATTTCACGATTCTCTGAGATACAATGCATCAAAAAATATTTTCATTATATTATTCTGGCGTGATATTTTTATAGAATATGTCTAGCTTTAGCTGTGTTGTTTCTTGAGGTATTGGACGATATAATGGAGTATGATTCGAGTGAGAGCTCTGGAGGCGACGAGAGACCGATGCCTATAATGAGGTGTGGGTGTGGATTCTGGTGGCCTATACCCGTGGGTGGACTTGATTCGGGTTCTATATTCAAGGTTTGTTATTTATCATTTTGCAGTCATAATCTTCCTGACAGCGACATAGGCTTTTTACTTTGTGACTCGCCATTATCATGGATCTATTGGAACCATAGGAGTCCTAATGAGGCCTATACAGTGTTAAAGATAGACTCGACAGAACCTATCAACTTTGATGAACTATGATCAATTCACCAAATATTCTCTCCAACCTGTTGTCTGTCTTCCTCGTTTTATTGACAGTCCTATGGTACTTAGCATGATGTTCGTCTAAGCTGTGCATGTGTGTGGTTTCAGAACGCTGGGGTCACTGTCTTCACTGATTCTTTCATTTACGGAGGTCTGTATCAGCCTTCTCCATGTCACACTATCCGTTCATTATCACTCTTAATTAATTCAAGTGATGGAGATTATTTGTATTATATGACGGTTTATATTGTTATGTTTTAATTTTTTCAAATTATCCAATTGAATGGTAATGATTTAGCTGATAACAATTCTAGAGGTTGATGCTGATTATAGATTGCTGTACAATATTGTCACCATTGAGTCTGCGTATGTTTTGTTGTGGAGACCATACCACATGGTCACTGACATCTACTTCAGCCTTGTCACGCCCCTTCACCTCAAACGCTACATTGTCAGAGCTATACATAAAATGGGTGGACCAGGGATGTTTCAAGACCCGAGTGCTGTCTTCTAACAGTCCCAGCCACCAGCCCCGCCCCCTTTTCCGTCGTTTTGTTCGTTTCCCCTTACCAGCGAGGCCTGTTGTTTACTCTTGGTGTCACTGTGCCTACGGACCACAGTGGTTGTAATGCGCTGTCAGGCTGTTGGTGATTACCGTAAACTTGTCAGGCTGTTAGTGATTGCCGTAAACTTGTCAGGCTGTTGGTGATTACCGTAAACTTGTCAGGCTGTTAGTGATTGCCGTAAACTTGTCGGGCTGTTGGTGATTACCGTAAACTTGTCAGGCTGTTAGTGGTTGCCGTAAACTTGTCAGGCTGTTAGTGGTTGCTGTAAACTTGTCAGGCTGTTAGTGATTGCCGTAAACTTGTCAGGCTGTTAGTGATTGCCATAAACTTGTCAGGCTGTTGGTGATTGCAGTAAACTTGTCACGCCGTTTGTTATTGCCGTAAACTTGTCAGGCTGTTAGTGGTTGCCGTAAACTTGTCAGGCTGTTAGTGGTTGCTGTAAACTTGTCAGGCTGTTAGTGATTGCCGTAAACTTGTCAGGCTGTTAGTGATTGCCATAAACTTGTCAGGCTGTTGGTGATTGCTGTAAACTTGTCACGCCGTTTGTTATTGCCGTAAACTTGTCAGGCTGTTAGTGGTTGCCGTAAACTTGTAAGGCTGTTAGTGATTGCCGTAAACTTGTCAGGCTGTTGGTGATTACCCTAAACTTGTCAGGCTGTTAGTGGTTGCCGTAAACTTGTCAGGCTGTTAGTGGTTGCTGTAAACTTGTCAGGCTGTTAGTGATTGCCGTAAACTTGTCAGGCTGTTAGTGATTGCCATAAACTTGTCAGGCTGTTGGTGATTGCCGTAAACTTGTCACGCCGTTTGTTATTGCCGTAAACTTGTCAGGCTGTTAGTGGTTGCCGTAAACTTGTAAGGCTGTTAGTGATTGCCGTAAACTTGTCAGGCTGTTAGTGATTACCGTAAACTTGCCAGGCTGTTAGTGGTTGCGTAAACTTGTCAGGCTGTTAGTGATTGCTGTAAACTTGTCAGGCTGTTAGTGGTTGCCGTAAACTTGTCAGGCTGTTAGTGATTGCCGTGAACTTGTCAGGCTGTTGGTGATTATCGTAAACTTGTCAGGCTGTTAGTGGTTGCCGTAAACTTGTCAGGCTGTAAGTGGTTGCCGTAAACTTGTCAGGCTGTTGGTGATTGCCTTAAACTTGTCATGCCGTTAGTGATTGCCGTAAACTTGTTACGCTGTTGGTTCAAGCATTGAATAAGCATGACAGTAGCAACCGCCAGCCAGGAAGTTCCGGCGGTAAATACAAAGGTTGGAGAGACAGTCAAGTCAGGAAGTTCTTCCCAGAAACCTTGCTCTGGGCATCTTATTTCGTTGGGTACGGGACAGTTGTTGTCAGCGCCATCATACCTCCCTTATTCATTGTGGGTCGGAACGGAGGAAGCTGTTGTATTTGTGTGTGACCTTTGTGGTTGTCTAGTGATGTGACAAAGATTTACAAAGACGAACAGGGTAGTCAACTGGTGTCCGGTATAGTTGGGTTACAAGTGATCAAGGGCGGGAGGACGTTATCAATACATTATTGTACTGCAAAGGTTAAATTTTACTTCCAATTCACGTTGAACTTGGTCTTGAAACTGTTCGATGGAACTGGCGTATTTAGTGTTACCACTCGAGAAGGTTTTCCCTCAGTTCTAGGCCCACACTAGGTTTGAGTTAGGCCTACTCTAGGTTTGAGTTAGACCCACTCTAGGTTTGAGTTAGGCCTACTCTAGGTTTGAGTTAGGCCCACTCTAGGTTTGAGTTAGGCCTACTCTAGGTTTGAGTTAGACCCACTCTAGGTTTGAGTTAGGCCTACTCTAGGTTTGAGTTAGGCCTACTCTAGGTTTGAGTTAGGTCTACTCGAGGTTGGTGTTTGGTCTACTCGAGGTTGGAGTTAGGCCTTCTCTACGTTTGAGTTAGGCCCACTCTAGGTTTGAGTTAGGCCTACTCTAGGTTTGAGTTAGGCCTACTCTAGGTTTGAGTTAGGCCTACTCTAGGTTTGAGTTAGGTCTACTCGAGGTTGGTGTTTGGTCTACTCGAGGTTGGAGTTAGGCCTTCTCTAGGTTGGAGTTAGGCCCACTCTAGGTTTGAGTTAGGTCTACTCGAGGTTGGTGTTTGGTCTACTCGAGGTTGGAGTTAGGCCCACTCTAGGTTGGAGTTAGGCCCACTCTAGGTTTGAGTTAGGTCTACTCGAGGTTGGTGTTTGGTCTACTCTAGGTTGGAGTTAGGCCTTCTCTAGGTTGGAGTTAGGCCCACTCTAGGTTGGAGTTAGGCCCACTCTAGGTTTGAGTTAGGTCTACTCGAGGTTGGTGTTTGGTCTACTCGAGGTTGGAGTTAGGCCCACTCTAGGTTGAAGTTAGGCCTACTCTAGGGTGGAGTTAGGTGTATGGACATCGTTAAGTCGGTAGGAGTGCGTAACTTTAAAACATTCATCACTTATAAAATCCGATCGACATAAAATTTTGAATAATAAAATACAATCCCCATGGAAACGCCTTTCCAGATGGTATTCTCGTCCTTTGCTTGGCGTTTGCTCCATCACATTTGTGCTTTCGTCAGTGTCGTCGTGCAAGGTGGCTCTGTTGGTTATGAGTTCCAATCAAAACTTCCCTGTGACGGGATCGACTCGTGTTGGTGTCATGCAGCGATGGCCCCTCTTTCATAGTGTTACCAGAAACGCTTGCGTACGCCATGGTTATGGCATGGGGTTCATTACGTAAGCATTGTGTAGACAATGTGTTTCTTAGTGCATACACAATGTGTTGCTTGTTGACAGTGTATAACACAGTGTGTAGCATAGTGTTTTACGCAATGTGCTGTTAACGGACTTCCGAGCTAAAATACCCACAACACTGCGAGGTCTGTTGCTCAGTGCCGTGGTGAAGTTCTCCATTGTTTACTGTACAACTTAAGCAGCCCAAGGACTCCTCCGGCTGAAGAAGAAGGTTTTGTAGGTAGCAGCCACGCTCAAGAAGGATTCAAGAATACTGTAGTTGAGTTCATTTGGGTATAAGTTGATTGATGCAACTGTGACATGGGTCACTTTCCGTTATCAGATAATGCGTTTCTTATATGCGTTGTGTTTTTCGCCTGACTTCGACCCGCAGCGCAGAGAGTGAGGCGTCAGTCATGTTTACCCAGCCCCCTCCCACCTCGCTTAGCATCCAAATCATAAGACATAACCTTCTCCAAACCCAAAACACTGCGAACCGCTCATGGCCTTAGTGGCTAAAATGGGAATACCACCGCCAGCCCAACTCCATCTATTCTTAAACTTTATTTTCTAGGCTTTTCTTGTTTTGATGCTCCTTCGTTTTTGTAATATTACTTTGCTGCGTGTAGTTGCTGGAGTGGGGACTAGCAAGAGGAATAACACGAGTCCTGGAGTAGAGATGCTTACTTGGTTTATTTAAGTTTCAACAATGAAGCTCCCCAGAATCTCTGTCTGAATTTTGTCTCTGACTAGATTATCTCTCCGAATTCATATGCGAGGGAAGGTTATATAGGGCTCGGGGAGTACGATTCTCCGGAGGACTTTAACCAACCCACGCTAATGGCGGGTCATATCATGCTGATAATAAATGGGGGTTGCGGTGGAGAAGTTAAGATAGAATACCATTATAACACTATCCGCTATATATATAATTTTCTTTTTAAATTAGCGACCTGAGAGAATGGGTCGTTATGAGACTCGAGTGCCTATGGGACGCCTTTGGTTTCTTTCCCGTGATGCTGGTAACGCATGTCACCTTTGAACGACTGATTTGATAAATCTGTTGGCAAAGACATACTTTGAGAGTTCCAGCTGTGGACGAACATTGAAAATTAAATAGCCACCAATTCCCTCCTTCCTGTAACCTGCTTCCTTGTCGCAAACTCATCAATAAACATGGAGAGTCTCCTTAAGCCAAAACAAAAGATGATATTGTTCTTGAATATGACTACGATAATCACCCGGGGGGGGGGGGGGATGGCACTTGGCCTTATTCTGGATAGGGGTGTGCCGCGGGACCTCAAAAACCCGTACCCGTCGTACAAGGTCAAAATGGCCAAAAAGCATACCCCGTCGTACAAGGTATTATGCGAATGTATAACCCGTCGTACACATTGAACCTGAAAAACATACCCCGTCGTACAAGTATGAGGCCCAAAAACCCGTCGTACAAGTCGAGAGGCCCAAAAAACATACCCCGTCGCGCGGCACATATATACTACCTCTATACACATAAGTGCCCCCCCCCCCCCCCCCCACCCCAGCCGGGTAATCACAGACAACCAATTTGTCACAAATTGTGTGATCTATAGCTGTTGACAAACATTTACTAGGTGGTTATTTGTCACATCGTATAATTTCCAAATATTGTCTGGGTCAATTTCGAGTCTTTGGTCGCACCTGTTCATGGGCCAATGAACTCTAGCGACCATGCAGAATGTGGGCGAGTTGCCGATATAGTCGACCACCGTCGAACCTCCTTAGATACAGGTCTAGCCCGACAGCTCGCGTCGCCATTACTCGCCAATATGCACAACTCGCGCTCAGGTATCGGACCCGCCTTTTTAGCCCAAAATATCTAGTTATCTTAACAAAATAGGAACAAAAACGGTAGTAAAATTCATTTTCATTTCTCATCCGTATAGCAATCCAATTGACAAGTTTAACCCGCACAAAAAAGGCGGATGACGCGCCAAGCTAGTTTTTCCTCTGTGGTGCTGCCGTAGGTCATAAGCACCAAGACTTCGACTTTGACTCCGACGTCGAAGCTCTGCCGGAAATGGAGATGGAAGAAGCTGGGATGATTCCTGATTTCGGCGGTGGTGCCGGCGCCCAGCTGCCTGATCAGAATGAAGAGCTGCAGCCCGTCGCGCGAACCAGGAAAAACTTCCCCGAAACATGGCTTTGGACCGACACTTCTATTGGGTATAAGACCCCTTGTGTCATTGAAGTAACATTTGATCTTGTAGTAATTAGCAGTTCCACTTGCCCTCATTCCCTACTTGCAATCATTGGACGTGATGGTTATAAACGCTGATTGCTGCCATCACAGAAAGTGCATAGGTAACGAAACATGCCCGCCTTATCATCCTTCCCCCCAACCCTCTCCCTCACCACAACCCACAATCGTTAGTAAGGATGTAACGATAACACAGTTTTACTTACGATGTAGTCTTTTCAATAAAGCTTCTCCCAACGACACGGTTTTGCTAATGACAAGATCTTCTCCAACGACACGGTCTTGCTAATGACACGACCTTCTTCGGCGACACGGTCTTGCTAATGACACGACCTTCTCCAGCGACACGGTCTTGCTAATGACACGACCTTCTCCAACGACACGGTCTTGCTGATGACACGACCTTTTCCAGCGACACGGTCTTGCTAATGACACGACCTTCTTCAGCAACACGGTCGACGCGCCAAGCTAGTATTCCCTCTGTTTGCTAGGGGCCCTACTTTCCATCCACATTCGTTTACTCGCGCTTTCATTTAACTCGAGGCGCCAATTAATGGATCTGGATTGGCGCGAGTTATCGGGGTAGCTTGTAGATTGCACGATCTGTGCCACCGGGCAGCGCTGGCGGTGGCTGCATTTCTGACACAAATGTCAATCGGCGCATAAAAAAACAAGACGCAAGAAGATGTCGCGTCAATCGCTGATTGAAATATCGACTAGGGCTAGCCCGCTGCTGATTATTCGCCCTCCCCGCCAAAACTCCAAAAAATAAATCTCACCGTGTGGATTGACTCACACGGAACTGCCATTGGGCTGCCATTCTACCGTCGCATGCACATTCTAAGGCACGTAACGTTAAACCCCGTTACTTCTATCATAGCAAGAACGCGAATATCGAAAACATCCAAGCACTAATCGGCATCATCATACAATAACCGAAGAACGTGGTGCTGTCGTATAGACCATGAGGCCAGACTACCCGTGCAACCCGTCCCAGGCGATGCTCTGCCGGAAATGGGTGTAGAAGAAGATGCCATGATACCTATCATGGAGGTTCACCCAGTCCTGCTGCCTGATCAGAATGAAGAGCTGCAGCCCGTCGCGCGAACCAGGAAGAACTACCCCGAGACATGGCTTTGGACCGACACTTCTATTGGGTATAAGACCCCTTGTGTCATTGAAGTACCATTTGATCTTGTAGTAATTAGCAGTTCCACTTGCCCTCATTCCCTACTTGCAATCATTGGACGTGATGGTTATAAACGTTGATTGCTGCCATCGCAGAAAGTGCATAGGTAACGAAACATGCCCGCCTTATCTCCCTTCCCCCCAACCCTCTCCCTCACCACAACCCACAATCGTTAGTACGGCTCTAACGATAACACAGTTTTACTTACGATGCAGTCTTTTCAATGAAGCTTCTCCCAACGACACGGTCTTGCTAATGACACGACCTTCTCTAGCGACACGGTCTCCAATGACACGACCACTCTATCGACACGCGTTCGTAATGAACATGGCCCTCCTAATGTTACATCCGTCCTAATGATAGCCTTCCTAGCAACATGGCCCTCCCAATGTCACACTTGCTATTACAAGTACAACTATCTATCGCTCTCTTATTATTTCTCCTTTGAATAGATTTAACTCTATGTGTTAGCAAAGAGATTGTAGGATCACTAAGAGGGTTCACTCTCGACAAAATACGTAAACACGCCACCTATGGGCCAGTGCCTAGTTTGTCATAACTTCTGTCCAAAAACCACATGTAAATTTGGAGGCGCGGCAGCCTTGGCTTAAAAGATGACTCCGTTACTTCAACATAAATAACAGTCCGATGTGCTTCTGTTGATTTGCTTGAAACGCTAGAATAGCTCGCCACATAGTCAATAAGAGTGAATCCATTTAGCATAGTTATAAGCTCTTTGGTAGTAGTCGACTGAATGTCAGCTTTGTGATGAGCACCCGAATATCACTGAATGTCACACTCAGCACATTTGAATAAGTAAGATAATCTCGATCATCTTGTGTATCTGCTGTCTGTCGCAGTTGTCAGTAATGCCTTTATTCCCGAGTAAAAATCAATGTTGTTGAAATCAATCAAAAGAGACCCCTACCCTATCATGATAACTTATTTGGCTTCAATTACCCCGATCCTTCCTCATGAAGTATTCCCAGCACGTGTTCCTGCTTACCATGGTGAGGAAGCTGTTGACACGTATGTCAAATATATTTTCTTTAAAAAGAACTCTATTATATTTACATCCCGGCCTTATAATATTCACCACTACCGGTTGCACTATGTTGCAGTTGCTATGTAATCATGCTCGTATACAATACATTTCCAAACATGAATATTCCCCCACAACTCACTTGTCTCGTTGTAGGTTTGCATGCAAAATCCATCTTGTACATATTGCCTTGTAATGTGTGTCACTCTTTAAATATCATCTCTACCATACTTTCAACCCCCTGCCTGTCTCCCCCAGCATAGCCGCTCGTGTAATGATCCTCTGCTTTAGCATTCGCTAATACCTCAATCAATGCATGATGCTTGCTCTTGATTCAAATCAATTCATTTGCTCAGAAGAGGAAATATATATTGAATAAAACTGTTTACATTATCAGCTTAATCTAAGTAACACGAATGGCACAACATGACAAGTACTGTGCGATCATGTATTTGCGCTGTAATGTAGGGTTGTCAAGTAGTAATGTGATTGTTGGTGGTTGTTTGGGATGGGCAGGAGTGATGGCGAGGTGACGCTCGGATACACTGTTCCTGACACTATCACGTCCTGGGTTGCTTCCGCCTTCGCTATGAACAGCCAGGTGGGGCTCGGCATCTCAGACACAGCTCAGGTCGGTATCACTCCCAGCAATCTCTCTGCAAACTGTTTTATATTACGTTAGTTATAGTGATTGCTCGCTTTGGTCATTGGTTTGTACGCTCAGTATACAGCAAACAGTCCATGTTGTGAACATTTCGGCTTAACGTGATACTTAGACGACCTTGTGTACAGATGACTGTGTTCAAGCCCTTCTTCGTCAGTTTGAACCTGCCTTACTCGGTAATTCGGGGTGAAGAATTAGTATTGCAAGCCAACGTCTTCAACTACATGTCAACAGAGCAGCAGGTATATTCCCCCCGTATATTCCACTCCGACCCATGTTTCACGAAGGCGCCAACGCAGTTCGTTGGCTGATGATGTCATATGTCTATATGTGTAGGTGTTCGTCACACTAGAAAGCTCGAGTGACTTTGCAATTAGGAAATCCCCCAATGACGTCGTGGCCGTTCACGACAGCCAGCAGCTGTCGACAATGGTGGGTGCTAACAGAGCAGGTCAGGTGTTGTTCGTGGTGAAACCTGTAACACTGGGGACGATCATGTTGAGTGTGAGGGCGCAGTCTGCCGAGGCTGGTGACGCCGTGGAGCGCACCCTGGTCGTCGAGGTGAGTCTAATGGCTAACACCATTCTAATGACTATTATCCAAATCCAGCAGTGATAGTGATATGATGACCCTTACTGCCAGCAATACATCGATTCTCTGATGAAGCTGGCCAAGTAGATCTAGCTATTCTCATACTATGTCGTGGTTCGTGTGTGTTTAGCCAGAGGGAGCTCCCGAGTCTTACAGCAGCTCGCTCCTGTTCAACCACGAGGATAACACATCCCGCTGTGAGAACGTGATCATCAGGCTCCCTGGGGACCTCGTGCAGGGGTCCGCCAGAATCAAAGTAACGGCCACAGGTAAATACACCCGGGTCCACCAGAATCAGAGTAACGTCCACAGGTAAATACACCCGGGTCCGCCAGAATCAGAGTAACGACCACAGGTAAATACACCCGGGTTCGCCAGAATCAAAGTAACGGCCACAGGTAAATACACCCGGGTCCACCAGAATCAGAGTAACGACCACAGGTAAATACACCCGGGTTCGCCAGAATCAAAGTAACGGCCACAGGTAAATACACCCGGGTCCACCAGAATCAGAGTAACGACCACAGGTAAATACACCCGGGTCCGCCAGAATCAAAGGAACGGCCACAGGTAAATACACCCGGGTCCGCCAGAATCAGAGTAACGGCCACAGGTAAATACGTCCGCCAGAATCAGAGTAACGGCCACAGGTAAATACACCCGGGCCCACCAGAATCAAAGTAACGGCCACAGGTTAATACACCCGGGTCCACCCAGAATCAAAGTAATGACCACAGGTAAATACATCCGGGCCCACCAGTATCAGAGTAACGGCCACAGGTTAATATACCCGGGTCCACCAGTATCAGAGTAACGGTCACAGGTAAATAGACGCGGGTCCACCAGTATCAGAGTAACGACCACAGGTTAATACACCCGGGCCTACCAGTATCAGAGTAACGACCACAGGTAAATACACCCGGGTCCACCAGTATCAGAGTAACGGCCACAGGTTAATGGACCCGGGTCCACCAGAATCAAAGTAACGACCACGGGTAAATACACACGGGTCCACTAGTATCAGAGTACAGTAACAGGTAGATACACTCGGGTCCCCCAGGATCAGAGTAATGGCAACAGGTTAATAGACCCGGGTCCAGCAGTATCAGAGTACAGTCACAGGTAGATACACCCGGGTCCCCCAGGATCAGAGTAACGGCAACAGATTATCAACACTACAGCCACACACTTTCATCCTCATCAAAGTAATGTCCACAGGTAAACAACACTACAGCCCCACACTTTCATCCTCATCAAAGTAATGTCCACAGGTAAACAACGCTACAGCCCCACGCTTTCATCCTCATCAAAGTAATGTCCACAGGTAAACAACACTACAGCCCCACGCTTTCATCCTCATCAAAGTAATGTCCACAGGTAAACAACACTACAGCCCCACGCTTTCATCCTCATCAAAGTTATGTCCACAGGTAAACAACACTACAGCCCCACGCTTTCATCCTCATCAAAGTAATGTCCACAGGTAAACAACACTACAGCCCCACGCTTTCATCCTCATTTTTCTTGATCCGGCTCATTAAATTGGAGATTTGACAGTTGCGTCTTTTACGACCCAGCCTAGCTGTTGGCAGCCTGTTCTGCTGTCACTTGCATGTTATGTACCGCCAACTTTGTTTACGTCACATGACAAAACGTGACGTCACACGTTTGTGTGGTTACCAGGTGACGTCATGGGTGGCACGTTGAACGGACTGGAGAATCTAGTGAGGATGCCGTACGGCTGCGGAGAACAAAACATGCTGAACTTCGCGCCGAATATTTACGTCATGGATTACCTGCGAGCGACAGGCCAGGATAATGAGGATATCACCAATAAAGCTATGACATACATGCAGCAAGGTGGGTCTTTTATTCGCGCACATGTCCCTACTCCTCCAATCAATCGATGACGAATAAAACGAATTCAATTCAATAAGTAGTTGATAAAAAGCTGCCAAGAAAAGTTTCATTCCCGGTATTGTATATGTGGCAGGGTATCAGAGAGAGTTGAATTACCAACATCAGGACGGTTCATTCAGTGCCTTTGGAGAAAGGGATACTTCAGGAAGCACCTGGTACCTAGCTCTTCCTACATGGTCATCTAAATTGGTATCAATGTGTTGTCGATAAAGATGCTCGCAATGAAAGGTTATCGGTGGTTTCAATGGATGCTTGTCACATCAGATAGACATCCACTGGCATAAATGGTAATTCGCGAGTCACCCCACCCCCTACCCCATCCCTGACCCTCATGATTTGACCTTGACCATTCATGACCCACAATGATCCATCGCTTAGGATGTAACATTGATCCCCCATTGCCCACTTTGATCTGACGTGATCCCTTATGTCCCACGATGATCGATTTAATGTGATGGATCTCTCCATTGTGATTTCACACAACCCCTTCTGGTCTGTCGTCCTATGACGTCTATAACTTCACTGTGAACCAGATAACAATGCTTCCCTCATTTAGTTATTTATATGTAGGTTAACAGCATTTGTAGTGCGATGCTTTCACCAAGCCAGACACTACGTCCCTCTTGATTCATCACTTCTGATCAAAGCTCTTGAGTGGCTGACCGCGCGAATCAACAGGGATGGGTCATTCCAGGAACCTGGGAGAGTTATTCACACGACTATGCAGGTATGATGACTTTACGGAAATGCTTAATGAGGTTGTTCACAGGTTTGATAAGGTAACTGCCATGCTTAATGAGGTTGTTCGCAGGTTTGATAAGGTAACTGGCATGCTTAATGAGGTTGTTCGCAGGTTTGATAAGGTAACTGCCATGCTTAATGAGGTTGTTCGCAGGTTTGATAAGGTAACTGCCATGCTTAATGAGGTTGTTCGCAGGTTTGATAAGGTAACTGCCATGCTTAATGAGGTTGTTCGCAGGTTTGATAAGGTAACTGGCATGCTTAATGAGGTTGTTCGCAGGTTTGATAAGGTAACTGGCATGCTTAATGAGGTTGTTCGCAGGTTTGATAAGGTAACTGGCATGCTTAATGAGGTTGTTCGCAGGTTTGATAAGGTAACTGGCATGCTTAATGAGGTTGTTTGCAGGTTTGATAAGGTAACTGGCATGCTTAATGAGGTTGTTTGCAGGTTTGATAAGGTAACTGGCATGCTTAATGAGGTTGTTCGCAGGTTTGATAAGGTAACTGGCATGCTTAATGAGGTTGTTTGCAGGTTTGATAAGGTAACTGCCATGCTTAATGAGGTTGTTCGCAGGTTTGATAAGGTAACTGGCATGCCTAATGAGGTTGTTCGCAGTTTTGATAAGGTAACTGGCATGCTTAATGAGGTTGTTCGCAGGTTTGATAAGGTAACTGGCATGCTTAATGAGGTTGTTCACAGGTTTGATAAGGTAACTGGCATGCTTAATGAGGTTGTTCGCAGGTTTGGTAAGGTAACTGGCATGCTTAATGAGGTTGTTCGCAGGTTTGATAAGGTAACTGGCATTCTTAATGACGTCGTTCACAGGTTTAATGAGGTTACTTGCATGCTAAATGAGGTTGTTCACTGACCGAAGTATATATTTATAGCTTATTATTATACATGTCGCTGTCACTCGGGGAACGCGCTTGTTGAATGAATTGACTTGGGTGCCTGTGGTTTAATGACGCTGCTGACATGCTTAATAGGGTTGTTTCCATGTTTGATTAGGGTACTGATTGCTTAATATGGTTATTTCCAGTTTTAATTATGTTTTTAGATATTGGAATATTTGGCTATTGAAAGTCTTCCCTCACGAGGGACAGGTGTAGCTAATTATCCCTAGCTTGAGTACTGGCTGTAATGTTTACATGGTGTAACTAACTACCCCTAGCTTGAGTACTGGTTGTAATGTTTACATGGTGTAACTAACTACCCCTAGCTTGAGTACTGGTTGTAATGTTTACATGGTGCAACTAACTACCCCTAGCTTGAGTACTGGTTGTAATGTTTACATGGTGTAACTAACTACCCCTAGCTTGAATACTGGTTGTAATGTTTACATGGTGTAACTAACTACCCCTAGCTTGAGTACTGGTTGTAATGTTTACATGGTGTAACTAACTACCCCTAGCTTAGGTAACTGCCATGCTTAATGAGGTTGTTCGCAGGTTTGATAAGGTAACTGGCATGCTTAATGAGGTTGTTCGCAGGTTTGATAAGATAACTGGCATGCTTAGTGAGGTTGTTCGCAGGTTTGATAAGATAACTGGCATGCTTAATGAGGTTGTTTGCAGGTTTGATAAGGTAACTGCCATGCTTAATGAGGTTGTTCGCCGGTTTGATAAGGTAACTGGCATGCTTAATGAGGTTGTTCGCAGGTTTGATAAGGTTACTGGAATGCTTAATGAGGTTGTTCGCAGGTTTGATAAGGTAACTGGCATGCTTAATGAGGTTGTTCACAGGTTTGATAAGGTAACTGGCATTCTTAATGACGTCGTTCACAGGTTTAATGAGGTTACTTGCATGCTAAATGAGGTTGTTCACTGACCGAAGTATATATTTATAGCTTATTACTATACATGTCGCTGTCGCTAGGGGAACGCGCTTGTTGAATGAATTGACTTGGGTGCCTGTGGTTTAATGAGGCTGCTGACATGCTTAATAGGGTTGTTTCCATGTTTGATTAGGGTAGTGATTGCTTAATATGGTTATTTCCAGATTTAATTATGTTTTTAGATATTGGAATATTTGGCTATTGAAAGTCTTCCTTCGCGAGGGACAGGTGTAACTAACTACTCCTAGCTTGAATACTGGTTGTAATGTTTACATGGTCTTTAGAGCATGGCTAAACATGTAAAATTGTGTCACTGACATGTTTTAGAGAATACCAAATCTGTTTGTTATAGCATTTAACATGAATTGTCAGTAAAGTTTGAAGTGATTACTTTGACTTTACATGATGATCACCTTCTGTTATTATGACATGACAGGGTGGAGGGGGAGATGGCGTTGGCATGACAGCATATACACTCCTGGCCCTGCTCGAGAACAGACATGTATGTTGTTGACCTTGACCCATAATCAATTTTCAAAAGTTATTACCTGTGATTTACTTGATTATCATAAACTCAGGTAATATTTTTCATCACATGTTACTGTTGTTCGCTGGGGGGGGGGGGGAGTGGGGGGTGGTGTTAATAATTCCTTGGTGGCATTCTGAGGAGGCCCTAAGAGCGACTTGTCCGTGTGATTAGGTGATGGATATGGAGGATCAGATCTCCCTCACGGTGACCTACCTGGAGCAGTTAGTCAAGCGAGACAGGGTGATGGATCAGAAGTATGAGCTGGCCATCATCACGTACGCTCTCACTCTGGCCGGCAGCTCTGAGGCCACGCAAGCATTGACCATCCTCAATGAACTAGCCACGGAGAGAGGTCAGTGGCTTTATGGCTAACAGCGTTAGATCAACACCGCAGTTTTTTTGTAGATGGTGTTAATGTCGTGTAGCAATTGAATTAAGGCCATTAATGCTTAAGTCAATCAAAATGCGTGTTGTGGTGACAGCCATTAATGACTCGCTTTTTTACTGCGTGCACAACATCGTTCTAGCATTGTATACCACACAAAATACAACTCATCATAATTTTTGCTATTTGAGTTGATATTTGTCGATAATTTTACAACTCTAAGGCTGACCCCCGGAATTATTGTTACCGGTCACTTACCTTCGTAGTGCGCTGTGTACTGGACTGTAGACAATCTGAAGTTCTGGGAAGCTGCCGTGGAGGAGGATATGGCCGACCGTTACTACTATCACCACGCCCCGACAACCAACATCGAGGCGACGGCGTACGCGCTGCTTACGTTCACACACAACGATATGCTGGTCGATGCCATGAAGATCGCTGAGTGGATGATGTTGCAGCGAAATGCACAGGGCGGCTTCAGTTCCACCCAGGTAACCAGCTGTACGCTACCAGTCCTAGCAGATCCACTCAGGTAACCAGCTGTACACTACCAGTCCTAGCAGATCCACTCAGGTAACCAGCTGTACGCTACCAGTCCTAGCAGATCCACTCAGGTAACCAGCTGTACGCTACCAGTCCTAGCAGTTCCACTCAGGTAACCAGCTGTACGCTACCAGTCCTAGCAGTTCCACTCAGGTAACCAGCTGTACGCTACCAGTCCTAGCAGTTCCACTCAGGTAACCAGCTGTCACTACCAGTCCTAGCAGATCCACTCAGGTAACCAGCTGTACGCTACCAGTCCTAGCATATCCACTCAGGTAACCAGCTGTACGCTACCGGTCCTAGCAGATCCACTCAGGTAACCAGCTGTACGCTACCAGTCCTAGCAGATCCACTCAGGTAACCAGCTGTACGCTACCAGTCCTAGCAGATCCACTCAGGTAACCAGCTGTACGCTACCAGTCCTAGCAGATCCACTCAGGTAACCAGCTGTACGCTACCAGTCCTAGCAGATCCACTCAGGTAACCAGCTGTACGCTACCAGTCCTAGTAGTTCCACTCAGGTAACCAGCTGTACGCTACCAGTCCTAGCAGATCCACTCAGGTAACCAGCTGTACGCTACCAGTCCTAGCAGATCGTGTAGGCCAGCATGGTTACGACATTTAAGTCAAGTTTACTTTGCATTTGGAAATCTAGATAATTATATATTGGTGGTATATTATATATTTTTTTCCGTTGTTGTTGTTGTTGTTGGTTCAATATTACACGTATTTCCTCATTCTGTATGTTGCAATATATACTGAGACCCCGCATTACCACGTGACACCATGTCGCTTTCAGGACACCGTGATTGGTCTACAAGCCCTGGCCGCATTTGCCGCGGCGACCAGACAGCCAAGTCAGTCTATGACAGTCTCCGTCATCACTGACAGTACCAGGCAACTATTTACGCCAATCACTGCAGTGAACTCTCTGCTCTATCAGTCCATGGAGGTTTGCACTCAATTGGTACCCCGTTGTCTAGAATGGCTTGTTACTATTGCCTATAAGATATGAACACTAAGGGCCCGGCAGCTCTTTGCGTTAAAAAGATGATTTCTCTGTTACCCTATGCCCTGGGAAGCTCTATGTCTTTACCGTCAGAAGTGATCTTTTTCCATGCACAAGTTCAAGAAGTCTGCATATTTCTTGGAATGCTTTGCAAATGGGAATTAATTTGGAGGCTGGAAAGACGCCTCATTTCCTGTCAGTATATCCCAAGTTCAATATGAACAAGATCGATTCATCTCCGATTCCTGTTTGAAATGTCAGACAAAAAACCCATTAATATCAGAAGGCGTTGTTAAACTCTTTCTACAGCTCTCCAGCGCACCACCGTGTCATGTAAGTAGGATACAACTCATGGTTGATACTGTTATAATTTGTCCTTCTCCAGGTTGCTAACACAGCCCACAACGTCTCGATCTGCGCCTCGGGTACCGGGCTAGCCGTGGTTCAGGTGCACCATACTTATCCATACGCATACAAGCAACTCTTGTTCACGCTAAGTAATGGCTCGAACCGGGCGTGCTCAGCTAAAAGACGACTTTGATTCAAACCAAAATAGTCAATATTGCCTCTGTTATGTTACTTAAAACAAATCCAGTGACAACAGAATTTATAACGAAATCTGCGTTTTTCTGTGTCAAGGTGAATGTAAATTACCACGTGTTTACCCCGTCAGTAAAACCGGATGTGGATGTTCGGGTTACTTCGCTGTCCAAAGGCAAATCTGTGACAGTCCATGTGTGTAACAGGTACCACTTAAAGTCGTCACGATCCGATCGATGAATAATATTGGATATGTTTGGAACTGGTGTTCGATAATAAATCTCGCATCAAACTAATTTGGCGCTGAGGGAGATCGTTTTTTGGTGTATCATATAAAATGCTGCGAGATTCAGACTCGTTTGTCTACGCACGGCACTTCGTTGATCAAAATATCAACGCACGGTTTAACGACATTTTGTTCCGTACAGAGAAAACTTTTGCCAAGTACATTGGCTCAACATTTCGGGTCCGTATATTCGTCTTTTTGGTTTTGTTTATCAAAACTAAAAACCAATAACGAACAATAATGGCTACACCG
Organism: Urechis unicinctus; assembly: GCA_034190875.2. Lineage (NCBI taxonomy): Eukaryota > Metazoa > Annelida > Polychaeta > Xenopneusta > Urechidae > Urechis > Urechis unicinctus. The sequence goes on from CM067356.1 coordinate 24,322,617, forward strand.
TAATCCGATTTTCATATGCGACAACGAAAATATGCACGCGGGTGCTCGTTTTCCGATCCCAAGATTCCGAGCGCCGGGCCGCTACCTATAAATAAGTACAGTCATATACAATAGCGGTTTGGAAGCATGGCTTCGGGAACGGATCTGCGTGGCGAGGTATGGTACGCAAGGTATAGGGATAACGCGACCGCAGCGGACTGGCCCCGCAGAGTGATCGGGAACCAAACGCCGGTATATAAGTGTATATTCATATGTGTGTGGGTGTGTGCGTGAGTGTGAGTGTTTATATAAATATATATATATATATATATATATATATATATATATATATATATATATATATATATATATATATATATATATATATATATATATATATATATATATATATATATATATATATATACAGTGCGAACTGTCGGTGAGACGGAACGACTAGATACCAACCAACATATCCAGCCGCTTGTATCAGTAAAAACACCGCCGACAGCTTCGACTCTCGTTTTCTGTTTGACCATTCTAAAAACTATCTGATTAGTGTTTTCCCTTTTGCGTTGTCGCATATGAAAAAAAAAAACTTTTTCGGTTGAGCTACTACTGTTCTTTATTCGTTTTTTTTTTGTTGTTTTCTTAAACGAAAAACGAAAAGATGGTATATACACGGACTATTTGGTGACTGATAATGAGTGTGTAGCTATTGACTCATTTGACGTCCGTGTGTATTGTGTGACCCTAAGTTGGCAGGGAGAAAGTAGCAGTGGAATGGTCGTGACCGAGGTCAACCAACTCTCTGGTTACACCGTCTCCAACGTCGACGCTTTACTGAAAGACGTCGACGAACTGTCACGTGTTGACGTCATGGGCAAGCAAATAGTGATGTACTTTGATGAGGTAAGCTTAACATTAGTTTGATTTGGATTACCATCCTATTATGGGATAATTTAGACACTAGGGCCAAGGAATCAAAGTTTCCCGGCAGCAACTTCTTTTGAGTCGTGTAAATGTTCCCCTCGTCAACTGGCATATTGGCGGATTTGATGCATCTCTGCAGGGTTACGGCAGGGGCTTTGGATTGGGAGATGGCTTGGGAAATGAAGTATTTTGGACGTTATCTGAGGTCATAGGATACCAGCAAGTAGGCGTCACTTACTGAGGTCATAGGATTTCAATTCGTCGGCGTTTTGGGTTGCTAACTGAGGTCATGGGATGGTTAGTAAGGTCATGTGGTACCAGTTAGTAGACGGAAAGGAGTAGTAGCTGACGTCATGGGATGTCTACATCTTAGAGCCCTTCAAATTAGCTTAAGTTATAGGGTGCCAAATAGGATATGTCATGAGATGCTAGCTACCAGAGGTGTTCAGATGCTAGGCGAGGTCATGGGGTGCACCAGACTGCGCGTCTTCGTTTGTTGAGTCGTGCAATGCTAACACACTTGTTGATTTCAGGTGATCGAACAGACACGCTGCTTTGACATTGAGATGACCCAGATGGAACCAGTTGCCAATATCCAAAGAGCCACTGTCAAGACATACCCCTATTACGGACCAGGTATGTGACCTTCTTCACCATGACAGTCACATTGCGGTGAATTGTTATCCTGTGAGTTAGTTCAATAAGTGTTATTTGCGTTGGATTCCAGAAAAGGGCCAGATCAAGTATTATCGGCCGGAAGCGCTGGTTGATCTCAACATGTGTGACGTGTGCGATATATGCGACTGTGGAGGTAATGCGTCGCTGTCAGCGCCCTCTACCGGGACGCTTCTGTTCGCGCTAACGCTCGCCATCCTGAATTTCTTTACATAACGCCTGAGTGATGTGTTTAACATGGTATGGTAACATCTTCGCTAGCACTTACATTTGGATATGTGTATTTACATGAACAATCGATTGAAATGCCATTGTAACCTGTCATTGTTGCCAAATGAAGCCATTAACCAACGGTAGTCAACTTGCTGTAGCGATGCCTGATCCCTCTCTGCTTCACATTTTCACATTATCACTAAACACTCTCAATTATCGTCGCACGTATATCTTAAGGCAGTCTGCTTCTTCTAGCGAGCAGTCTTTATATTTTAATGAAATATTGGGCAATATGTTTTTATCACCTTGTGGCTGGAATATTCTTAGGATACATAGTTAAATAGGCTCAATGCACCTTTTTTATGGGTGGGATTACAATGAATTTACTTCTTTAGGATCCACATAGAAATTATCAGCTAATATAGAACTAAACTGCTCGCAACAATATCCTGCTCTGTGATGTTTGATGTGTAGTTTAAGATAAACGCATTATTTGTGTGTTTCAACGTTTGTGTTTTAACTTTTTTTTCGTGGTCAGTATTTTCGTTACTTCATAACCTAGTGTTAAATTACAACTTGTCAGGTGTTTGAGTTTCTTACACGACTCTTAACATACTAAGTCACTCTATCAACGATTCATATTCCAGATTACATCTCCGCGGCCCACAGAACCTGGTATGGATATGTGGACAATTAATTTTATTGTTTCAACATAATTTTTGCATCATCTCATCAGATTAACTGGATAGATAAAATTTTATATTTATTTATTTTTACGGGGAATTGGTGTATGAGAAAAGATGTTCTTCTTTCCAGGTGTACCATACCCTAGTACCGGGACGCTTGCCACGGGGGCCATGGCGGGGTCCATGAGCGTTATGATGGCTGCTCTCTTGGCATTGTTGTTGAGTTGGTAGAGCCAGACCAACTATCGGAATGTTGCATTTTTTATCTGTTGATTGTGGTGAGAACTATGGTATAATTTGTCACAAATACACTTGTATCATTTGCTTATTTTCCCAGTGTCTGTAAATAATACTTGTGTACAATTCATGGTAACATGCATTTATGGTATGTTGATAAAATGTGCTGTAAGTGCAACATGGATTCCATATTTTCTTCTGGGTCACGTGGTATTTGATATGGTTATTCTTGCACTTTAGACTAGTAATCCACGACAAGTTGGTTATTGACCGTTCTTGAATGTGCTGATATGGTTAACCATGGTTAAAGTTGATATAAATAATACGCTTTTTTTCGAAAATCTTGAATCAATTGAGATCTCTGCATTATCTAGCATTCTGTTTTTTTTATGTCTTTCAATAAAGTGATTTGTTGCTTTGTATGAGTTAAGCCGATATATATCGTATCGTGACCAATGACATGACTAGTAATGCCTCTGTCAATTAACATATTGTCTTAGGTCGCGATTGAAGCGACCCGCGCCGTCCAATAACGCGGCCACATCGACAGTTATTTCTTCCCATGGATCGAAACACACGGCTCGAGTATAAAATGACTAACTTTCATGACATCATTGACTCGTTTCAATCGCTTCAGCTCCGCGGGCTTACTCTGTCGGATCAAATTAGAATCACAGTCTGACTTTGTTGGATCATACTAGATCCCTTGTCTTAATCTGATATATCACATTAGATCCACGGCCTTACTTCATTTAGTCACATTAGATCCACGGCCTTACTTCATTATGTCACATTAAATCCACGGCCTTAATTCATTTAGTCACATTAGATCCACGGCCTTACTTCATTATGTCACATTAAATCCACGACCTTACTTCATTTAGTCACATTAGATCCTCGGCCTTACTTCGTTATGTCACATTAGATACACGTCCTAACTTCGCTCGGTCAACGTCTCGTGGCATGAACGCCTCGGATCACAACACCACACCCTCCTCGCTTAACACACCCTGTCAAAGGTCAACAGTCACTCGTCTGCGCTAATCGCCGTCCAATCATCTGATTGAAGTCATCACGCAACATCTGTTATCTCTAATGACGCAGTCAAGACTAGCATCGACCTCGGTACTGTCGGTGTGGTCAGATATTAGTGTTCACCAACCGTTGAAAAGGCCTGGGCCATCTTAAAATCTGCTCAAAGGAGTTTGTTGTGAATAGATTGATTTATGTGTGAACCGCATCATTTTCGTTCTGACTTGTTGGTGATAAGCCGGGTAGCGGTACGGATATATTCTTTGTGAAATGTAACTGCGGCCAGAATCACATTGGCAGGTACGTGTGTGGATGGGTGGAGTTGGCATAGGAGCGGATAGATAATGACACCGGTCTTTGTATGAATGGGTGGGTGACATGAGATGATTGAATGACAAGTGTATTGTATAAATTGGTGGGTGACATTAGATGGTTGAATGACAAGTGTTTTGTATAAATGGGTGGGTGACTTTAGATGGTTGAATGACGAGTGTCTTTGTATGAATTGGCGGTCGACTTCAGATTGGATGACGGATGTCCTTGTGCAAATGGGTGGGTGACGTGAAATGCTTGGAAGACGAGCGTGCTTATGTAAATGGGTGGGTGATACGAGATGGTTGGATGACGGGTGTTTTTGTATAGATGGGTAGGGTGACGTGAGACGGTTTGATGACGGGTGGTTTTGTATAATAGGGTTGGTGACCTGAGATGGTTGGATGCCGAGTGTCTTTGTATAAATATTTGGTTGACGTGAGATGGTTCGATGAAGGGAGTTTCGCAAAGAGGGCTCACTCCTGCTAGCCATGCGATGAATTTAAAGAGCTTATAGCTTCGTAAAGAGGGCTCACCTCGGCTACCCTTTATGTGAATATGCAATCTAACGTCTAGGGGCTCGGCGTCTGGCCGCTAATGATGAAAGTATTGAGTGCGCTGATTGGTCGAGGTGACCGTGCCCCTTAATTGAACAGTATATTGCACATGACATAGCACCACGCTGCTCACAGGTGGCGTATTCACATTATTTATCGGACGGAGTGAGCTCTCTTAGCGTAGCTATGAGCTCTTTGGTTTAAGGCCCGGTCATATTGCGCTCCTCCCGTTATAACCTGTTCTTACCTTACCTATGTCATTCCGAGCCGCAATTTGTTTTAACGAGCGGCATTCACATTTCAGCAATGACCACTATTTCAGGCGCCTTTCGCGGTGCTGTGTTCTGTTTGGCGTTATGGTAACAGAGGTTTAAACTCCATCTTGCATGGCGACATCTAGCTTATCAGCTGTGTCGACACCTACCTTATCAGCTGTGTCGACACGACGTTGTCGATACAGGTGCACTTGAGATAAGCGTAATTGCTCGAGCTCTTGATATTAACCTGTGATCGAGTGCAGTGGAACAGGGTGGAGCTCTTGTATGCGATGATGGATGTAATCGCTAAACAATATTTGAGATCAAGTGAACGAGTCCTTATGAGTGTTGCAGACTGCCGACGATCTGCTAGAACTCTACAACATAACCGGCGGGTCATGGGAAGATTCATAAGTGTGTTAGTATGATCGAAATAACTACCCCGTCCGGTACTGTGGTGGCTCAATGAAATCATGGACTTTATCCATGCATATTATCAAGTTGAAAACAAAAAACCCGATTTGTAACAAGCGGCATATCCAGCGATACTGTGGAAAGGATTTGTCATTGAGAGACATACTTGATCTAGAAGCCAGCCATGTGTGTTTGAAATGCCCACTCCAACTTATCAGCCGAAGTATGCTGCTGATTGTCCCAATCGCTGATAGAATGGTTGGTGTGGAGCAATAAATATCTCATACATGCCAAGATTATCAATTTGAACAAACTGTGGAGCACTATTCAGACGCAGTATCGTATAAATAGACCGCATTTCATAAGAAAAGGGAAACTAGGCATATATCCTGGTCATACTGTGCTATGAAAGAGTGAGACATTTCTCAACACATTCTTCGCCTGGTGATTTGTTTTGTGACTGTTGGAGTTTATTCGGGTCATCATGCCAAGCAAAAGATGCCTAGCCACATGCAACAAAGCTACCCTCACCGCCTTCAATGTGCTCTTTCTGGTGAGTTTATATTCTGTATGAATTCTTGAATAAAGGCCAGTAATCAGCCGAAAAGAAAAAACATATTTACTCTTTTAAAAATTTAGAAATTTGTCTTGACCGACGTACGGTAAGTAACTATATGTGATAACATTGGACGTGGTACATTTGAGCGAATCCATTATTGGTCGCCACACATCCAATCTCTCCACCAACATAGCACACCATTTTGCCACTTATCTTACATGAACATATATGTTTAGTGTCATTAAATTTATCACGTGTATCACCCTGTTGTAGGTTGGCGGCCTAATTATTCTGGCAGTAGCGATATGGTTCGTCGCCGACCCCGCCATGTTCGGCTTGCTACAAATGGCGGGAACCAATCAGAAGGCCGATATTGGTGACGTCATAGTGTACATTATGATGTCTGTAGGAGCCATTATGATCATCATGAGTTTCTTGGGATTATATGCAGCGTTTTCCGAGAACAGAAGTATTCTGATTTTGGTAAGCAAAATAAATGGATTCTCCCCTGTGGGAGCTTTCGTCAAATTATTTTTATATATCTCCACGGTTAGTCTCGTTTGTTTGTTTATATAATTGTAACGTGCAATAATTGTCTGAAACGCAGAAAGTGTCCTAACTTTCAATAAGTGTCATTCTTTTTTCATTGTGTCTATAAAAGCCGCAAAAAACTAGTTCTAACCTTGACCGAATATTCAATTAGCAGTAACATGTAAATAAGAGTAGATGTTTACGGACACATGTTTATAATGGGCACTTGATCCTGAACCGCTTATGTGTCCACAGTTGCTCGAGACCTGTTGAAGGTATACTTGTAGCCGTGTTTTCTCTCGTAATCATGACCAGTTGTGTACTGAAAATTTATTGGTAGTATAATAGTATTTTTATGGCACTTAGAACTCATCGATGGACGCAATCAATTTCGAAATTCTTTCACAACAACCGGAAAATATCATTCATTGAATAACGAGAGGATCCACAAAATCACATATGATGAATAATGTGAAGGTACCTATTGGGCGGAAATGGGCCGGCCGTGCATTGGGTGAACCAGCGCTGTTAGCGCTCCAACATTTGAGAATTTCTGCGTCAGTTGATTGTGGGAGTACATCATTCATCTTATCAAGTGTTTTCCGCGGAATTACCTATAGGGTGTACGCGATAAGCCCTTCGACTCAGCCTTGTTAAACTACTGTAAAACCTGAGACAATCGGCGGTGATGGGGATCGTCCAGTATTGATACACCCCCTTTTACTTCCCACTATATAATGAGTCCGACCGGGGTCGTTTCAAAGATCCCAGTGCCTAAGACGGCACATCAGTATCACACCTATTGGTGTCACGTAGAAATTGTCGTCTCTGATACCCTCCCTCTTTACCTTCTATAGAGGCCTATATTTGTTGATTGGTTCAATGACTGTGTGCTGCATGCAGTATCTAGTATTCGCCACGCTCCTGAGTATGCTGCAGTTGTCGGCCGCTGTGCTAGCTCTCCTACACAACACCTGGGTAAGCTTAGAACCATGCCCACCAAAAAACACTCCGTCATATGCACCTGGATTTGTAAAAAAAATGCGAATTTCTCGTGACAGTCCTTGTGTTGACTTTTTCACTCAGTTGAGTTCGTATTATTGTATTGTGTTTTTGTTTATGTTTCGATGAGGCAAGCTGGAGGACGATCTTCGTTTTGGTATGTATGACTACATGGCGGTATCCTACGATGGCGGCCACTCCTCGCTCAGTCGTTCATGGAACTCGATGCATACCGAGGTACAAATGACGTCCTACATGCACTTGTGCGTAATATGTGACATCATTTATTAGATTAAGCTATGATATGTTTTACATTTATGCCTAAATACTAAATCAGTCGATAACAGAGAAAATCTTTCAACCATAGCGCTCTTTATCCTTCACGTCCACGTTGCAGATGGAGTGCTGCGGGGTAGCGGGGAGACAGGACTGGGTGCAGACCAGCAGCTTGTGGTGGAAAACCTCGGGCGCTAACACCGTATGTTTCCAACTTCGACAAACAGTGAAAACCCCTTACAACGCGATCGTGGTTAGGGTCCACAAATCGCTCACCATTTAAGCCATACGACTATTCAGTGGATCATCTCGTTAAATCTGAATTTGCGTTGAATCGGGCACGCCCTACTGGAGTTTCACTGCATTCGAACGTCATTGAACAGTTTCACTTGTACAATCTAATCATTTCCATGACCTCATTTTAGAGTGCGAGAACACTGGATGTAAAGGTCATTGAAGATGAGGTTTACAATGATGATAATGTTGATTATGGTGAATATGACTACGATGACGATGATCGTGATGATGGTGACTATGATGATGAGGTTGATGATTGTATAGATGATGGTGATGATAAAGCTATTATTCATGATGATGATGATGATGATGATGATGGTACAGAGTTGGTCGTGGCCTGTGAGTTGCTGTATAATGCTGAGTGATAAGACAACCGCCATTGACCTGGTCGGGTGTCAGGCAGGGGATCGCGGCTCCATGTGGACTCTTGTAAGTTTGAAAAGGTCATAGTCCTACTGACCTTATGCTTTCTTGCACTGAGTACAATTCGATTGATCCCATCGCCATTTCTTACCAAATCGATATTAAAATATGCATTTTTGCGCATCTTCCCTTCATATGTTAAACTTTTATGCTAACCATCCTTAAAGCAGGATCAGTGGCTGGGATGGAGATAATTTTATGCTTCACTGTCAAAATCAATAGGGAATCGTCGAATGTTTACCTTCGTTTTTTAATTCAAATGTGTCTCAATGTGGCAATTTTGATGATTTGAAGCATTTTCGCGCTGATATTTAAATGGATCAGTTGCATGGCCCTGAATGTATCACTTTAATTGAATGTGTTGAAACACGTGCATCGTTGGTATTTCTCTTGGTACCTATCTTGTAAAGAAGTCATACTGATGATTGAACCATTAATAGTTTTTGTTATGCATATAAGGGCTGCCACGTCAAGCTCGCTGATTGGTTGCGGCGATGGGGAGGCGCCGTTGGGGCCAGTATGATTGTAGCGGTGTGTCTGCAGGTGAGTTCCGGTTATCATGCCCTATGTGTGCAGGTTTGTTTTAAGAAAATGTCTCACCGTGCTCTCTGCCCGTAAGATGGTCGATGATTACGTTCGTGTGGTCCGCTATGTTTGGGGGTTTCCTACTTACAATTGAGTTGATGTCCGTTTCAGGTCTGTTCTATCGGAGTAGCAGCGTTTCATCTGAGTTCTTTGAAAGTAAAACCTACAAAAGTCAGACCGTTACCAAAGCAACGCGAGATCTAGGACATATGGCCACTAACACAATTTTGCGCATTTGTTCTGTTTATCCATCATAGTTGTAAAATGAATCTTCTGTGCCAAATGTGTATTTACTGTATACGACGATAAATGAATAATATCTATATCCGCGCATTGATCTTGTACAAACGCGTATATACATGTTTATACAAGTCCATCTGGTGTATAGCGGGGCTTTGAGCTCGCTGTTTGATGGCTATTTCAGATTGGGTAAGATTGACCTGATTCTATACCAAGGTTAATTAAACAATAAACTCAACGCACGAGAGTGATTGATGATTAATAGTTGGACCGCTTCGATTGATACCCCAAACATCACGCCGCAGTTGCGTTAGACCAATGGACTGAGCGGGAGAGCGATCTGAGCGGGAGAGCGATCTGAGCGGTAAAACATGCAGGCGTTTATATAATACATGATGGGAAATCGCTAGTAACTGAAAGCAATTGGAAGTGATTCCGCCGGAATAGCAAATATGATGGAGTTCCCCTTAATTGTTGGCAGGACGAGTTGTGACCACGTACAGATTCTCAAACAAGCTTGACAGCAAAAGCTACGATTCCTATAAGTGTTATATCAATACAGCTATGCGTTCCACGTCCTAGTAGCGTCATCATTTTAGTGATCAACGAGGCATGTAATATGACATAGTAGGTTTTAAGATCATTATACAGACCTTTCAATGCGACATGAGCATTTTTAAGGGTGGTGGTCTTTGTCCAGAAGGTATCACTGTTTGGGCGATCATGTAAATAATACTATAAATAAGATATTGAAATGAAGGACAAATACTCCCTTGTATGTTACATCCGCATGTACTGACACGGGAGATATAACGCAGACTTCATTTGTTCACGCATGTGACAACGCGAGTTCTGCGGCTCCTGTGGGATGTGAGTTAACCGTCGAATGATTA